>VDFB02047230.1:292607708-293207708 GCA_007258455.2 Sequoia sempervirens
TTTTCTCCATAGCTCGATAGGCATTAGCTATGGAAGAGCAGTTGCTAAAAGATGGGTATCCATATAATTGTATGCTCCTCAATGACTTACAACCTATGAAGCCTGCTAGAGACACTTATGAAACTTAAACTAATTTCTGAAGTGGTCTACTTTTCTTGTGATCAATCTGACAATGCTAGAGAAAATCCTTTCAGGCTACAATAAGTACGAGTGCCAAGTGCACTTGTTGTGATGTAAATAGCCCTTAGGTTGTACTTATATAGTGAATGGTTATTTGTGAGAGATACCCCACCTTGGCATTATATTACGATCATATTTAACCCATCATTTAGGTGAAGTGCAAGAAGCTAAACACCTTGGTTTATATGGTCGTATATGCAATGAATCCTAAATAAGTCTATGGAAAGACTTGAGAGGATCATTTCTATGGATGACAAGGAGGCGAAAAAAGGCTCCATGAAGGCCCTTAAGAAAATTTACAATGCGGAGGATGCTATAACAATTAGAGAATAGTGGTCCAGATTGCCTTCCCTGGAAGGCTGCAATACTTTCCCTGGGATAGACAAACTTGCTAGAGCGTAGAAGAACCCTAGAAACTGGTGCAATTGTATGGAGGTGCAACATTCCTATGATCAATTTCTATTTGCCTCATTTGTATGTTACTAGTTTCCATATTGCTAAAAGGAATTGCTCCACATATAAATTCATCCACTTTATTAAGAGGGACTGGCTTACCTCTAGGACAATGGAGAAGCTAGTTGTTGGGTATAGTGTCTTGCATCTCATTGATTGGAAGACAACTTAGTACAAGGAGAGTCTAGTAGCCTAATGTGATGTAGGGCACAAAGATTTGAGGAAGGTTGATGAGCACTAGGATGTGTATTCAAGATTGGTTGCATTCATATTGCAGGAGTCATACAAATCTATTTGTACCGCTGATGGGGAGATTTTTGGGGGATATGCATCTCATGATGACTCCAACTTTTGAGCTTGCTGCTCAATGTATCTAAGCTTTTCCATTTTGACATTTTATGATTGAACGGTGTACCTTAAGATTTGTAGTTGAGAATTTGACATTCTAATTGGCATTCAAATATTGATGCAATGCTACAAAACAATGAATTATCATATCACAACTCTAGTTTAATTTCAAAAGTAAAATGTCATGGATGGTCGTTAGTATTTGAATTCAATTGTCAGGCTTTTATAATGTCATTTGTTATTGGATATTCTTTAATTTCAGCTGGAATTGTTATATTATGTTCTTTTTTTTGATAATTTTCAAATGTTTATATATTTTATTCACTGATACCTAGCCACCCCTAAAATCTGACAATTATTTTGCTGTCACAGAAACCTCTCTCCATCTTCCTGTCCTGGAAAATGTGAGATGATTTTTTTTTTCTGTCCTAGAAAACTTTCTGTCTCCGTCCTGGAAAATCTGAGAAACATATCTATGTACGCATATATACATATGATATAAACATTTGCATGTGTGTATGTGCATGCATGTGGGTGTGAGTGTGTGCCTGTGCCCGTGGCTGTGTGTGTGAACTTATTTAGTTTGAAATAGTTGCTACCATAGACATGTTGATAATATGTGTGTCAATTGGGCCCCCAGCAATTTTATTCAGGCTAGTATGAAAATGGTCTGTTTGTTTATTTTAGTTTGCAGTTTGTATCTGGTCTTCACATGGTTATTATCCAGGCAAACTCTTTGGGTCTCCTACTACCAGAATGTAGTTGATTTGTTCAATTAACAGGATGGGGTCCTGAATGGATCATAAATTCACATTTACAAAACAGAATGTTATGAATTGGGTAACACACACACACACCCCACAACTCCACATCAGTGCACATGCTCATCCTGACACCCTGGGGCCCACAAAAGTTTTGAAAACAGGTTATACTGATGTATTTGGCATGCGCCCAAACTATGCAGGGCAGCAGGCATATGCTGCGCCTGCAAAATCCACCAGATGCAGCAGGTAAAACACATGAATTCAGCACCATCACAGATGCCCCCATAAAAGACAGAAATCAAACTTTGTGTGTATGGAAAAGAAGGTTAAATGCTTCATATTCTGTTATTCTGTGAGAATTGGTATTTGAAGTCTCTTTGTGTGTCAATTGCTCATTTACTTCTATAAATGTATCCTGTTGGGATCATGTATTTGCCTAATTACATTTTATGCAATTGCTTTACAAATTTCAGCATTTAAGGCATCACAACTCTTAACTTCAATTCCATTTGTTAAGCATAATTCTTAAGGGATAGCAATCTAATTTTCAGTCATATCAGAATTTTAGCATGCTAAGATGGCATTGTGGGATGAGGAATTGGAGATCTAGCCATAAATTCCTAATTATGGATCACTGCAAGTGGTTTGGTTATCATCATTTTCTTTCATAATGTAACACTAGAATAAGATAAATTAACATTAGCAAAAGCATCAGTATAATTTAAATTAAAAGTAATGAATCTTTTAATGAATTTACTAATCACTTGCTTCAATTGCCTATTTGGGTGTCCGACACATGTCTAAGAATAGGTCTAACTGGTTCTTCATCCATTTGACTCAACTCAAAAGGTCCATTCCTCCAGGTAATTGTGTGGATGGAAAGAGGACTACATTCTGGAAGCTATCGCATTTTAGATGGTTATATTCCCTGATCTGCATCATCTGTAGGCGTCTGTTGTAGTGAATTATGGCCTTCCTAAAATTAAAAACTAAGTTACCAGTGTGGGTACCAATACGGCAGCACGACAATTTTTCTTTCCTTGGGTACAAGTATGGGAATATATATACATGTCCGAAATTATAAATTATAAGAACAGTGATGCTTATAATTGCCAATGAATAGAATACAACATAAATTTGACATAGTAACTTATAACAGTTCAATTCATGATCACTTCACAAGTAACAGTAATTGATTCTCCTTAAAAATATAGTAGAGAAATAAATTATCAAAGAATCCTGCATACCTTACTAGTTTCTTGTTCAATATCGATCATGACTCAATGAAAAGTAGAATATTGCACTCAATGCAACATAAGCAACAAATAAAATAGTCAATGTAAGTGGTACAAAAGTTAATGTTGTCTGTGCAGTAGAGATCTTTGGTCAACATAGTCAATATAGGTAAGCTCTTTGCTCAACACTATTAGATAACCACATTTAAGAAGAGTCAATCGAACAAGGGTCAATGCAGGTGTAGAGGGTCAATGTTGAAGATCTGGTGTGCTAATTCACAAATGATGAGAAATTTATAGTTAGGCCCAAACATTGTCTTTTTCCCCCTCCTACGATAGTGTTGGTCAAATGAGAGAGCAAATGATGGAATGGTGCATTCATGAGGATCAATCAATGCTACCTACACATATTCAATTGGAAGCAATAGCCCTAAATTTTTTTAAACAACGGTTATAAGTTCCCCGTTTGCCAAGACAATATCAAATTTGTATTGGAATTCATTAAAAAACAATATCATATTTAGTAATTGATGGTGTCATACTCCTTTCATAGACCAATTTTGAAATTGCTGTTATTTTTCTCTTCTTAAGTTGTGGGGCTCTTGCTGGGTATGCCCAGGGTACTACTCGAGTGCTTGGGTTCTTTGTGGGTCCTTCAGAGAAGGACCTGCAGAGAACCCAGATGCCTGGGCCATACCCTGGCCATACCCAAGGATGAACTTGAACCGTACTAGAACCCAAATCGTACCCACACGCGTACTCGGGTCAAATATGAAGGACCCAGTAACTTAGACTAAAAAATATCTACCTGATTTCCTTTTAGCCTGCAATACTAGTAAGCCAATAGGATACTATTGAAGAGAAATTGTGAGAATGATATTTCTAAGAATCCCTTGGGAATAACTCTAAGTTGTCGGGTTTGGCAGTTTTGGCCACTATACCAGTGTGGGTATGTGACGGGTACAAGTCCGGTTCTAGTCCCTTCACAAGTACATGCAGGGTTCGACATTGTTAAATATAATTTCTTTATTGTTTGAAATTTAAATTTAATATTGTTTTATTTTTTATAAATTTTTAAAAAATATTAACATTTAATAAATCAAAATTTAATATTTTAAAATATTTAATTTAAAATTTAAATTATTAATATATAAATATTAAGAAATTCAAATATTTAATTAAAATTTAAACTTATCAATATTTTAAATTTATTATAATATTATTTTATTATTAATTATTTTAATTATATATAAAAATTTACAAATTATGAGTATCACTGTTCTTATGATTTATAATTTTGAACACACACAAATATTTATATATATATATATTCTTGTACCCATACCCAAGGGAAAAAATCGCCGTACCGTCGTTCTTGTACCCACACCCGAACCAAAACCGACAACTTAGGAATAACTACATAGCTATCAACTATTTGGAAATTCTATGTGTTTTCCTAAACTGCTTGATCCCTAGTTGATTCGTTGTTTTCAAGATCATACATTAATAGCAACATCTAATTCTACAAGGAGTCCTAAAATGAACTGACAACCAACTTGTACATCTATGACATGACTCCCTGGATCACCATACTTGGGTACCTATGGTTTGCTTAACATTATGTGGAATAACCTACCTACCACTTGTATGGTATTGGGGTCTTTCCTTTCCTAGCTTTTCTTACCATAAAACTAATTAAAATGTTTTACATAGATTGGTGTCTTTGTAATAGCTTTTAACAAATGAATATTAACAAACAAAATCTTTAGAACACATGAAATTAAAACTAGGTTCAAATAATGTGGTTTGAGGTAGATTTAGTCTTTGGGGGAAGGGAAGTTGGGATAATAGTATAATATGTAATGTCCCCTATTTGGGATATTCCTAGATTTTGCACTAAAACCACCATTTCAATCAAAATAAGAAATGTAATACATTTAAGATTATAAATTTACCAATTGAAATGCCATTTATAAGATATAAATCCTGGTTTAGGTCCTCCAACAATGCTAGTTTCCAACATAATCCATGAGGACAACTATTATCCATAAGAGTTAGAAATCGATTGTAGTAACCATTTTAGGAATTTGATAGAATCCTTGCAAAACGTAGTCTCAAGGATAGTCATCCTTGTACTGCGAGAGCATGGAAGGTGGGCCGCCCTTCCATCCCTCAGTCCACCTTGGAGGTTGGTTGTCCTCCTTGATCAAACCCATGAGCACTAATAAGCCTCCCAACCCATGAGGCCTAACCCCCTATGGGTGGCGTGCTTGATAAGTTCATGGAGACTACCTCCCTTACATCAACCCCGAGAGCACGCATATGCCTCTCGGCCCACAAGGCATAACACCCTATGGGTGGCATGTCATCCCCCGCAAATTATCTTGACTGACCAGTATAAGGAAATTAAATAAATTAATAAAAATAAATTTATTCCTATGAATATAGGCCGACCAACCATTCTTTGAGGTCTAAGGAATAAACATATATAAGTATTTGTTAGTCGCCCAAGTTAAAGGGATGTGTGAAGGAATAGATAGCGATTAGAGGACAGTAGCTAGCAGACACAAAAAAGTGCAGAGATTAAGATATGGACAGTAGTTAATAAAGGCAGCGATCCAGATTTAATTGCCCAAGTAAAAAATGCATATAGTAAATGCAGCGATGATGTTTGAAAGGAAAGCAATGATTATAATATTGCATTAAGATTAATAACAAAGCAGCGATTTTATTTAGGGGAGGACGACTAAGCATAATTAAGGGCAACAATCACCCAACACTCAACAGCTAGTTAATAAATAGGAAGGTAAACCATTTGGGCCAACTTCCTTGTTATGGTGCTCATTATAACAAATAAGAACCAAACATAGAATGCAGGCCGACCTCCAAGTAACAGGACGCCTCACAATGAAAGGTTAAAGATGTATATGCTGGCCAACTATAATTGGCTATGGGCAGCAATTCAAATTAAATAAAGCAGCAATGGTGAAAAGATTAATGAGCAACAATCAAGACAGCAGATATAATTAATGATTGCAGCGATCAAGGTAACAAAGGGTCATGCCTTTCCAAGAAGTTATCTCCTTTCTAAGAGGTGCATCATTTCACTTAAACAAAGTGATATATAAGGGAAATGAAATCATTTGCAAAGGACATCAAGGAAGAAGGAGGAAGAAGCATTTCTTAAGTATTAAAGCAGATTGAAGGAGCATCAGGGAAAGGGAATGAAATATAGAAGGAGAATGAATATGAAATAGAATGAAATCAATAAAAAGCTGATAGAGGAGCAATCAGAAATGAATGATAATCTGCACTCAGAAATACAGCAGCCATTAAATATAATAAGGGAAGTAAGTTTAGTAGGGTTATATATATAGTACGATTATGCAATAATGATGCTTGCAGCAATTATTATCATTATTAATCCTTAATCCTTATTAGTCATTATTCAATTGAAACTAATCTGTTTGTTTCTCTTTAAGAAAGATCTTCTGAATATTGAGAACAAATCGATTGGAGAAGAGATAAATTCAGACCAGCGATCATCTACAGAGATAAATCAATAAAAAAGAAATAGAGGTCTGCACCCTCTAAGTTGGAAATACTTAAATAATTGGCATATGTGCAGCAGTCTGATTTCTTGAGTCAGTGGTATAAAATCTGATTTACAATAATGTAGTTGCAGTACAATTTAATATAAGTGATTGTGATTGTTTAATTAGATATTTGAGGTACTAATGATACATTGCTGTTATGACTGCTTCCTTATATCAGTAAATATTGGATTAATATTTGTTGTCATATGTCTTGAGTGCTTTAGCTATGATAGAGGAGACTGAGATTACAAGAGGGGTACAGTGATGGGGCACTCTCCTAGGTATGCCACCTCGAGATGGGGACTAGGTAGTCCCAAGATGGGGACCAGGTAATCCCAAGGAGGCCAAGGGGTAACTGCGCTTTGGGCTTAGGAGAGATGGGCTTCCGGGGAACCCTTTGTAACCTCACCCCTCCATCATGGTGAATCGGCACAAGAAGTCCAATCATAGAGAGAGGGCAATGGTTGGCAAGATGAGGGGATAACGGAAAGGGGACACCTCACTGGGTAGATCACCTCATATGGATGGCATGGGCCACATGAGGCCAAGAGGGATGGTATATCCACTCTTGGGCCTAGGGTAGAGGATCTAAGACACCCCATCAAAGTCACGTTCTCCCATGCTCCTCTATGGTTGAGACTTGAGCCTTCCAAGGATATTAAAGCGATTTACGATTGAATTAATGATTCTGTCCTAAATTTCCTTATGTTTAATTATGACAATCTGCTAATTAGTATTATTGTGGTAAATGGTTTCTAATCTATTTGTGAGGGCTTCAATCAGGTGAAAGGTATTCTTTAACCCACTTGTTTATTTGGAAATTGAGGAATTAGGGCAAATTTAGGGCATTCCCAATATGGGGACATTACATGGCATACTTGATGGCGGGTCTGTCGGGCCTTCATCTCTTGTGAACTCGAAAGATTGATCGGCCTTCGTGTTTTGCAAGCATTTCCACTTAATTCAGAATAGGTTATTATACGAATCTATTATCCATATTCATAATAAAGGAAGAATCATGATTACTTAAAAGGATCAATAATTGCTGCAAGCATCATTATTGCATGATCATATATATATATATAATATTTCTAATTAAATTTAAAACTTACAATAATCTTCTTGCAAGAAATAATATTTATTCCAATAGGTTTCCTTATATTTCCAATTCTTATTTCTCTTTTTCCAATCTCCTGATTGATGCGGTGAATAGCCACACCCTTAATAATCATTTCCCCCCTTGCAAAGGATGCATCCCTTCCTTAATCGCTGCCTTTGTGTTTGACTTCTTTGATTGCTGCTTTTAATTTAATTAAGGTCTTCACTAGGGAATCGCTGCATTTAATTATTCCTTAAGTTACCTTTATTGATCCCTAGTCTCCCTTTGGTGGTGTTTATTTTAATTTTTGTGCAGGATTGTAGGGAGGAGGGGGGGCGTGGATGAAGTGCTGTTCATTTTACTTCTTTCACTACATCCATTTTTAAGGTTTCTTCATTCTGTTGTATCCACCATTTTGGGGCTAGAACTAGCAGGTGGTGAATATCTAGTTTTAGTCCTGAGGTTAACATTTGCACAATTGTATATAGGTGAAATCTAATTTGGTGTCATTTGTTGTTATTGTTGTACACCCTGCATATTGTTGATATGCAGGAGCAGGTAACTGAAGCATGGATTACTGGGTATGCATATGGCTGATAGCTGTAGAAATGATTGAGCAATCTGTAGCTAAACATAGGGTTGTTGAACACTACCTTGCAGTTATGCTGTTTCGCATACTCCATTTGCATAGCAGATAGGAATAAGCAAATTGAGGAGGTGGAGTTTAATGAGTTAAATTGCATACATCTTGGCTAAAATGTGAGATTATAGTTCAAGGATAAATACTTGAAAGAGGTCCCTACCTGTGGTCGGCTAAATTGCCAAGAACTTCACATACCTCTTGGTTGCAAATAGTAAAATTGCTGCGACCTCTCCTAATCTACATTAGTTAGGTGCCTGAGTTATTTAAAAAAGAGAAGCAGTTCTTCATACCATTATTTCTATGAGAAATGTAGCAGCATCCACTCACCTCATTAACTGGACATTCTCTTGTAGGATTTATGTTTTTATAGGGCAGATAAAATATACACAGAATTCTAACATGTTGCATAACTCAATTCTACCAACAGGGGAAGCGGTGATTCTTTGATTAGATCCAACCAATGTTTCTGACTCTCCTGGAGGGTGGGTGGGGAAATATTTTCCCGGGATGGCTTTTCCCAGATTTTGGGGACAGTAGAGAGATGGCTGGTGGATGGCGAATTATGCATACACAAAATAGAAGAATAATATTAAAATGCATATTTTATATCCCTTAAATTGTATGATTGTACTGTTAAACATTGTTAACCATTCTAAAGTGCTGAAATTCAAATAACATTAATGTCTTTGGCAGTGAAAATTGAATGAATGATGAACATTGAAAATTCATTTCAAAGATGGACTGAAACATTGAAATACAATTGTGAAATTTTAGACATGAATATTTGATTGTTAAATGTCATCTAATCACCTATCAGTGACCATAAAAAATTCCTACATGAATATTTGATTCTTATATTTTTAATGATCATGTAAATAATTTTCTTAAAACAACCCCTTTTAACTTTACTTTTTCAAACAACTTTTGATGTAGGGATGTTACGATGTTTAAATAAGATTAGGGGATGTGTTAAGCATTTTTTTATGGAACAGGGGTTGCTCTGGAAACCCATCCGAAGTTTTCTTTTAGTCTTCCTTGAAAAACTTATAATTTTTGTCACAACCTTGAATATCTTATTACAAACTGAAATAGAGGTGATTTGATATAGAGCTGGAGACTCCCAAAAATAACAGATAAAAAGGCTAAAAAAAATTGGGTGATACATTGAATATCAAATCACATCACTTAAAAATAGTTTCCACAAAAAACAAAAAAACTTATCCAAAAAATAACAACTGACTTTCACCTATAACAACTTACTAATAATAATAAATAAAAAGCTAAACATAGACTATTAAAATGTCTTGAAAATTGTGCTTTAGATCTGAGATTAAGATCTCCTAAATTTAGTTTCCTAAACAAGGTTTTGGACTGCTAGAAAGTGATGCCTTAAACTAAAACATAATTTGCTATTTTTAAGTTGTGTCCAAAACATCTTTAGTGGCATAGGACTTCATCATCAACTGTCTGTTATCTTTGTCAGTAGTTGAGACAACTTTAGTAGCTACTATGACTTTAGCAGTAGCAGATGACTTCGTTAGCATCACTTAACTTCGTCAGCATCATATCATCAACATCACTTATCCAACAATGTTTTTATGATTTGACATCAGATTTCCCTACATTCTTCCCCTTGATGTCAGATCCCTGTATCTGTAACTTTGTATTCAATTTGAGTGTATTATCTTTCCTAGTCCTTTAATCATGATATCTACTAATTGTTTGTCTGACTTGCAATACTAAATTGCATCTTTCTTCTGTTGTACCAACTTTCTTATGTGATGGTGCTTCAATACTATGTGTTTTGTCTTTGCATGAAATATTTGATTTTTACTTAATTGCATCATTTCACCATTGTCACAAAATATCACTTTAGGATTTTTTTGTTCTTCTCCTGGATCTTCATGACCTGTTTTTAACCAAACTGCTTGTGTACATGCTATTGTTAAAGCAACATACTTTGCTTTTATATTGGATAATGCAATTGTATTTTGCTTCTTTGAACTCTATGTTATCAAGCCACTTCATAATGCAAAACAATGTCCTGATGTAATCTTTCTATCATCTGATGATCCTGCTCAGTCTGCATTTGAATAACCAAACAACTTTGGATCTTTAGTTGAATAATAATGGATTTGATGATCCTTTATTCCTTTCACATACCTTAGTATCCTTTTTGCTGCTTGTAAATGTCTTTTTATAGGTTCACTTATATACCTTCAAACCAGTGATGCTGCAAACATAATATCCAGCCTTGTAACTATCAAATGCATTAAGTTTCCAATAATCATTGATCCATCTTCTTTTATCAATTTTTCTCCATGTCCAGCTGGTGCATCAACTCTTTTACAATCTATCATATTACACTTCTTGAACATATCTTGCACACTCTTAGCTTGATATATAAAAATCTTACTCATGAGTTTGGCATAACTTTATGTCAAGAAAATGTTGCATCAGTCATAGCCTTAAAATGTTTCGAATGTTTCAAAAGGATCACTCATATTCTTCAAAAAATAAACAGATCTGTATCTAGTAATATCATCAATGAATGTAATCATGCAGTGCTTCATACCTATGCTTGCCTTGGATATAGGATCACACAAATCTGAATGAATAACCTCCAATGGATGATTTTCTCTTCACACACTTTCAGGAAACCTATACCCATGGTGTTTTCCAAGTGCACAACCCTTGCACACTTCCTTTCCTTTTTCTTGAAAGTTTGGTAATCCATGAGCCATATTTTTTTGATGCATGTACAATTTTTGAAAACTAAGGTTGTCCATACCTTTGGTGCCATAACCATCTTGCATCATAAATAGGAGCATAACAAAAATTTGATTCACTTGCTTTGATTCTCAGTGGGAACATTTGGTTTTTTGTCATTTTTGTTGTAACATTCATCCTTCCTCCTTGTCTCTTATCACAGATAGTGCAGATTTTATTGTCGAATTCAAATTTAAGTTTTTTTTCAACAAATTGGCCAACACTCATTAGATTATGCCTTTGTTGTGGTGAGTGGCATAGTTTACATGCTCGGAATTGGAGATTACTGCCCAAAATTTTTGATTCGGGAAATACTCGACAACTTAAAAAGTAGCAAAATTTCTTATAAAAACAGCAAAATTCAATTACAAAATGCATCAAATGAGCTCGGAATAATGCTTCAAGCAGCATTAGCATCTTCCAGCGCATTCATTGAAGAAATCAGATAATAGCCAAAGGCTATCTGATTTATAAGATCTCTAAAGGCACGAGAAGATCACTCAACGACCCAACTTAAATAAGTAGCAAAATTTGCTTATTAGATAAACATCCTTTTTTCATTTTTCGCAAAATTCAATTACAACAATTGCTAATGCAGATTTAGATTGAGTCATTGCATCTAGAGTTGAAATTGGCCTCACTGAGAGGAGTGTTTATATATTATTAATTTCATTGTTGAATACATATGGATTACAAAATGGCATCATTATACATAGTGAAATTGCTAATAGCTATAATGAATTTATGATGATTGTATTTGAAAACCATCATAAATTTCATATCTAGGCAATTATAATTAATTATATAAAATATATATAATACATTAATTATATGTTGTATTATATTTATATATTAATTTTTTGTATTATATAAAAAATATAATAATTATTAACTATTAATTATAATAATTTTATATATGTATTTAATAGTTTTGTTAAAGAATATAATAAATAATAATTTATTTTTTATTATATAAATTATACATTATATATTAATTATGCTAATATATACTTAACTACTGATGCCATAATGTTAAAATCTAAATGTGCTCATTTGTATTATATAAAAAATATAATAATTATTAACTAGTAATTATAATAATTTTATATATGTATTTAATAGTTTTGTTAAAGAATATAATATATAATAATAGTAATTAGTATAATTTTTTTATTTATAATTTATTTTTTATTATATAAAATATATATTATATATTAATTATGCTAATATATACTTAACTACTGATGCTGTAATGTTGAAACCTAAATGTGCTCATTATTAGGACCTTGGCCGTAATTTTCATTTTAATAAACATACTCTAAAACCCTCGTTGAAACCTTACTTTCAGGCAGTAGCTCCCCAAATTGGAGAAGTGAAAGGTCAATACCAGCAAGGAAGAGTTTGGAGGAGTGAAAACCAATAGCGGTGGGGAAAGCAGCAATAAAGGGCGAAAAACAGCCGAAAAAATGGCAAAAATTGATGAACGGCTGAGATTTGTTTAAAAACACTGAAATTTTCGCTAAAAAATGCAGAAAAAAATGCATGAAAAAAACCAGTAAATACTTGTGCGATTAACCTGCAATTATTCTCCATTTTTTCTGGCGATTAATCAGAAATAAATCGGCGATTAAATCTGCTACAGTGATCCGTGAGTAAAGGTAGAAATTACTCGTTTTTCTCAAATTTCTGGCGATTAATCGGCCACTCGGTGATTAATCACCGATTATGTAAACAAAGGTATTATCTACCATTTCTACCTTTTCTTGTTCAGTGTCTATATCCAATTCTCCTTCGCCACAAATTTCAAGTACTTTATTGTCACCCAATCTTACTTCACTTCTAAAATTTTCATTTTTGCAACTTATCATATGTTTGGAACAACTTGAATCTAGAAGTGTCATTACTTGTGTTTTTAATTTGTTGCATGAAAAATAGTAGGGATATGGATCTTCATCTTTTCCTTTCTTGGGACGTTCATTTTCATTCCTTTTGTTTTCTTTAGCATAGTTTTCTTTTCTTACTCCATTTGAATTCTTGAATCTGCAGTCACTGTAGTAACATTGCACTGGCTGCCTATCTGCATAAAATCAACCTTTGCCTCTTGAGAAATCACCTTTACTTTGTCCTCTTCTTTTGGAGTTAGAACTAAACCCTTGATATGAATTCTGCCCCCTATTGCCTTGAGGAAAACTAGTACTTGCTCTTAGATTATTATTGATAGTTGACTTTGACATAAGCACTTGATCTAGACCACCCATACACTTTACATTCTATTCATGGGTAAGTAAAGACCCAATCAGTTCTTCAACCTTTAAAGTATCTAATTGTTGCACTCTTTTAAAGTAATGACAATATGCATCCACTTGGGTTTAAGAAATCTCAAGGTCTTCTTCACAACTACATTATCTTTGACTGCCTCCCCATATGTTTTCATCTTAGTCACCGTATCAATATTTTCATTCTCATTCTTAAATTCTTAAAATTTATTCTTATGGTTTGAAGTTTCGCAACCCTTATGTGAATGGTACCTTGATATGAACTTTCTAAAGCTGTCCATGCTTCCTTTTATGTCTTGCAACATGCAACTCTTGGATCTATTGCACTACAAATATAGGAAAATACTTGATAATCATTTTCCTCTTCTTTTTTCTCTAGTTTCAATATATCCACTTGCTACTGTATCACATACTCCTTTCCATATTAATATTCTTTTCAACTGATCTCTTAAATAATCAAAATTCTTACCTTTAAACTGTGGAACTGATATTGCACAATTGTTAGTTGCTATTATAGCAAACTAAACAAAGTTAGAACTTTCTCTCAAACTGTCAAGAGCTTGAACTTTGGCGAGGGAGCTTCACATCTGAACCTGTTCAGTGTAATTTGCACTTGCACTGATAAACACTTGGGCTGAAAAACCTTGCTTTGATACCACTAATAAGAAATAAGGAACAGGGGCTGCTCTGATAACACACACAAGATTTATTTTATTCTTCCTATAAAAGCTTCTGAATTTCATTACAACCTTGAATATCTTATTACAAACTGAAATATGGGCAATCTAATATAGAGTTTGAAATCCAAAAATAACATATAAAAAATCTAAAGAAACCGGGCAATACATTGAATAACAGTGACTTGAAAAATAGCTTCCTCAGAAAACAAAAAAATAACAATGACTAACTTTCATCCTAAAACAACTTAGTAATTAATAAAAACCTAAACATAGACTTCTAAAAGTAGTCTTGAAAATTTGTGCTCCAGATCTAAGATTAGAATCTTCTAAATTTAGTTTCCTAAACAGTCTTGGACTGTGAGAAAGTGACTCTTAAAACTAAAACAGAATTTGCTATTTTTAGCTGTGTCCAAAATGCCTTAGTAGTCACCAGCAACTGTTTGTTATCTTTGTTAACAACAGAGACAACTTCAGCAGCAGCAGTTTGGCTTCGTTAGCATCACTTATCCAATAGTATTCTGCTGACTTGACATCGGATTTTCCTGCAGGATGTATTTCAATGTTATTGGGAATGTCAGGAGGTGCCTAAATGCCCCCTGTTAAATAGGAAGTGTCTCTGGGATGCCAGAATAATTCTGAAACGTCTTAGTGACATGAAAAAACAAATATGCAGAAGAAAATGGGGACACCCTCTATGTCCACAAAATAGAAGGGACAACCCTAGAAGGCAGGGGACATGTGGAAGATTGTGTCTAACAAAGGTGGTTTTTGTAATTAAGCCTTTTTACTTAGTCGTCTTGGGGCTCCTCAACTTGTTGTTTGAATTCTAAGATCTCTTCATTTCAACTGTATAATCCCAAGGTGAAGCCTCACACAAATGTGAGAGAATACGTAAGCATATTCTGCACATCATGCTTGTTGGGTATGGGAAAACTTGGTGGAATGTGTTGAGAGAACTTGAATAATTCGAGTGGAGTATATACTTCATTATAGATATTAAAAAAACTTCATTTCTTTTCGGCTGACAGTCACCAACTTGACTTATGACTAGCATAGAGAAGGTGATACTGCAGAAACTGTGATAGTGAGAGCTAGTTAATCATGGAAATCTCCTTCATATCTGGGTTGTAATTGAAAATTTAGGAATGAAATATTCTATGATAAATGTATTTATGGTTCACATTAGTGACAGGAAAGAGATGAAACCTACAAAATTAAAAGCCAAACCTCAACCTTTTCTATCAGCATTTAATCACCAACAACTTTAACAGAGGTGATCGTTCCCATAATAGCCACCTGTGAAGACTTTAATGAAAGATATGTTGTCACTTGATTGGTTGTGTAAACCCCATTTAAGTATGAGAGAGTCTATTACTTGAAAAAATACTAATATAGTCAGTTTTATAATTTCATTTTTTGATAGAATTTGTATTGTGCTTGGCTTGGATCTATATTGCTTGCTTTCTTTTGTATTGAGAATTCTATTTGAGCATGCATGCAATGAGTTGTGGTAGTTTTTGTAAAATTGAAGCTTGTTCAAGATATCATGGTTGTGTGTCAGTTAAACTTTTCTGCCCGTATTTTGTTAAAGTCTATATACAATATTGTTTTTGATTAGGCAGAGGACCTATAATGCTAGTGGAAAAGAATAAGAGCAGAAGATGCACGAAAGCAGGAGTTCAATTTTTGATAGAATTTTTATTGTGCTTTGTTTGGATCTATATTGCTTGCTTTCTTTTGTATTGAGGTTTCTATTTGAGCATGCATGCAGTGAGTTGTGGTAGATTTTGTAAAATTGTAGCTTGTTCAAGATATCATAGTTGCAGGTTGATTTAACTTTTCTACTTGTAATTTGTAATGTCAATATAATATTGTTTTTGATTAGGCAGAGGAGGCACAACGCCAGCGGAAGAGAATAAGAGCAGAAGATGCACGAAAGCAGGAGATGGAAAGGAGGCAAAAACGACGTCTTGAAGAAATGAGAGAAACCCAAAAGAAGGTTTGGAAACCAAAATCTTGTTTTACTAGTTACCATTTTCTTCACTCCTTTCTTTAATCTTTCCTGATTTCCAAGATAAAGGTTTTTGATTTTTTCTTTACTCTTGGTTGTCCATGCTGAGTTTTGTTGGTCAAGGGTCCCTTGCATGTACATATGATAAAGCATTATATGTTCTACAAAATAAATACTGTTATTCTCTTTTTTGTTGTTAATAAAATTAGCTTGAGTGGTACTTTGCTAAGTGCCTGAAATACGAAACACAATGAATCTTACTATAGGTTAGCTCTTAACAAAAGGATTACCAGAATTTTGCACAGCCATATGAAATACATTATCTTATCTAATTTATTTTTAATTTATGTACCTTTATCTGATGCCACCCTAAGCACGATGATCTTTTTGGTTTGCCTTCATGGCCTGTTCCATATTCTGCCACAGGATGAAGAAACAATGGACTTAAAAGAAAAGCTGCGTGGCAAAGTAAGGGCACAACTTGAGCAAGTTGCTTCTCAATCCAAAGACATGGCCTCACTGCTACGCAATCTTGGCATACCTGTGGATGGGGGAGCCTGCCCATTGTCACAGCAGGTGAATCTCAGATGTAATCTGTTGGGTTTGTTTTCCAATGTATGCAGTAATACACTTATTTTCTATGGTGAACAGCCCATTGCTTATCGTTTCCTTGATTATGATAGAACCATCTGTTAAATTCATCAATCAGCTTTACCGATTCATCTTATCTGTGAATGTTTCATTTTTCCTGGTGGCAAGTAGATTATTGTATTAATGGTCTTTGTTTCTGTTTCAATTATCTTGTTGAGCTGTTGTTAATAACCTGGGCTTAAGTGTCACCCCATTTAAAGATTTTTTGAATTAGAAAGCATTCAAGCGCAAATGTATCTAAAGTAGACCTGTCATTTCAAAATAAGAGAATTAATACTAGGTGGGTGCAGTAGGAACTTATACAAAATGTTTTCGACCATTAGCTGGGCATGTTTCTTCAATGTTTAGTATTATGTTGCTTTTTATGGTGGATTTCACTTGGATGCATGCACAGGAGGAAAATTCAAGAATGTGAAATGTAAGTAACATAAGAAAATAAAAATTCTAGAGTAATGAAATACCATTACGAAACCACCTCTCAGGATGGATGTCTCTTGACATTCTTTGCCAATCCTGTTGGTGCTTGGTTTGCTAATTAATTAGGGACTCTAGCCAACTTGACTTCCTGACTGGCCATTTAAACAAACTATCAACAACTCTATGAAAATCAAAATAATTGTAACAGAAATAATTTTTCCAGAATTTATTATAATTAGTTGAGATGAGCTTCTAGGTATTACTGTCTATTAATTTTTAACATCAACATTTTGGATCACATTCTGTGATCCATCATCTTCATCACCGTGTATTGGTTTTCAGCATAACGTTGATGCTAAAAATTAATTCACAGTTATATCCGGAAGCTCTTCTCAGCTCATCATTATAAGTGTCCAATACAAAGTCCTGAAGGACTTTTCATAGCTCAGTCACTATTCAATAGTAGATGCCATCCTTGAAAGGCTTCAAGCTCATTGCTTGATCTCAGTTCGGTTCGCTTCTATGAAACTTTTAATTATAAGCTCTTTTGTGTTAGTTTTGTCATATCTTTATGTCGAGGTCCCAAATATGTAAGCCTAGTGTCATCACCTCAGCCATGAGTGGTTTGTGGATTGATTGTTTGAGTTTCTCTTCAAAGTTCAATGTCTACCTATTTGCCAGGTCAGAGGTGTAAGCAAAGAACGAGAAAGGTCTGTCCAATGAAGGAGACTGGTTTGAATGATGAAGGATTTAATAAGAGATGGCCAAAGTGACAAAGGAGAACGCTTGGTGTGCTTGATTGCATCTTAGGTGAAATGTCTCCAGATAGTTAAGAGATGGCCAAAGTGACAAAGGAGAACGCTTGGTGTGCTTGATTGCATCTTAGGTGAAATGTCTCCAGATAGTTTAATGGCAAAACCCTGAATTTTATTTTTGATTTTTCATTGAAAGTGGGATTTGACAGCCAATATTAAATTTAAAAATGTAATTTTAAATTTTCTGATTTTTAAATAAACCTCACTGCTGCAGAATTCAGAATAAACCCTAGGTGGATAGGAAATTGCTCAAAAACCCTTCAAATTTTTTTATTTATTTCCAAAAACGCAGAACAGACTTTTGTAATGCCAAAATACAATTTTCATAAATTTTCAATTTTTTACTTACTGCAGGATCCATACGACCGTATGGCTAGAGTTTTTGGCTGTTGTGTGGACAGCTGTAGATGTTCCTGCTACAGTATGCCGGCTGGAAAAATTATGAATTAACTTTCTACTGCTTTAAACCCAAAAAATGCTTCTGCAAACTTTGTCCTTGTCTAAACTGTATGTGATGCTGGTCTGGTATGCTATACAGCCACTTAGGAAAGTGTACAGCTGGCAGCTGGCTGAGTTGGCTCAGATCTGATCCCCCTGCTGAATGTAATGATTGGAAGGAGTTTGGCAGCGCTGAAACTCTTGAAACCTTTGAAGGCTATTTGCTTGCAAATCAAATTAGGTCCTTGCTGAAACAAGTTTGAAACCTTAAAAATCTGCAACAACTCAGATTGGAAACAAGGGTTTTCGTCTTTGATTCCAAATGTGGAATCCAAGAGGGTTTTCGTCCTCTAAAATTCAAACGTGCCTAGGGTTTACGTCCTTGCCTAGGGTTTACGTCCTTGGATGCCCTAGATTGAACAAACTACTCAAATCTGAAAATTGGATGCAAAAGGGTAATTTGAATGATTTCCAAATGACGATAGGCGCCCTTGATAAACCCTTTCCAAATTGGTCCCTTGGGTCCTAGAGTTCCCTTCAAATATTTAAAAATACTTTTTAATTTTTATTTTATTTTATTTTATTGTAAGTATTTAAAAATATTTATATTTTAGTAATATTGTTTAGAAATATCTATTATTTTAATTAATATTAATATTATTAAGTTTCCCTTAAATTAGGAATTATCGGGCCCAACTTAAATAATATTATTAATTTATTTTAATCCAAAAAAGGGGACATGACGTTAGGAGGGTGTTAAGCAACATTAATGATGGATAGGTGCGCCTAAATCCAGCATGAGAGCATTCCAAGTGGCAGAGACCAAGCTAGCTTGTGTCTAGACAGCCCCTGCAGGAGTATGAGAGACATGAAACCATAATAAGTGCTTGAGTGCTAGTTAATTGGCATGAACAGACAAAATAGATGCTTGGCAGGTGTTTTAAGTAACAACAGCGAGTGTAGGGTGTGTGTGTGTGTGTAATAAGTGAAGGGTGTGCCTAGGTGTGAGTGAAGAGGTTTTAAGTGGCATGAGTAGTCTAAAAGGATGCCTGGATTACTCATTAATTGGGTTTTGAGTGACTAAAGTGACTGTTGGGTGTGCCTAGATTAATGGTAAGTAGCAAAGGCTGCTCAAAGTGTGCCTATGAGGATATGACAACCCTTATTGACTATGTAAAGGAATGAGGTGCCTGATGTGTAAAAGTTAGCCTTTCAAGTGACAATGGCACTCATAAGACACGCTTTGGCAGTCTTAGACATGGTTTATTGACAGGAATGAGTATGTGGTGTGGTTAGTGTAATGTTCCCTTATTAGTGATCACTCTTGGTGGACGTATTAGCCTATTTAATTCCCATAGGCTATAGTCAGGAAAAGGGAATCAATTTATTTAATTATTTAATGTTACCTAGCAGGAAAAGCGCAATTAAAAAGGTAATGTTAAATAATCAATTAAATGGAGTTATAAAGTGACTTTTGCAAATATTTAAAAAGTAACTTTATAAAGTCACTTTATTTATTTTAATGAGTGGGAAAAAGACAAGTGATATAAAGGGTGATTTTGGAGCTCATTGGTACTATGCTTGCTTATCTTCTCTTATTCACATTTTGAGGAGCTTTTGAAGTTCTTGTCTTTGGGGAACAGAAACCCTAGGGCAACTGGTTTCGGTGGTGAAACAATCACACCCTAGCTGGTTTGAGGGAAAGATCACTCTAGTCTTTCGGCTGTGTGATTAAGGCAAATTTTTGGGTGTCCTGTGGAAACGAATTTGGAAGAAACGATTAATATTATGGAGATTGAATAGCTCTACGTGCTGGGTGAGTATTATGAAGGTTATGTATTGCATTGAAACATGCAGAGTCCATATTGATTTGGACGTGGGTTTTGAAAATGTTGCCGATGTTTTCGTGGAGTTGGTGATTGATAACATTTGAGTTGAAGCATTGCTGGGCGTGAGCTTATTTCCTGTCCATATTGTTATTACCACTTTGAAATATATTGCAAGGAGGCGGTGGATTTATTTATTGCTGCACAGGAAGCCATTGTTTGCATAGGAGAGGTGTTTAAGGTTGCAGCTTCAGCGTGGGGGTTTGAAGGAGGCATTCTTTTGCATATTCCTAGCCGTCTGGGTCTCCAATGCTAGTTTAAGTGGGACACAGGCCTTCTATAACTCCAGCGGACCCTATTAGCAGCCATGGGTACCATGAGGAGTGGTGTGAGACTTTTCTGAGGGAGTTGTGAGCTTCAGATTCAGTAACAGCAGCTATTCACCAGCCGTGAGTTTCCAGTTTGAGGCTGCATTGAGTTTTGGAGTCTATTTTGCCTGAGGAAGGGTCGACTGAAGTGGGATAGCTTTGGCGTGAGCTTTGCACAGCATAACATCCATTTCACAAGGAGCTTCGAGTAGTTGACTGGCCCAGGCGTGGTTATTTCCAGGTGTGAGTGATATTTATCCATAAATTGTTCATTGCTGCTACTCAGTTCAGACTATTAATCAATTGTAATCCATTCATTGCTGTTGCTTAGTTCTGAGTATCATTTATATGTAAATCTGCTAGTTGTTATCGCCCAGTTTGAGATTGCATATGACTGTAGCTTCATTCAATCGTATATTTTATTGTATCACAGTCAAATGTAATGGAATGAGGATGTAATTTCTGGTTATTGAACCTGTTTGTGCATTTCAATTGAATTCTGTAATAAATTCATGCAATGTAATTTAATATGTTTGACAAAATGGGACATATGTCAAACTGAAAACAATCGAAAAATATAATTCAAATTGGAAGGGGTTTTTACAGTTAGGGTGAAAACAGAGAAAATCTTAAGCGACATAAACCACCAAATGAAATGCCTGACTGTTTATGATAAGAGTTATAGTGGCATGGATGACTGAAATAGGTGCTTGAGGGGAAAGGTAAAGGCTTGACTGACATTGACCACCCAAAAGAGGCATTTAGCAGGGGATATTGGCAGGGTTTTGTCAAGCAGAAAGGTTTTCAGCTAAATTGCTAGTTTAGGGTTTGGATACACAGGTGTGGGGATTCCTTTTTTTCCCTGGGTATGGGTACAGCTTATATATATATACTAAAAATAAATAAATAATTTATAATTTATAAATATATGATTTATAAATGTTTTTATTTCTTAAATGAATTAATTTCAAATCTAAAATAAATATATTATATAATTAAAAGTTCTACATCATGGCAAACAAAAGGCTTGCAGCAATAGGAATAAGCAGTTGCAATGTGTATGCCAACAGATATTAGTTGAGTTATTTTATTTACTTAAAAGAGTTTTATTTTACTTTAGAACTATTTAAGAATTATTTTATTTTATTAATATTGTTTACTTATTTTATTTGAAGAGCTCTTTTTATTTACTTAAAGAGTTATTTTATTTTATTTACATTGTTTACTTTATGTTTATTCACTTAAAAGTTTTTTTATATACTTACATGTTATTAATTATTAGTATTACAATATACCAAATTTGTTTTAAATTAAGCAAAGGTTTAGATCAGCAATATAAGAGTAGATCAACAGCAGCTGGTTGATATGGCCTGGCTAATGCCTTTAGGCTTTCATACATTTCTGTCAGCACAATTTCAATAAACCTATGGTATGGTCTGGTTAATCCTTTTGCGTTTTTCTGGCTGCTTGTGCACTCGATATACAATGATTTTATTGATTCCTTTGTAACTTTATAAGTGCCTTATAATGTCTAATATATATGTTATCGAATGTTTTGGCATTTAAAACAAAAACAATTTCTGTTGGGAGTGCTGATGGGACAGCCAATGCGTGGCTCTGCTGCCCAGGGCACCCTGTGGGCATGTCTGCCCTGTCCACAAGCCAGGCTCCACTCCCGAACCCAGACCCATTTGGTTCAGCAACAGCACCCAAATCCCAAGATCCTGGTAACATAGGTTTTCAGCTTCCCAAGGAGTAAAAACAGAGTTTTCAGTCATAATGACAGCAGTTCTGAAACTATGCATGATTGGAGTTTGCATATCCCTGTTTTCAAGCATAAATTACTGGTGTGAGCTGTCAGAACAGCAAATTTCTCATTGATTCGTGGTGCCTCTAGGGTTTATCTATGGTTTGATTTAAGGTAAAACCCTAAGGTTTAAGAGCAGTATCCTGCCATTCCTTCAAACATTGGTTTTTGGTGATGGTACCATGGGTCTTTTGCTAGTCTACTAAGCTTGTGCTAGGGTTTTTTGTCACATCATCATTCTAGGGTTTCAACTTCAAGTTTTCAGTCTTTGCAAACCCCAGGCTATGGTTTTCAATTATAATGGTTTGGGTGAATAATTGAAAAAAAGATAGTGTTTGGAACATTGAATTTGTTTTGTTGTCATGGAGGATATAGATTTTCGTCACCAAGGTGATTAGGATTTTCGTATTCATTAGAGGATCTGCTAGGACTTGGACCCAAAAGTTGCTTGAAGATCACATAGTGCACCCATGCATTAAGTTGCTAGTGTTAGCCATGATTATTTTTGGTAGTTACTATTCTGGTGGTTTTATTTCCCGATAGAGAGTCAAGGCCTCTTTTTAGGTTTCTTTAGTTAGATTTTTGCTTTAAAGTTCCTTCTTTCCTACTTTTTAGGAAGCTTTAAGTGGTTGTGCTTTAAAACATTCATTTTTGGGATAAGAGAATGATTATCCTAAATAGCCAAAATTGGGTATCGTGTAAACTATAAATAAATGCTTTGAGCATAAGACATAAATAATGATAGTTGATGCTATGCTTATGCTATTGAAATATTGTTACACCTATAATTCTTGTGTTTTTAATTTCATCAATTGAATAAAAAGCATATTTTAATAGGTTATCTTTGGAGCTAATTCATGACAACAGATTGCCACTTGAATATGACCATTCAACTACACAAATTTTCTAGTTATATCCTAGCGGCATAGTGGAAACATGGTAGAGATAAGCAAATTTTTGGGGATCTCACTGAATTCTTGCAAAAGATTGTTGTTCTTTTAGCAAGAAAAGTGAAGGAGGTTTTATTTAGAGGTGTATTGCAGCACAATACATCAATCGTAAAGGCACACAAACCTCCTAGATTAATTTGGGATCTTGGAATCACATTGGGTTTAACTGGGATTGATTAGTTATTGAGTTGGCATTGCTTGAGGACAAGCAATTTTTGAAGGGAGGACTGAAATGTCCCCTTTTCAATCCATTCCAACATTCTTGGAAGGTTCCAAGGTTCTTGGAGAACGTCAACTTTATTATAAAGGAATTCTAACAGTGGTAGTGAGCTTAGGTATTCAAGATGAGTCCAATGATACTTTCCAGATGTAGTTTTGACATTTTGGAAATTCTTCACACTTCTTGGAGAAGTTTGCCACTTTTGGAAAGCACCAATTTCATAAAGTTTGATATCTTGAGAGCTTAAGAATATTTGGCGTGGTTAAAATCCATATTTGATTCATTTTAATATTTTTCATAACTTTGGTTGGATGTGCAAAAAATAATTAAATAGTAAATGTTAAGTTGTTGAAAAAGAAAGTTCAAAGACAACTTATGTTAATTATTCAAAAGGAGTCTAAAGTCACTTTCTGGAGGGAAAAATAAGAGGATACAAACAATAATATTTAATTATTCCAAAAGTGCTTATAAAAGGGGATTTGGAGGAAAGAGAGCTTATTTTGAATATTTTTATGAAATCCTTATTTATTTGGGAGATTGAACTAGGTTCATTCTTTAGTTGAAAGACAAAAACCCTTTGGCTATCAGTTTCGTAGACGAAAGCCCACCTAGCTGATTCTTGGTGGATTCATAGTTGTGCCAATCGATTGAAGGTTTATGAACTTGTGCTGGCATTGCAATATCAATTTCATATTTGAGTTTGCCTGTTGGAATTGCGAAGAAGAAATTTATTGAAGATTTTCGGGGAAAATAATAAATTTATGGAATTTGGGTTTTTATGGTTGTTGGTGATTTGCAAACGGTTATACTGGGGAGGGGGGAGCGGGGGTGAATCAGTATAACACAAACTTTTACTTTTCAAATTCAATCAATCACATCAACCACACCTATGCAATATAGATAGCAAATGAGAACAAGATGAGTTAAAAAAGCTTTTAAATTTGTTTGTTGGCATTTTAATTTTTTTTTCTGCTTGCGGGAGCACTTGGGAGTGTTTAGGACTTCCGAGGAGTGAGCAGGGAGCATCCCTGCCAGCATACCAACAGGGAACCTGGGGTGGTAGGGACATCCTTGTTCGCTCCTGGGCTGCTCCCATCACCACTCCAAAGCTTGGCCCTGTTGGGTATGGGACCAGGACCCTTAAGGGGAGAACCTGGTAACTTAGCTGTTCTGGTTTGAGTTATCTTGAAAGAGATAAACTAAAATGGTAACAAGTTCAATGCTGGATGGCAGAGATTATCCTCAAAGGGTTGTCACTTAAGCTCAATCTCATTTCAATTTCGGCTATCCCACATCAAAGCTAAACCAGAGTTTGATATTAGAGGATATTCCTAGAGGGGTTCCATCTCATGGCTCTGTCACAGTTTGATGTCAAGATATCATTGAGGGGTCTCAGGTCATAGTTCAATTGCAATATAACATCCGAGGCTATCCCTAAAGGGCTTCCACTCCAAGGCACTATTACAGTTTGATGCCAGAGGCTATCCCTTAATGGCTTTCATCTCACAGTTCAATCACAGTCAACTTTTCTTAAAATACAGAAACATAGCTTGACAACTCCTCTTACCATCTACTATTAGTTAGCAAATGCATTATTGAGTCAGAGGTTCTGGCATGGTAAAACTGTATATAATATTTATGGTGGTCACATTTCAGTCAAAGGAGACACAGAGAGGAATCCTTCAGTCAGAAACCACAGCAGCACCAAAACCTTTATCACAAGTCCACTAATTCAGAATTTCAGTCTATCATTTGTTACCAGTCTAAGAACCTTTTACGACCAGTCAGATGTGCCTAGGTGATGTCACAGCTGAATTTGTAATGTCAGCAGTTGAAGAGTGTCATAAATAACATAAATGCAAAGTATAATCAGAACAACATTCATCTTACCTTGCTAACTGTTGGCGTAACAACTAGCACCTCTGAAGTAAGAGTTGGTACGGACAGCTATGCACACTACGCAATGAGTGCTCTTCAAATTAGGAGGGGAAGCTCCCTCGTTGTGCTTGACAAAAGTACTTGCAAAGGGAAATAAACTAAACTATATCCTGTCTTTTTGCTTCAGCTGTAGAGGTACAAGGCTTTCTCGAAAACTATATACGTTGCAGCTGAGTATTTTCTGGTTTCGCAGACTACTAACTACAACTAGGCTTAATTACTTAAAACTATCCAGTTTCCTCAAGAAAACAGAGCATGAGGAAATGGAGCAAGGTTGACTATCTGACGATAAACAAGTGTAGATTCTCAACTTGAAGGCAAGGTGGCACATCTATCAGCTCAATCTAGACAAGTTTATTGGAAACAACATCACACGATAAACTAAGTACGGATTCTCAACTTGAAGGCAAGGTGGCACGACTATCAGCTCAATCCGAATAAGTTTATTGTTTCACAACAACACACGATAACCAAGTGCAGATTCTCTACTTGAAGGCAAGGTGGCACAACTATCATCTCAATCTGAACAAGTTTATTGAACACAAAACAAATTTGATCTAACTAAGGAAAGAATTCACCATTATAATTTCATGAAACCCTATGTGGCATAACAATTCATCATAATAGTAAAAACGCATGAACAGATACAAAAAGAGCAATATTGAGGGCAAGGTAGGCACATCATATATTTCTCTCTCGTGCAAAAGTTATGTACAAATGAGCAAAAGCTCTTATTTATAGACATCGAAAGGTGTAGGGAACCCTAAAATCACCTTGAGTCAACTACAGTCTTGCAATGCATGCAAGATTTATTGTTAAACCCTAATAAAGTAAACTATACAGTTAACTAAAACTACCATCAGTTAACCGAAACATCTAATCTAAAAATGGACAATTGTGCAAGCATGCACGTCCTTATTGAAAGCGAGTTAACTGGAAGACTACCATCAGTTAACGAAAAACCCTAAATGAAACTCCAAGTGAATAAAGCTGATCTCAGAATAGATATGCATGTGATGAAACAACGAGTTAACTTGAAAGGGTAACGCCAAGTTAACTCCTGTGTATAAAGTCTATTCTGAGAGGTAGGAACTGAAGTCTACTGATCGTGATCTCGACCAACCAATCCCTCAACGAGATCGTTAACTGAATCACTGTCTGGAGCTCTGATACTTTGTCGAAGAATGCTATGCCTGCGCAGCATGTCTTCACCAGCTGTGATCTGGGACTAAAGTTCGCCCCTACTCCTGGTTGCCTCATCAAACAATGCTGACAAGACTATAAGCTGATTAATCTTACAGCCAATAGTCTCCCCACTGAAAATGGTATGAATGAGTGCCTGAAGCTCTGACTGAACATCGGTAAGCTCAACATAGGCACCACCCTCAATCTGATATCAGCACGGTAAGCGAGAAACTAAAGTTCTCACAGACCGGAGTGCACTAGTAATGTGCTCTCTACTCTCAGCCAACTCTGATGCCAAAGTCTCTTCTATCTTCGCCTTGAAAACCAACTGTGTTTTCGAAGAGTAGATAGCCTCTTTATCCTCTGCATCTGTGACTGATTCATATGCCATACTCAAGTGAGCAATCATAATCTCATCCCGGGGTCTGTTAATTGCCATTTCTTGCTCCTCGTCCTGGAGACGAAGACGGAGTTCTCATGCATTGTACCGCAACTGATATAACTCTGTAAGCATAGAACGGCCTCTAACAATGAACTCCTCCCACTCATCCAAACGCTTGCCATATGCAACTAAATGATTAAGTTGACCTTGTTCTGCTGGAGGCTCAAGCATCGGTGGGAGTGTGGCAATGGCATCTGGCCTGTGAACAAGACTAGAAATGTATTGACGAAGTTGTTTGATTTCAGCCTTGAGGGCTGCCTTATCTTCTCCATCCTTCAGTATTCTATCCCTGGCACTGTCTGTAGCAACCTGTAGTAGATCAACCTGAGTTTGGCGTGTGCTACGACCAAGGTTGACTGTGATAACCTCGAAGTCCTGAGATTCCAACTCAACCAAGCTCTTCCCCTGTGGAGGTACAACAGTCTCAACTACGATCTCCATGTCAGTATTCCTCTCCACATGAACCATGTTTTTGACCCTCTTGTCTGGCGCATCCTGATAAACTTGATCAAAATCAGAATGATTAAGAACATAGGATGGTTGCCTCCTCTTCCTTCCCAACTGAGACTCAATCCAAGACTGATCTCGGCTAATGCTACTGGAAGGGTCTGTACTAGCAACAGGAGGTTGCGACGAAAGTGAATGTGTAGAGGAATGACTGCGAGATGGGGAGTCTAAATCCAATTCAATGTGAATCGGGACTGGTGACTGCTCTGGAACTGGTGTAGGAACTTGAGGCTGCACCTTAGGCACTGGCGGGAACCCTGAACTGGCTCTATGATAGGCTGTCTTTCAGGCTCTGTGTGTGTATTAATGGCAAGCGCCTTGCCCTTTGAATTGTTTGGCGCTTGACCTTTCTTAGGAGGGTTACTCCTTTTCTTCTGTTTGGGTTTTGACGAGGAAGGTAGTGAAGGATTCACCACTACTGGCGGCTCTGCTATGAGCACACTTACCCTCCTGGTCTTCTTGCTGTCGAGGTAAAGTATACTGTTCTGAATAACTCTACTTGACCTCTCTTTCACTGTCGCGTACTCCTTGGCGTACCAATCAACTGTTGGCAATGGCTGTGTGTCGACCTGCTCTCTGAAAAACTGAGGAAGAACTTCTCCCTCATCATCTGATAAACCTCCCACATCTTCTGATAAGAAAACAAAAATCTGTGAGAGAGAGAAACGGCCGTAGCTGCGTCTGCGAACCTCGAAGTCATCTGCGCAGTTTGCCCAGTAATCCTCCATAGAAGGCTCATGAAATATGCTTCCAGCAAGGCGAGTTGTATAATGACCTGAAAGATCATAGGCACGTGCTTCAACAAGATACTTGAGATGATATTTCTCGAGCTCCTGCCCTGCAACTTTGGCATCAACCGCCGTCTTGCACCAATACATTCCAAATTGAAGAGGAAAATTGATAGATGGTCTGTGCCTACGGCGTAAAAGACGATGAACATCATGCATCTGTCTCAAGAACTCCATAAAGATTGTCTTATCCGAGGGATAACGTGGAAGCATAGCTAGATTTCCTGTAAATTCGTATACTTGGATGTAGGTATATGTCGGGAACTGAATAAACCAATCTGCCCAACTATCCATCGCTGCCCTAGCAACTGCCGAGATACGAACGTGCAACTCCCGGTCTAAATTTCTCACTGTATAAGTCAGGAAAGCCTCATGAACACGCTTGAAATGACGTTCAGCCTTAGTGAACTCAAGCTGATCATAATACTGATAGACTTTCTGAACATTGAGAATGCCCACAGTGTTTAGTCCTCGGAACTGACCCTGAAAAGCGATCAAGTACACGAGATACGAACACATGTGAAACTCATGAGCAACTAGGAAACCGGTGATCTGCTTGTGGATAATATCGCTGATGAAGGATGCCCAGTCATAATGTTCCTGCCCAGATATGATGCGACCAATAATGTAATACATCCAAGGCTGAAAAATATTAGCATGTGGCTGACCTGAGACACGATTCAGGAGTGTAATTAGAATCGCGTACTCATCCTTGTACTCACCACGACCCACATTGTTTGGCAATCTGTTCTTTGCTTGCTTTAACCATCTTTCTGCCATCTTTTTCTGACATTTGTCCATATCAGCATTGAATGCCTGCTCACACTGCTCCATAGAAATAACCAGACCATTCGAGTGTTGAGGTATACTGAAACTTCTTTCGATGTCCACAGGCTTGAGACTACAAATAACTCGTCCATCAACTGACACTATCTCACGAGTAGTAGAGTTGTAATGCTTAATACAAGACATTACGAACTCAACACAATGAACGAAGATAGGTATGGAAGCGGCCTCCAATAACCCAGACTGCTCAATATTTTGAATAATCGAAGCTCTGATCTTAACCGGATCTAGAACTGCTTCTGGCAACACCTTGTGAAGATCTGTCTCAACTGTCCCGAGGAAGTCGTGAGTAAGGACTGATTTGGTCCTATATTCGAGCTGAGTGTATTGCATTCTGAAAAACTCGCCTAATGACTGTGAACTTGACTATGTTCTAACAAGATTTCTGGAGAGCTAAAAATAGCCTTTCGAAGAGTTATTTTCGGCGAAAAATCTGAGATATGGGTTTTGTCCAGAAAAAGATTCTAAGACAACCTCAGAACGTCAGAAATGCGAAAATCTAACCTCTACTCGATCATGCAAAGAGTTTTCAGTTGAGAAAATTAGTAACTCGAGAACGAATGTTTTGAAGTTAAAAATTCCTGAAAAATCAAACGCACAATTTTAATTCGAGGAAGTTACATAGAAATGATCCAGATGTTTAGACTTATCAAATTTGCCAATTTCAGGAACATGCAAATTGGATTTTGAGAGAAATCTGAGAATCAAGGAGGAAAAAGACGTTTTTTGTATGCTCTTCTTCAATGAAAATTGCCCTTGAATTCTTCAAATTGCTGATAAATATGAACTTAAAACCTGCAAAAAGATATGTTAGATAAAATCGCCTTTGAAAATTGATGAAGAATTCGCCTTTGCTCTGGAAGAATTTGTCTTTGTTTTGCTAAAATTCGCCTTTGCTCTTGAAAAATACGAATTTGCCTTGAAGTTGCGCCTTTGCCTTGAAGAAATACGAATTTTACTTTGAAGATATGAACTTCTCTTAAGAAAAACGAATTTCTCTTTAGCTTTGTGAATAATAAATGAAGATGGCGCCATGTTTAAATAAGAAGAAATTCGCATCATCTTGTGAACTGCAAGATTTAAAACCCTGATTGAAATAGAAGTCTTTCAATTGGTCCCCCTTCAGTTGAACTGCCACTGACTCGAAGTTCGAAAATAAATAATAATAAAATATTCATTATCATGCAATTTGCAAAAGGCGCCAATTTTAGAAATTCGCCACTTAATGCCAAAATATGCAAGATAAATATTAAATATTATTAAACTTCAGTTGACAAATTGAATGAAGCTTTAGGCTTCACCGCTAGACTTCACTGATTTTGAAAAGTCATCATTTGACCTCATAGGCGTCCATTTGCTCAAGTTATTACACTTTTTATTAACTTCCTACTTTGTAGCTGACTACAAAGTTACAACTGGCCATCTTCGACACTGATTTCTGAGTGACCGGGTGATGCTGAGACTGAACTGGTGAATTGAATGCGAAGCCTGCTGAGCAAAGAAGAAATGTCTGCTGGGAGTTCACTGCAAAATCCATCATTTAACACCTCAAAAAATTAGGCGCCCTTGATTAAATTCATTTACAGGTGCCAGACTTAACCATTTTCCTAAACTGCCATCTAATACTTCAAACAGCTGCCGACGGCGAACAGTGAACCCTGCTGATAGGCAACCAAGCACACTGCATGACTAGAAGCATCTTGCATCCAATGGATATACGCACGGCATCTGAAAAGTGCATTAAGGGCCTGAAAAGTAAAAGCGACCCTGAGCTACAGGTGCACTGACACTATTTTGACCAAAGTTGAACTTTCATCCAAGTACCCTACTTTGTCCTCCGATACCGAGAGCTGGAATGCCCCGATTTAAGCACTACCTGTCTCGATAAGTAGCTAAGAGCATTGAGAAGAGATGTCTCTAGAGGTGAGGAAACGAGAAAACTGCTTCTAAGACCTCAAAAATACAAGTGCGTTTTTTATTTAAAATATATGCTCCATACTTGGCCATTTTCCGGATGTCTTCACTTTTCAGCATTTCGCCAAAGACCTCGCACGTACGAGCGTTTGCCAAATCCCGAAGGCTGATGACTAGGCTCATTGGATAGCTGGAGAAATTACGCTCAAGTCTCGTGAAGACTTCGAACGTGAACAACCTCATCTGACAGGCCTGAAGACTAGGCGCCTCTGGCCTACAGAAATACAATGAAATTGATATGCCAATCTGCTTGTGAAATTACGTGCTTGGTAGAACCTTTGCCACGATCACCTGGAACGTCGGATTAACAAGCAACTTGGTGCAACGCGAAGCTGGACTAGAGTAGTATTGATGTCAGGAAGACCTCGTCAGCAAACTAGACCATCTTAAGGGTCATTTTGACAAGCGCCCCTGAGCTATAGTTGCACTGGAAACGCAACGAAGAAGCTCAAAGATGTGAAATCTCCATTATAAGCTCATCTTCAGACGTCGGCTGCCGGAGCTCTGGGACTTGGATGACTGTGTTTGATAGCTCGTCGGATAAGCAGACTAGTCATGAAGAGATTGACTGCATCAGCCACCAGAAGTACCAAGATCCACCCCCCCTTTAAGAAGGGCGCCCTCAAGCTACAGGCGCGCTTTTGCTGAAAAAGGACAAGTTTCTACAATGTGAAACTTTGGAAATTTCAACTTCTGTTGCCAGTTGCCGGAGTTATGGGTCTCGGAAAGCTTCGTTGGATAGCTCATCGGATAGCCAGACCAATTCTGAAGAGTTTGACTGTATTTATGAGCATTTTTGACAAGATCTTGACCTTCAAAAAGAAGGGCGCCCCTGGTCTACAGGTGCGCTTTCTTGCTTTCCTTTGAGAAATCTTCAAAAATAGACTATTGAAAACATCATTATAGCCATTGAAATGACCATAAAAAGTATAAGTGTCGTCTTGAAATGCTCCTTCATCGTGAAATGCTTCGTTCTGAGCCTCTAATTCAGGTTCTGATCAATGAAATGGTGCCTTTGACTGACAAATTGCTGACAAAACTCCATGCTTGATATTGCCCAAAAAACTGTACTTGACATCATTTTAGCAAGATTTAGACCATTTAAACAAAATGCCTTGATGAAGCAAAAAATTTGGTTTGGGTACAACACTAACGTTACCAGTTAAAAAACCAAATAACAGAAAATGCACCTTCTTTATGTCAGACTGTTCTTGCTCATACCAGCAGACAACCACTGTAAATTAATAATCGAACAAATCAGGAACTCACTTGCTGATATAATCAATTGGGCCTCTCATGTCACACACACAGATTGTAAGGCATATTCCCTCAACTGACCTTGCCGATGTCAGCAGGCAATCAAAGTCAAACAAATTGCTGATGTCAGCTGGCAAACAAAGGCAAGCAACAATCAAACGAATCAGGAACTAGCTTGTTAATGTCACCAAGTGGGTCACTCATGTCACGTGGATAACTAGGCAGATTCACTCTTTTTTCTACTTTGGTGGATATGTATTTGAATGACGTTGAAGGAGTTGTTTTTATACATTTTCAATTCCATTTATAGTTGTTGACATTGCTGTTAAGGATGGCTGATTCTAGCTGATTGGCCCTGTCACTAGCGGAGAATAAAAATATAGAAAATGCTTTTCCTTTTGTTATGTGATTGAATATACCATAAGGACATGTTATATTGTTGGAACTCTTTCAATGTGTACTTTCACCTGGAGTAGCTTCCACTTATGAATTGCCCGGGGATACAAATTATGCAAGCTTTTTCTCTCTTTGTTTTAAGTATCAATGAGAAGAATTATTTTTTATCAGAAAATTGGCATGAGGAATCATTTTTCCTGGAGTCTTATCTATCTCAGGTTGTAAGAGTTGTTTCATTGCCATGATTTTGTAAGACACCTTATTAGATGAACAATTGTAATCTGGACTATGAGCCATCTAGAATTGTATTTTTTTCCTACAAGTAGGATCCAAATGTTCGTTCTAATTGCCTTAAAACAGCTGGTTAAGAAAAGTTGCCGGCACTAACATTGGGTGCAGTACATAAACGTTTGGTGAATCCTTAAAATGTAGAAAAGACTGGTTGAACTGATTTTTGACTTATATCTGTATCTTGGGATATGAGAATTGTGAGTGTAGGTGTATATATCTTCTACCTGGACATGGCTTCGTGTTTGTTCTCTTTGTTCCCTAAGACTGGATTAACATTCTTAGGGGATGTCTGGGAGTTGCTTTAAATGGTTCCAAATTTTCCATAAATAGCAAATCATATACTCCTTTCTCATTGGCAGGTGAATGCAGCTTATAAACAAGCTTTGTTGCGTTTTCATCCTGATCATGCATCAAACCATGGGCTGGATTATCAAGTCAAAGCTGAGGAGACCTTTAAATTGATTTTACGTTTGAAGACCACACTGTTGCCAGTGGTGCCAGCCTACTTAAATAAGACATCTTGGTAGCTATTACATTGTAATATATTTTCCTACTGACCAAATTGAGTTTTTTGATTCTATTTCTAGAATGTGCAAAGTTGTGGTTCCGGCCACATTATTCACCTATATGATTAAAAACATTACTTGACGTAATGTGATGTCAAATTGCATTGAATTGCCAACCTACTTAATAAGACGTCTTGGTAACTATTTACATTGTAACATATTTTCCCACCAATTAAATTTTGTTGATTGTATTTCTAGGATAAGGTGCCAAGTTGTGGTTCCAACCAAATAATTCATATATACGTTTAAAAACACTATTCCAATGTAATGTGACGTCAAATTGCATTGAATATGTTTTTTTTGCTTGATTGGCTTATCTTCTAAGCCATGTGGTACCTTTGTTTCTCCCCCCTTATCAGCTTCTTCTATTTATTACCAAATTAAGATTGTCGACTTGAATTTGAAAATTATAAATACCAACGTTCTGTGTTGAATTTTGATCTCATTGTAGTTGGTCACATGTGGCATAAGACTTGCAGCATGAAATTTTGTTAAAGTAGCAAGGGTTGAGCTCGAAATGATTGTAAATCCACCCAGGAAAACACATTGATGTAATCTAGTTAAACTCTCTTACTATGAATAATGTAATGAAGAGGTCAACCATGGAACAACTTAAAGAACAAATCTACAGTGGCTTGGATACTGTGAGAATAACTCATTTTTCCTATTGCTTAAGACCATGTGGGCTAAAAAGCTGAAATAGAGAATTAAGGTAAATTGGATTAGATTTGTTTGTGAGGAATACTTTTCCTTTTATTTTGCCGGGAAGTGTAGGGCTTATTTAACCCTTTTGAAGAGAGCCATGAACCCTTTTCCCTCCTTTGGTGAAAAATCCCTATCTTTATTAAATCGTCCTACTTTTGGTAACTCAATAAGACGTCTAAGTATGGCTGTCGTTCAAATCTTTAGGCAGACACAGCTTCAGCTTATTTTGGTGAAAGTTTTAAGGTAGGCATGGCCTCGACTTAATTGATTAGTTGAAAAATGCAAGGTTAATTGCTAGTGTTGTGCATTTTACTGAGATTGTAAATTTATATTGTTTTAATGAATTTCAACTTATTGTAAGCAAAAATCTTAATACTAAATGAACCTTGTTATAAAGTAAATGGAACAAGACAGAAGTATTATAGTCTAAATGCAAGCCTTCTTTAACTGGTTCAGACCTATATGCCGATGAGTTATAAATTTTCTGATAGCTATTACTTCCAAGTTCCAATATTTTGCATCCTCGTATTCAGCTTGAATATAAGATGGAGGCTATGGATGCAAAACAAACGAACGGATATTTTTGTGAATTTTAGACCTAAATTAATATGGTCGTAAACTACTGAATAATTTCAACAGCATTTAATAAAGACCTAATTTGATTTTCATTTTAAAATATTGTTATCAAGTATAAATAAATGTTGGAGAACATAATAAAAAATATTACTTTTGATCGTATATTCACAGAGACTTAACAATAAACCTTTCAAACAATCAGTATAAGTCGTAAAGATTGTTTGTGCATGCCAGAATTGCCATTGAAAATAAGAATTAAGTTTGAAAATTATGAGGACTGATATTTTTTGTGTTGTCATTCAAATTAATTAAATGCAGGCAAAAATAGTGGTATCATAAGGAAAGCTTTAGTGCTCCTTCATACTATCATTATGTTGTTCCGCTTAAACCCCAAATCCCAAATCTTAATAGCCACTTATATACACATTCATTTTTTAATGGCTTTTTATGGATTAAGTAATTATTCTATAGGGACCCTTCTTGGAAGTAAAAGTGATATGTATTAGATCAAGTTAACCGGTAAGTCTCAACAAAAGCATGGGGTTACAAATGAAAAAAGACAATTAAACACAAAACCTCAAAACAATTATTGCTTGGACCATGCAAACAAAGCATAACTGAAGACGACCTTAAGGTCGTATCCTCCTTTGTGGAAACCATGATACCAATTCTTATTCCGTGCTCCTAGGAACCCTTAACACACAACTTATTAGCAATCGTAGGGAGATGATATGCATAACATATTTGCAAGTACCTCTCCCTAATGACTACTTTTAGATTTTCCATGCTAAGTGCCTGATCTTGTAAAACAATGCAAAGTTTGCTTGTCATTTTAGTGTTAGAGTTTTGCATAAGCAATAATTATGCTTAGGATATAATGTCTCTAAGCTAATTACAAAATTAGACTGAAAAACAATTGTTATTTTATATTCAATATAATGGAGCAAAGTTACAAAGAATAACATACAAATATATAGGCCTCTAGGATGCATGAATCAAGGAGATCATGTTATAAATTTAACTACCAATCAATAGATTAGTTAATTCAATTTAATTATAAGGTCAAAGATTGAATTGTCAATTAATGGATTAATTTACTCAATTTGACTAAGACACATGTGGCCTTGACTAAATAAAGGTAGCACCTAATTACCATTAATCAAGAGTTGTGAGGTAGTGGTGGCATTTGTGTACCTCAAGTCAAGGTGAACACATGTCATTATTATTTACATGGATGAGAAAAAGTAATTATTCATATTCTCTTAAATAAATTTATTAAATAGGTGCAATACCACACTTAAGATAGAACATATTCAAGGTGAAATAAATATTTAAATGCTAACACCCCTTCATAAGAGCAACTTAGGAGAAATGATAAAAAAGAAATAGGTCTCAACAAGGAGGTCATGTTAGGTATCCATGTACTATAAGTTATCTCCTATAAGAAGAGAATAAAAAACCCTCCAAGAAGAGAGACTAGATAGCCACCCATACCCTTGGCTTGAATGTGATACCTTTTGAACTAACAAGTTGATGAATATTAATGTGCATTGAACCACATTCCTTCCCTTGGGAAGACGTAAACTTAATGGTGCATGGAAAAGCTCTTCCCATTCCTAAAAGGAATCTAAGGGAAGAAAAATCAAATTGTATGATGTCTTTAGAAAGTGCTCAAATGTTCTCATGTTCGTGCCGCAATCAAATCAAGAGTCCTAGGCCTAACTGAAAATAGTGATAGTTCTAGAACATTGTGGATATGGATGTAGAACATTATCAAAAGATGAAGATGAGACAAAAATAGTAATAGAATTGCCATCAAAGAGGATATGAATAACCTCAAGAGTGACCTCCAAATATGTAAGAAGGCTCTCACAAAATAAACTTGCAAGATTTGTCAAGTACTCATCCCAAGGAACTATCTCTAGAATATAATGTAAATGGTCTTAATACAAAGAATCATTGGAAGCCATAGATGTAGTAACTCTAGTCTCAACAAAAGTAACAAGAGATGGACTATCAATACATGTCTCTAGAACCTTGGTTGGTGAAAAGTCTTGAAGGTTCAAATGACCATATTGTATTTCCTCAAAAGTGTCCACACTAGATGCTCAAGTGTGAACATCAGTTGAAGGAATATTATGAGCAAAATGTGAGGTGTATAATCTAGATTGCTCATCTACCTCCCCTTGTTGCAACAATATCTCTGCTTTGCAAAATCTTGAATGAACACAAAATTTGGTGTGAACTCAACACTCTTCTCTATCCCATTGTGTGATCTAATCAATAGAAAGGAGATTAGTTTACAATGAAGGTACAAAAATGACAACATTCAAGGATCCCTCTCATATCAACAACCCTCTTCCATAAACACACATATATTTGTTACCCAACAAGATATGTGGTGTAGAACACGTATCAAATGAAGAAAAAATACTATGTGATGAAGCCATATGATGTGAAAATTCACAATCAAGGAGCCATCTCCTTGACTCAAGATTTGCAACTATAATAAGTGTGCACCCCTTTTGTTTCTTTAAAGAAGAAGAACCCTTTGATATAGTTGAAGGGAATTTATTTTTTGTTCTTCTGTGGAAGACGTTTCAACTCATCAATGCCTTAGTTTCTTGAAATATGCACATTTGGGCTTCTACTTCTTAGATGATTCCCCTTTTGAAGGATAAGATTTAGAATTTGATTATGCATTTTCTTTGTGGATTTTTCTTTCTTTTTTTTTTGTTGTTTTTGTTTAGGATTCCCTAATTCTTTCTATGCCTCAAGCTCACTAACCACCAATACTTGTGGCTTCAAAGACTTGATGAGGGCTATTTGAATTGACTTTGCTTCCTCTTGAATTAGAATATTTAGAAATACATCAAAAGAAAGCTCATCATATACAACTCCCATATAAAACTAATAGTTGTGAAAACCAAAAACAAATACTAAATGCTCAAGACCAAGCTTGGATAACACATTCATAATTAATTGTAAATCCTCTTTATCAATTTTGCAATTATTTAGTTATGCTTTTAAATGTTTGATCCTTGAGATGTGGTCATAGATATGGTCAAAATTGCTAGGATCAAGATTCATCAAATTGTAATCAATCTAAAATCTCCTAATCTTGCCAGTTTCACCATACAAATTTTCAATAGTGTTCCATTCCTACTTAGGTGTTGTATACAATTCAAAATGAAATTGTGAATCAAAAGATACTAATGAACAAATGTAACCAAGAGATTTCTCATTTTTTTTATCTCTTTTACTTTACCATCAATAGGTTCAACAATAGTTCCATTTACATATCTAATACATTTTTTTTTGATATAGGCAATTTGATACCAATTATTTTTATGAAGTATAGTTATATGAAGTTAAGAGTTCAACATGGATTGGCCCCATTGCAAGAATACAAAACAAAGAACTAAAAGCAATTAGCCACCACAAGATCACACCCATAAAAATCACTCAATCAAAGAACCCCCAAACAAGTATGATTTTGATATTTTATGCTTAGTGTGATTATAATTGCCACTTGCCAAATTAGTGAATTGGCTTGGATTTTAGTATATTATAAATGTCAAATTAGGCCATAGAGTTGAAAGTATAATTTTAATATAAAATAAGATAAATCACTCAATCATAGAACCCCCAAACAAGTATGATTTTGATATTTTATGCTTAGTGTGTTTATAATTGCCACTTGCCAAATTAGTGAAGTGGCTTTGATTTTAGTATATTATGAATATCAAATTAGGCCATAGAGTTGAAAGTATAATTTTAATATAAAATAAGATAAATTAAATTGCATTAATAAAAATTACACGAAAAACTATGCATTTAAAAAAATCACCTAAACAAGTTATTGTATAAACTCAAACAAAAACTCAAAAATTCTCAAAATGAAATTTTTTCATCATATGTCAGAATCTACAATTTTTGGAAAAATCACACTTAAATCAAGAATGTCTACACCATATTAAAGCTCTTGAAAATTAGCCTAGATAAAAAAAATGCTTGAAAGATGAACCATTATGACCCAAAATGGAACCTTCAAAAAGTAGGGGAGAGGGCCCAATAGTGGAGCGAGGTCCAATAGTGGGGACAAAAGTAGTCCTCAATGGGCCCCATAGTGAAGCACCTTAATATCCAATTGTAAAACAATTTTTATCCATAAAGTAAACAAAGTTTGTCCAATCATTGTACATATAAAAATTGTTTTATAAATGGTTTATATTTGTTCCAAAAACAAATAATTATTCACAGTCTTACATGTCCGAGAATATTCAAAACTCATCTAACACCACCAACATACAATCCAAGTTTCTCTTTTATGGCATGTAGCATGAAAACATGTAGCCAAAATATAAAAATAGTATAACCCACACTCCTTTTACATATCACCCACTACATTACATCACCATCAATATTGTGAAGGAACTGATGCCATGTGAACAACTAAGAACCAAGACTGTCCCATTACCAAATCCAATTGAACCCACTCCCCTATCCCACTTTCCCAACAACACAATACTGAAGGAAAATCAATCATTCACATGTGTCCCATCAATCAAATTTCACCGCACAACTATTGGTGCCTCCTCATTTGCCACTTGCAACCACCAAAAATTTGTGTAAGGCCACCAAAATCGTCTAGGAAGCAAACAAGGATTGCACACTATAAATACATACAAATTCTACAATTGAAGGCATCAAAACAAATTTTCAAATTTGAAAAAATAGGACAAAAATTAAAGACTCCATACTAAACCAACATGGAACATATAAAAGATTTACAAATTCAAAAATGCATTACTCAATCTTTGCCATTTTCCATTTAGCACGTCTCACTTTGATATTCATATCTATATTTTCTTCGAGGCAACGGCAGAAAAAGCAAAAGCAACAACACCATCACACTATAAAGTTTAAGGTATTCTACTATTATTCATTCTTTATGCCTATGAATGCCAATCTATTGTATGCTATGCAAATGTTTTTCACAAACCTGTAACTCAAAATTAAAGACTCCATACTAAACCACATGGAACATATAATAGAGATGCTACAAATTCAAAAATGCATTAATCAATCTTTGCCATTTTCCATTTAGCACGTCTCACTTTGATATTCATATCTATATTTTCTTCGAGGCAACGGCAGAAAAAGCAAAAGCAACAACACCATCACACTATAAAGTTTAAGGTATTCTACTATTATTCATTCTTTATGCCTATGAATGCCAATCTATTGTATGCTATGCAAATGTTTTTCACAAACCTGTAACTCAATATTCAAGGTTTCAACTTGATACTGTTTACATTGGGTTTTTCATTTATATTCTTTATGCTTGAGAATGCCAATCTGTTGTATGTGATGTAAATGTTGTTCACAGTGACATGCAACTCAATATCTGGGGTTTCAACTGAAATTATTTATCAATGTCAATGCATTTATGTTGTATACAATGTGATAGTTACACCCAATCTTCTCTAGGTGCATAAGATCAAGTGCTTTCAGTTCAATTCAAACTATTATCAACTTTTGCATTATAAACTATCAACACACACACCAAAGAAAAATAATATGTTCATGCATCACTTTGAGTTTAATGGTGTTTATTGATGGTTGCTATCATTGTTTGAAACATGTTTCATAATGTTTGTAGGTGCAATATAAAGCTAAAATGAGGACCAAGCCAATGAAGAAGAGAGCCACGACAAGGTTTCCTGCACGTAAAAGAGGGGTTACATTCCCCCCTGAAGAAGAACCTAATGTACAAGCAAACTATTGAGCACACCAGAATACTGAGAGGGGGTGAATTAGTATTCTATTAAATCTCAAACCCTTCAAAACAAATAGATACTTCAAACTCTGTTGCATAAACAAGAACTTGAAAGATGAAAACACTACACAACACAACACAACCCCAGATATATGTGGAAAACCTTGCAGGGGAAAAACCACAATGAGAAAAGCTGCTAGGAGCTACTATCCTAATCCAACCTCACAAGCAAATAATAGTTACAACTTTATTTTAGGGATGCAACCCAAGGAAGCTACTACTCCCTATTTATATAACTTTGTTTTAGGGGCCATAACCCAAGGAATATACTACTCCCTGATATGAGCACACACTCAAGAAAGATTATAGAATGATAGTCCTTCCACTGTCTGAAACTAACAATTAAGCTCAATCCTTTTGATGATTACAATTTTGCTCTGCCACTTCTCTTTTGATGATTACAATTATGCTTTGTCTCTTCTTCAAATGTCTTCTCTGCTACCTACTAGCTCACTGCTTTCAACATTCAAGAAGTTTTTCCTTTGGCTCATTGCCTCTAGAAAACAATTAAGATCACTTCTTTACTTCCTTTTTGTCATAGAGATGATCAAAATGAAACTGGACATGATCCACCACTTCTGCTTTTTTCTCTTTTAGTCGCTTACACAATTATCATAATGCATCATACTCTCATCATCACTACTCTAACCTAGATCAACTAAGTTTATAATATATACAAGATATTACATTGATTACATTCACATGTCGTCCTACAACAATAAGAATATTACATTTGCAAATCAGCCAAAGATCAAACACACAATATGAAATTTGTAGAGGGAAAGAACCAAAAGACTATATGCAACACTAGGAAGAGGAAAATGCCTTGTGGTTTCCAACACATGCTTAACCTAGTCATAAACAATCTTCACACCTTTGATCTTCAATAGAAAACATCCGCACACTTCGCAAATTCAAATTAGGTCTATTATAAGTAAGAACACATGAAACTTGTAGCATGTCGGCCTTCACAACATTGGCAGTACACATGAATGATATAAAACATTATTTGTGCTTCTTCAAGATGAGTTGGCATGACCCATACAACACCTTCAAACACTTCATAGACCACGTAATCTTGAGCATGTGGCACACACCCTCAACATACCTTAGTCAGCCAAATAAAAGAATAACCCAACAAAACATCCATTTCGAACCACAACTTGTTCTGGAGAAACCAAAAAACACATTGTGGAGCAACAAAAAACATCGCATGATATTCAGGAACATTCTCATTCATCCCTTTCATAACTTCATGCAAAAGCAAGTTGGCACAAACTAACAGACAATGAAATTAGTCCTTAGACAACACAGTCCTATACTTTGTCATCTTCAACTTTCTCTACAGAAGGACTAATGACATGAAACTTTGGATATACCACCTTCACGACATACTAAACTTAACTTTTGAACCTCTCAACCAAGTCTACAAATGTGAAGGAATGTAGAACCAACCTTTACACGATTGAGAACAACACAGTCCTCAAACTATCACTTCAAAAACACCCTTTTGGTGACCCAAAAGACTTGAAACTTGGATCACACATGCGTTGACATAATATGAAGTTATCTTCAAAATCACAAGAGAAAAACACCATTAGTGGAGAAATACAGAGCATTTCTCAAACTTTGGCAACCAAACAACCAGACTGCAACATACTGCAATGAAATTTTGACATTAATGACAACTAAACTACAACAATATCCCCCTTTGACATCAAGGACAAAGGGAAAAAGGATTTTTTCTCCCTCTTTAGTGCACAATCTCTCCTTCTTGAAACAACTTACAGGCTCCCCCTATCAGTAATAACCACTACCTACTCCCCTTGAGAGGTAGCTCCCATCGATCTAGGAATAAAGATATGACTTGAGTTACTTCTCTTGGACATATGCACCAACTATGCATCTAGCAAGGAGGGGAAATTACCTCTAACTTTTTCTTGAGATACTCAAATGTATCCTTTGCAAGTTCCTTTGTGAAAATGTCTACAATTTGATCCTTTGTAGATACATACTCCAACTTCACTTCTTTATTTGCAACCTTCTCTCTCAAAAAGTGATGCCTAATTGTTATGTGCTTGTTTTTATAATGCATCACTAGATTCTTGGAAATATTGATAGAACTTGTGTTATCACATAGAATAGGAATGGGATCATCATACTTTATCTTAATATCCTTCAATGTTTGCTTCATCCACAACACTTGAGTACAACAAGATGCTGCAACAATATACTTTGCTTATGTTGTTGATAAATATACTCAATCTTGTTTCTTACTATGCCATGAAACTAATTTGATTCCTAAAAAGAAAGCACCACCACTAGTACTCCTATAATCAATATAACCAACCCAATCAACATCAATGTATGCACACAAATAAAAGTCATTACCTTTTGGATGCCATAATCCATAATCCAGAGTTCTCTTCAACTATTTGAAGATTCTCTTGACTGCCTTCACATGAGTTTCTTTAGGATTAGCTTGAAATCTTTCAGCCAAACATACCACATGCATAATATCAAGTCTTGAAGCAATTAAGTACAATAGACTTCCAATCATAGATCTATATAGAGTCTGATCAGCCATGGGAGATTCATCATCTTTTCTCAAATGACAACCAGTTACCATAGGAGTACTCACAGGTTTACAATCTTCCATAAACTTCTTTAGCATCTCTTTGACATTTTGCTTGAGAAATAAAGATACCATCATCTAGTTGAGCAATTTAAAGACCAAGAAAGAAGGATAACTCACCAATTATAGGAATTTCAAATTCCTTCTACATTTCTTCAACAAACTTCTTGCACATTTCATCATTTCCACCAAATATTATATTGTCAAAAAATACAACTATCAAAAAAAATTCATCCTCAATATTGAAGTAACGATTACTATCTACGATACCTTTCTTGAAACCTTGTTGAAGCAAGTACTTATAGAACCTTGCATACCAAGCCCTATGAGCTTGCTTGAGACCATATATTGTCTTTTTGAGTCTGCACACCATGTTTGGTTCTTTTGATAACCACAATCCATCAGGTTGCTCTATATAGATTTCTTCCGAATCTCCATTCAAGAAGATTGATTTGACATCCATCTGATATACATTGAAGTCCTTATGGGCTGAAAAATGAAGAAACATTTTCATTACTTCCATTCTTGCTACTGGAGAAAAAGTCTCCTCAAAATCAATTCCTTCTACTTGTGAATAGCCTTTACATACCAGTCTTGCTATGTTTCTTACAACTTCACCTTCTTCATTTAACTTATTCCTGAATACCCACTTTGTTCCTATCACATTCTTGTCTATAGGCCTTGGATCTAGTTCCCAAGTCTGATTCTTCTCAATATGATTCAATTCTTCTTCCATTGCTTGTATCCATCCTCATCCTTGCTAGTATCAACAAATTTTTTTGGTTTTATCTTTGATAACAAACACAAGTTTACTTGCTCATTTTTCTTTGCAAGCCTTCTCCTAGTGAGCAATCCTTCATTCTTATCTCCAATAATATGATCCTCTAAATGATTCCTTTGAACATATTTGACAGGAGTCTTATAGTTCTTTTCTACCATTTCTTCTTTCTCATCAACTTCTTCTTTTGAGTAGGGAGGTGCATCAAATCCGCGGTCCTCAATTTCATACATATTTTGATGTAGTTCTTCATCAACTTTGACATTTTTACTTTCAACTATTCTTCCCAATCTTTTGTTGTAGCACACCTATGCTTTACTCTGAGATGAATATCCAATAAATTTACCTTCATCAGCTCTTGAATCAAACTTTCCCAACACATATTCATCTCTTCTGATGTAGCATTTTCTTCCAAAGACCCTAAAATACTTGGCAGTTGTCGGTCTTCCATACCATAACTCATATGGGTTCTTAGTGTTGTTCAACCTTAATAATCCTCTATTAAGAATATAGACTGCAGTATGAACTACTTCTCTCCAATAAACATCAAGCAGATTTGCTTCCATCAACATGGTCCTTTCCATTTCTTGAACAATCCTATTTTCCTTTCCCCTACCCCATTTTGCTGAGGAGTTATAGCAACAGATAGATGCCTCTTTATTCCATGTTTTTCACAAAAGCCATTGAAATCATTTGAAGTGAACTCACCTCCTCTATCAGACCTCAAACATTTTATTTTAGCATTCATTTCATTCTCAACCATTGATTTGAAAATCTTGAATTTACTAAAAGAATCAAATTTATCTTTCAAGAATGTAACACATGTCATCCTAGAGAAATCATCAATAAAAAGCATGAAATACCTTTCTCCTTTTAGACTTTTTGTTCTAGTAGGCACGCACAAATCAGTATGTACCAACTCCAATGATCTAGAGGAAGAATACTCTTTAGACTTGAAACTTATCCTTGTCTTCTTTCCAAACTGGCATTCCTTGCACATAGTACTTGCAAGGTTGATTATCTTAGGCATATCTCTTACCACATGAAATAAGTTGATCTTCACAAGATTGTCAAAATTAATGTGTCCCCTTCTCCTATGCCAAAGCCAACATTCACTTGCTTGTCCCAGAAGGAAACTTCTCCCATTGACATCCCTTAGAATGTATATGTCACCACTTGTCCTAGATCCTTCTACAACCAATTTTCTATACTTTCCTTTTCTAATTTCACATCTTTCATTGAGTATGAGATTGTATCCATTTTTACATATCTAACTCACACTAAGAAGATTGTGCTTGAGACATTTAACATAAAGAACATATTTTATCTGGTGCTTTCCATCAATACTTATTGTACCTTTTCCACAGATCTGTATTGAGGTATCATCTCCAAGCTTGACTATGCCTCCATTCCACTTCACAAGCTTGATAAACTTGCTTCTATCTCCTGTCATGTGGTTAGAACAACCACTGTCAATCACCTGGGAGTTTGCCTCATCTTTTGCATGAAAATAAGTACATAAAACACTTGAATCTTTAGTTTTATCTTTAGTCTTCTTAGCGGCCAAAAATAAGACTTCATCCTCATTTAGACCACTAAAATCATCATCCTTTAAAGAGCATGAATCTTCCTTGGAGTAGAGGATCTTCTCGAACTTATTTCTTTTAGGCTCTTTGTTTCTCTTTTCAAAATATTTTAAGGGACATTTAGAAGCAAAATGACCAAATTCTCCACACTTAAAACATTTGAAAGATAGCTTACCTTTGTACTTTCTGGTACCCCTCTTCAATTTCCTTACAAAATTTTCTTCTTCTTCATCAGTGTCACTATCTGAATCAAAGGCTTCATACATTTCCTTCTTACAGGCTTTGAAGGCTTCTTCCTACTTTGGATCTTCTTTGTCAAACTCTCTCATCTCAAATGCAGTGATGGCACCATATAATTGATCCATTGACAATTTATCTAAATCTCTAGCTTCCTCAATAGAAGATACTTTAGGACTATAAGTTTTAGGAAGAGATCTCAATTCCTTTTTTACCACCACAGATTCTTTCAGATCTTCACCAAGTCCTTTGATTGCATTGACCACCTCATCTACCCAGAGAAAATAACCTGCAATATCTTCATCCTCTTACATTTTCAAGTTCTCAAACTTGCCTCTATAGATCTGCAACTTGGCTTGTTTTACTTTTATGTCTCCTTTAGAGCTTAGCCCATACCTCCTTTGCTAACTTGCAATGCATTACTTTTACAATATCAAAGTTTTCTAGCCCACTCAAGAGAGAATTATTAGCCTTTCCATTGTTCTCATAAGCTCCAATCTCTGTCAGATCAATTGAAGGAGTTGCGGGAATAATATAACCATATTTGACTAATTTTCAAACACCAAACCCTAAAGAGGACAAATAGGATTTCATCCTAAATCGCCAGAAAGAAAAAAATTGTTCCATAAAATCTAGGTGCCTTGTGAGATCCTTCTTATTCTATCCTAGATCTTCAAGTTGTTAAGACTTCTTGTAAGGAACTAGGTTCTGATACCAATTATTGAACACACCAGAATACTAGGGGGGTGGATTAGTATTCTACTACATCTCAAACCCTTCAAAACAAATAAATACTTCAAACTCTATTGTATAAACAAGAACTTGAAAAATGAAAAAAATGCACAACACAACACAACACCAGATATACATGGAAAACCTTGCAGGGGAAAAATCACGGTGAGAAAAACTACTAGGAGCTATTGTCCTAATCTAGTCTCACAAGTAAATAACAGTTACAACTTTGTTTTATGGTTGCAACCCAAGGAAGCTACTACTCCTTCTTTATATAACTTTGTTTTAGGGGCTATAACCTAAGGAAGCTACTACTCCCTGATATGAGCACAACACTCAAGAAATATTATAGAATGAAAATTCTTCCACTATCTGAAATTGACAATTAAGCTCAATCATTTTGATGATTTCAATTTTCTTTGCCACTTCTCTTTTAATGATTACAATTACGCTTTGTCTCTTCTTAAAATCTCTTCTCTTCTACCTATTAGATCACTTCTTTCAACATTCAAAAAGTTTTGGCTTTGGCTCACAGCCTCCAACAAACAATTAAGCTCACTTCTTTACTTCCCTTTTGTCACCGAGATATGATCAAAATGAAGCCAAATAGGATCTACCACTTTTGCTCTTTCTCTTTCAATCGCTTACACAATTATCATAATGCATCACACTCTCATCATTACTACTCTGACCCAAATCAACTAGGTTTACAATGTATACAAGATATTACATTAATTACATTCACATGTCAGCCTATAACAATAAGAGTATTACATTTGCAAGTCGGCCAAGACCAAACACACAATATGAAATGTGTAGATGGCAAGACCCAAAAGAGTACACACAACACTAGGAAGAGGAACACACTTTGCAGTTTCTAATACATGCTTAACCAGGTCCTAAACAATCTTCACACCTTTGGTCTTCAATAGAAAACATACGTACGCTTCACAAATTCAAATTAGGTCGACCATAAGCAAGAACACATGAAACTTGTAGCACGTCGGCCTTCACAACATTTGTGATACACATGAATGATAAAACATTATTTGTGCTTCTTCCAGATGAGTCAGCATGACCCATACAACACCTTCAAAAACTCCATAGACTCTGCATAATCTTGAACATATGGTGAACACCCTCAACATACCTTAATCAACTAGGAAAATGCATAACCTAGCAAAACATCCATTTCAAACTACAACCTATTCCAAAGAAACCAAAAAACACCTTGCAGAGTGACAGGTTGTCATGAGGTCCTATCGCTTTAGTTGAAAATGCATCAAATATATCGACTGGGTAGTGTTCGAAGGCTGTATGCAATAGGAAACATCTCAACTAACTCTCCTATATTTTTTTAATGTTGAAACAATTGTAAACAAAACTTAAACTAAAAGGCCATTAAACTAGAAAGCGTAAAGTTGTTTTTAAGCTAGAAAGCATGAAATTGTTAAGCTAGAAAGCATAAAATGATTAAACTAGAAAGCGTATAAATTATCTAGAAAGAAATGCTTGCAATAAAACTATAAAGTTTAAATGACAACAACCATCAACTAACATCTAATTGTTAACAAAAAACAAACTTAACAACCTATAACCTCTAACCAAAGTGGGTGCTCCAGAATTTCAGATAAACAGAACTAAAGATTGTAAACTTAAACTACAACTTGCAGGAATAACTAACAGAGCTCAATGCATACAAATAACATTTATTCACATTTATCATACACAAAATAAAAGTGACAGAATTGAAAATAGGGATACTTATCTATCCTACGAAATTCCCTTGAGTGGCCAGCTCTCGGGTATGCCTACGATTAATTCAGATCACATGAAGTTTTGTATCTTCAAAATGATTCCATCCATGATAAATCCATTACACAGAACTAGTAACTCAAAATAAGACTAGAAAAGCTTATTTTATTCATATCAGGAAAAGTGTAACATAGAGACATAGTTCAAAAATGCATTATAACAGCATAACGGTATCATTGTTTCATTGGTTCTGGCAGTTACATATATACTTAATTGCTTAACAAAATCCTAAATTTCAGATGGTGGAAGATCACCATTGAAAAGGTGTTCTAACATAATTTTAACTAACAAATGGATTGAGGTCCATAAAGCATTTAAAAGGCTCGGAGAGGAGCCAAAAAAAATTTAAACAGAAAGTAAATAGAAAACATAAAAAGACTTGTTCCATTATTCACTCCAGAATTTTTGGAGCCTAGACTTTTGGTGCTTTATCCTCAACTAGTGGAAGTCCTCTTTAAAGTCCACTCAGCTATGCATAATGACCTATACAAAGACTGAATGCTACACCATTACATTAATGTTAGTCAACCAATTTCAATTGATTTGGGAAATAAAGATTATACATCTTTTTTACAAAAAGTAAGCAATTATTAATCCTAAAAATAAATAATTGGCAGGGTAAAAGTGATTGAGAGAAATAAGGAAGGGTATTTGGCTTATCATATTCATGAGGTTATTTATACCTCATCACTCTCTCCCCCTCCTAGGCTTGAGCAAGTCCTGCTCTTTGTTGTGTCCTTTGCCTTTCGATTTCCCCTGTTCCTGTTTAACTCCTTGTACTTGGCATTGAGGTCATATGGATCTTCTACCTCTTTGTCCTAGTCATCAGGATTTCTAAGGAAACCCTCATTGAATCTAACCCTTACTTTCCATTAATGTGAATTCTCAGGGTTCTAATCTATAGTAACATGTACCGGAGGAGGTTGTTGAAGAAGTAATGGAGGCCTATACCTCATTCATATCCTTTTAGTCTTAAGCTATTGCAGAATATCTTCCAATGCCTCTGCTCTTTTGTAAGACCACTTAATATTAGTAGGTGAAATCACCTCCCTCCTTTTAAGGTACATAGGAAGAGGAGTGTACCTCTCTTCACAAGCACTCCATGCGTTTCCTATCAATTTTGGCCCGTGGACTTTGAAATGCTCAAAACAGATCAGAAGATTATCATTATACTTCTCTCAGTTCCATTGATCTTAATGCTTCAAAATTGAGCTTTAAAAGCAAAAGGTTTCCTATTAGGGTATCTCATCTGAAGTCTAACAGTCTTTTACCTGTAAGTACTCTTTTTTCCTTTCTTTCCATTGAATTTGATTTTTCATGGTGGAGATAAATGCCCTGAGCTGAACTTTACCGACAAAGAGATTAACAAAGAAATTGGTATGTCTTTCCAAAAAAAATTATGGATAAAGAATTCACATAATAAATTCGGTTGAGTAGGTGTTGATTCTTTAAATGCTTTTACAAACTCCTCATCATCCGGATCATGTGGCAGATTGCAGGAAAATATCAATAATTTCCATCTTAATAATTGCTCCTTTAAAAACATGGAATACAATCTGGATGGTTTTCTACGGGCTAATAATAATTCGCCAATTTGGCATGCATCTATCTTTGCTTGATAAAGCCTGTCATATGACTCTTTTAATAAAATTATTTCCTTTTTCAGTCTAGCATTCTCTATCTCTGCCTATCTCAGAAAATAACACCTTTGCACCCATGTAACTAACAATGGAGGTATATGAACCTGAAACCATTCCATTTTGGTTGGTTCAATCTGTATTTCTTTTGAATCCATTGTTGGTTTAACATTAATCTCCTGCAAATCTTGCTCCAACTCAACAATTTTGCTTAAGGACGCATTAAGCTCATATTTCTGTTTGTCCTTTTCTTTTTCAAAAGTTGTAAGTAATTGCATAAAATTATCAATTAAAATTTTGATTTTTCTGTCTTTTTCAAAGAAATTTGTCACATACCTTTTACCTTCCTCATTCCATTGTTGCACCTGAAATTGCAACTCTTCAATAATTTTATCTTTTTGTTCTGTTTGATTGTTAAAATTTGCAATTTCTTGATCTCTTTTCTTCAAAACTGCAGTGTGTACATCTATTTCTTCCTGTTGCTCATTGATTTGTTCTTCATTTTTTTGCAACTGACATTTCAATTGAACAATTTATGCTTTTAACTCCTCTAACTTTGTTTCTTTCTGATCAACCTTTGTATTGATAGCAAAAGGAAAACGAGGAATTTCTACATCATCATTGGTCATATTTTCTTCATTAGGCACCTCAAATGAACCTTGCTCAGTAACATTGGTAACTAGGGGAGACAATTGTTCCACAGAGTCATCCTCAACACCCAAATAATGTGGTGATTGTTCCCCTTCTTCTTCTTGTCCTGACTGAAGTGGCATATCCTCCCTCTCAGCCTCAGGGGATTGACTAGATTGTTTTTTACTTTCTTTTGTTGCTCCCTTTCAAGGCTAAACCTCAATTTCTAGTGATTGGGCTTCAATATTATGCCTTTTCTTTTTAGGGGCATTCAATTGATCACAAGCTACCGTATCACTAATTTCAACATATAACCTCTTACTTCTCCTTAAAGGAGGAGGTGTTTGCAATTTTAGTCTAGATCTATTTTTCTTCTTGTGAGGAGGAGTTTCCTCATCTCCTAAATTTATTATTTCTACATTTTCTTGATGGCCTAGGGTTTTTTGAAATGTTGGGTGAAATTTTTGGCGCTTCGCCATCAAGAGTTGGCTTGGTATGTTGGGGTTCAGAAACATCTCGAGGCTGAGGGGAAGGCTCTTCCAAATTCTGAGGTGCGGGCCACCCAGATGACTCACCTTCTTCAAAGTGTCTTATGGGCTCTGGGTTTTCAATTTTTTGAAAAATAATTTGCTAATTTCTTTCCATTTTCTTTTGGAAATGATGTTTACAAATTAAGTGGATGAGGCCATGATGTTTAAGTGTCCCTAAACCAGTTTTGAACCTTTCTATCATGTTAATAATAGAATCACAAAGAAATGCAGGCAAATTAACCCTAAGTGCAGGGTTTCCAGCACCATGGTGCAAATGGGTGAGTAGGCATTGAAAAGGTGGACTTTTAATTACTGCACATTGTCCTTCACAAGTGAAATATTTGATAATCCAAGCCACTGCTATTCTCCATGGCTCCAAAATGGACATTCTCTGAAATCCTTTGTTTTGCCCTCTAGTATTTACAATCAATAAAGGATGAGGTTCCCCTTCCCTACTAAAGAGCTCTACCATTTTCTGATAAGAAATATTGGTAGTTTCTGAAAAATTAATACCCTCACTTTTAAGACCAAATAGATGAGAAATGATCTTAGGACTTACCTTGAACCGCTTGCCACGTACTACAGATTGACCATCCGAGAAATTTTTTGCAAATTCTTTCACTAACTGCTCATTGTTTCCTTCAAATTTATTTATGAACTCCAACCACCCAACTCTTTGGAATAGTTCTAAAATATTGCTTAATGTGAATAATTTGTCTATCGAAGCTAGTTCAAATTCCGTTTAGCTCCTTCCATACTGTGTTTTTCTTCCGGCTCTGCTCAATTTTTGCTAAAATACCATGGTGCTCAAAAACTATTTAAACAAAACTAAATTGCAAAGTAAAGAAAATGTGAATTTTTCAATCACTTGTACTTGATACAGTCGATGGGACATGAATTCATTGTTGCTTTTGGGATTCACTATACTTTCATTATTACTTTGCATGGGAAAAAGTGCAAAAATTGTCGTACCTCAAGCAAGCGTACAATCCGCACTTTTTACTAAGCTTGGAAAGGGTGGTGGTTTGTTCCAATTTATTTATCTTTATTCAAAATAATTACCTACTTAAAGTAAAAGTTTTATGTACCTTTAATCCCATCATCAATTTGAAAATCACTTACCTTTGCTGACGTAATAGTATAATTAGATGGGATGGCAATGGTGGTAATGAATTTATGGTGAATGAGGATGGGACAGCTAATTAATGTTGGAATTATTATGACGAAAAAATAACCATAACAATTTTGATTTATTATGATAGGATATGGTAATGTAGGGTGTGGATTTCAAAGGTAATGGAAAAATTTATTAATAGACATGTGTATGACATTGGAAATATCAAAGCATTTGGAAAGGAAAAGAATTTACAAAAATATGGAGCATTGTTGGAAGATGCGGCTGGGGTAAAGAATGAAAAAAGTTCCGGAGCATGCTAAGAGATACACCAGAATGAAAAAGTGAAGTGGAAAATTTTTGGAGCATTGCTAGAAGATGCAACTAGAGTGAAAAAGAAATTTATGGAGCATCGTCGTCGGAATGCAGCAACGAAATTTATGGAGCATTGTCGAAAGATGCAGCCAGAGCAACAACAAAAAATTTAGAGCGTCGTCGAAAAATGCAACTAGAGCAACAACAAAAATTTTGGAGCATCACCGAAAGATGCAGCTAGAGCAGCAACAAGATTTCTAGAGCATTGCCAAAAGATGTCGTTGGAAGAAGAAAGAAGAATTTCCGAAGCATCGTTGAAAGATGTAGCCAAAATGCAACAAGAAAATTTTTGGAGCATCGTTGAAAGATGTTTCCAAAAGAAGGAAGCAGAATGAAGGGCGTTGGACTTAGATTTTTCGGAGCATCATTAAAAGATGCACCAGACTATAGGAACAAACAGGGAATGACATCAGTTAGGCATGCAAGTTCTAGAGCACCACAACAATTGAACTAATAAGTTTCGGAGCATCGCAACAAGATCTGCCAGAATCTATGTTTGACTAATCATGATGTCCTGCAAAACATAAATGAATTTAGCCAAGTCCAAAGGATGAAAATTTTAAATAAATTCTATGAAGTAATTACAAATACATACACATGCATCATTTTCATTTTTATTTTATTTATTTATTTATTTTTTGGTTCAAGTGACTATTAATTTGAGCATTCCATTGGCTCTATCATAGCAAAGTCAATGCATTGTACTTCTCCTTGCATTTCTACCATCCTTGTAAATTCCTCCATGTTAACTGGTTTATGGTAGATGCGTAATCATGTTCGTTGACTAACAGAGTTCGAGTGTCACCATCAATGGGCTTGAGCTACACTCCATTTGAAAATACCTCAAAAATTTCATATGGACCCAACCAATGAGTCCTCAGTTTACCCTGATGATCTTTGTATCAAGAATCGAATAACAATGCCCAATCCCCATTATGGAACTCTTTTTCCTTAATGTGTTTATCATGCCAAGCCTTTCGTTGTTGTTGAATTAACTCAATTAGGTGGACAACATCTAAACAAAGTTCATCTAACTCATTAAGTTGTAAGACTCTTTCAACCTAGGCTTGTTTGATATCTAAGCCTAACTCCATTGTTGTTCTCAAGGTTTGGAGTTCAAATTCAATGGGTAGAAGTGGTTTCTTCCTAAAAACTAACTCGTATGGACTAAAATTGATGGTTGATTTCCAAGTTGTGTTATAAGCCTAAACAGCTTTAGGTAGTTTCCTAGCCCAGTCTTTCCTTCCTGATAAAACTATTTTTGTTAGATGTTCTTTAGCTCCTTGTTAGTGACTTCAACTTGACCATTTGCTTGAGGGTGATAGGTTGACGACTTCTTATGGCTTACCTAGAAATTATCAGTGAAGGCTAACAAAACTTTGGACATAAATTGGGGTCACTGATCTGTGACCATAGTTCTAGGGGCTCCAAATTAGAGAAAAATCTTGTTATACAGGAAGTCGGCTATTTTTTCTTCCCTAGCAACTTTTAGAGCTTGAATTTCTGCCCACTTGATCAGATATTTAGTAAAAACCAAAATATACTCTATCCCTTGTGAAGGGGGGTCTATAGGAATGATAAAATTCAATCCCCACTTTTCAAATGGTTTAAGGATTACCTGAGGTTGCAGGGGAATTTCATTGGATGCAGTGGGTCCCCCTACTCTCTAGAATTCATCACAATGGCAAACATATTTCTTTACATCTTTATGCATGGAGGGCTAGTAATATCCTACACCCAAAATCTTATGGGACGTCCTCTTGGAAGAATAATGGCCTCCAGAGGGGTCATCATGGAAAGCTCTAAGGATGCTATATGTTTCATCTTCCCTAACACAATGTCATAAAACCATATTAGGACCGCATCAAAATAGTATTCCATTAATCCATTTGAACAGAGCACTTTCTCAAACGAGGCGTTTCTTCTGTTTTGATGTAAAATCTAGTGGAAAATCTGAAGTGGTCAAGTAGTTGGCAATTTCAACAAACCAAGGGGTTTTAATGGAGATGGAAAACAAATTTTCATCTAGGAATTCATCCTGCATAGGAGTGCAATCTCCATCATCTTGTTTGATTCGGGATAAGAAATCTACAACTACGTTGAACTTCCCTGGTTTGTCAACAATGGTCATGTTGAATTCTTGTAGAAGCAATAACCATCTGATTATCCTCCTGTTTACTACAGGTTTGTTCAATAGGTACTTGATGGCTGAATGGTCTATAAACACAGTGACTTTGTGTACCCTATGATGTAATGTCAAAATTTCTTGATTACATGCACTATAGCTAGAAATTCCCTCTTTGTGGTGGTGTAATTCCATTCAGTGGGGGTCAAATTCTTACCGATGAAATAGATAGCATACTTCCCCCCATTCTCATCTTCCTGACCTAATACCGCTCCAATAGCATCATTAGAAGCACCTGCTAAATATGGAACGTAAGGTTCCAATTAGGTCCACGTAGGAAAAGAGAAGAGATGAGTTTCTCCTTAATGATTTCAAATGATGATTGACACTCTAGTGTCCAGATAAAATCTACATTCTTTTGGAGAAGGGAAAACATAGGAGCTACAATCTTGCTGAAATTTCCTATGAATCTCTAATAGTATCCAACATGCCCTAAGAAACTTCTAACATCATTTTGGGTTTTGTGGGTCACAAGTTGTTGTATCACCTCGATTTTCTTAGGATCGACCTTTATCCCTTTAGCTGAAATGTGGTGTCCCAACACTATCCCTTGTTCTACCATTATTAGGCATTTTTTATGACTTGGGGATAGCTGATGGTCCTCACATCGCTTCAACACTCTGTCCAAATTTTGAAGGGATTCATCAAAATTTGACCCATATATAGTGAATTCATCCATGTAGACTTCCACATAGTCATTTACTAGTTCAACGAATATGGCCAGGATAGCTATCTGAAATGTTGTAGGAGCATTACATAGCCCAAAATGAAGAACTCAATATGCAAATGTTCCCCATGGGAAAGTAAAAGTTATTTTGTCTTGGTCTTCTACTACTACTTGTATTTGGTTGCATCCACTGAATCCGTCCAAGAATGAGAAATACTTCCTTTCAACCAAATTATCCAAGACTTGGTCTACAAATGGTAGAGGGAAGTAATCTCTATGGGTAGCTTTATTGAGTTCCCTATAGTCAATGTACACTTTCCACTTCCCATTTTTCTTTGGAACAACTACCAGAGGTGAAACCCATTTGTTTTCAGATATGGGATAGATGAATCCTACTTGCAGGAGTTTCTCAATTTTAGTTTTAACAATTTCTTTCAAAGAAGGATTGAGTCTTTGTTGTGGTTGACGAACAGGTCTAACATCCTCAGTATAGATGTGATGGGTACAAAAATTGGGGTGTATACCTCTCATTTTTTGTATAATCCCAAGAAAAAGCTTTAGATCTATTCACCAAAGCATCAAACAATTTGTGCTCTTCTAGTTTTTTCAACCAATTGTTGATATTCAAAGTTTTTCCCAGTAGAACATGATAGTTTTAACCCCTGGATGGTTGGAGGTGATAGTATAAACTTCTTTGTTCAAAGTGTTGAGAGGAAAGATATGTGGTATGGTTCGATGAAGTCTAGCAATATCTTCAAAGAAGTGATCCATTTTGGAATGATATTAGCCAGAGGACAAGGTAATCCCATGAAGCTGGTGTAATCAAATGCAGTGTGATCAACATTGATTAGATGCCCTAGAATCTCTTCTGCGTCTACCATTTCCTCATCACTTGAGTCCATGATAATATTTTCCATATTGTTTTCCAATTCATCTTCTAACTCTTCACCATGTTTTTTAATGATCGCCATAGCAAGTGAGGCTAGATTCTCTTGTTCATTGGGACCATCTAGTTCATCAACCCAAACTTTGTTATGTTCAGCAGGTTTGGCAAGAAGATACAAAAATAAATGCTTGCTATTAGGACCATGTGAAATGGTCATTCCTCCCTCTCTACAGTCAATCTTGGCTACAACTGTAGCTAGCCATGGTCTTCCTAGGATTATAAGATAACTATCCTTTGGTGTGAGGGACTGGATTATTTGAAATTCTACTAGATACTCCCAACCATCAACCTTAACAAAAAAAATTTCTATGACACCTTTAGGAATAGTTATGGATTGATCCACCATCTGCAACACTATAGTTGTGGGACGTAAATTAGTGAGTCACAATTTTTCCATAACATTGACCATGATTACGTTAATGGCTTCTCCTAAGTCCATAAGTGCATTTGGTATTGCTACCTCATTGATTGTCACCATTATTAGTGGACTACCTGGGTCATCATATTTTGAAGTTGTGGTTTTTCCAACCAAAAAGTTAGCTAGATAACCATTTATGTGAATAGTATTGATCTATTTTGGTTTCCTTCCTGGTTTTTTGATGCACAACTATTTGATCAGTTGGTTTAGTTCAGGAATCTCTTTAATTTCTTGTAACAAGGGAACCTCGATTTGAAGTTGTTTAATCTCTTGTATCAGCATGGTTTCATTGGATAAGGTCATTACCAGAGGGTTTTTCGAGGTGGTAGGTTTAAGATGCTCTGAAAAAGGCGCTTGAGTTGGAATTTGAGTTTTCTCTTTCAAGATGGAGTCCTTTAAAAGATCAGTTGGATGTTGACCATCCTCCCCCTGAGGTAACTTAAAGGTTCCAGCTAAGGATTGCAGAAGGGTCTTCTCTTGATTACTCACTGGGTCTTTCTATACAGGTGTGGAAGGTTTCTTAGTTGTTTCAATAGATTCTTTAATCAACTCATCTAGGATCTCAACTATGGTAGGTTGTTGAAGTGTTTTTCCTGACCTTAACTTTAGGTTTCCACAATGGATATCATTAAGTCCAGTCACATTTTCCTATTTCGTAGAATACATTAGGGTATTTTGATGATTATTGTTTGGATTAGGGATAGGTTGTGCTAGGAGTTGTGTTTGGTTGACCTCATTTTGTTGAGGATTTTGAGAGGCTAGTAAAATATTCTGTTGTTGATTAGGCATCCTTCTTGGCCCAATATAAAACTGATTTTGAGGTTGATTCCACTGAGGAGCGGGATTTTGAGGATACCATTATTGTTGAGTCTAGTTTGACCATTGGGGGTTTCCCCAGGATTGATCTTCCCATTCAGGTTGTCCCCAAGGGTAAGCTCCCCAATTAGGTGGTGCTTGAGGCCAAGGTGCCTCCCATTGATTATTATTGCAATTGTTTGGGGCTGGCCAGGCGGGATTTGAGTTATGACCATAAGATAAATTCCTTCCAGGTCTTTGATTCACAAGATTGATCTTCTCTTCAACCTGAGCTATCCTTTTCTTGGAATTCTTAATTGCATTAAGGATCTCACATTGATCAGTAGCATGAATCTTCTCACAAACTTGGAAAATGTCAACTTTGTCCAAGGGGCATTCTCTTAACAGATGTTTGTTTTGACACCTAGGACAATAGATGGATAAGGTCTTAGGATTATGTGTTTTTGGTTGTACTCCATCCAGTGTGGTGTTTAGTTGAACAAGAATGTCAGTCTTGAGATTTTCTATCTCCTCACATAGTTTTACTATTTCATTGGAACATCTAAAAAGAGTAGACTTACGGATACCTCCTCGAGTACGAGAGAAATTCTAACATAATTCAATGATATCATCAAGTCCAAGTTGGGACGCATCTCCTTTTCCCATTAAATAAAGGCTTCTCCTAGCATCTTCATCAAGTCCCTTGAGAAATATGGTTTTCATAATTTCCAGATTGATGGCTTCTCCACCACATCGTGTAGATAAGAAGATAAACATATCTAGGTAATCTTCTAGGATTTTATCTTTGTTTTGTCTTAGTTTGAACAAATCCTTCCTATCCCTGACTCTATAATAAATCTAGTATTTGTGCAAAAATGTAGACTCCATATCATCCCAAGAGGTTATTAACCTTGAAACTAATTGCATGAACCAATGCATTGAAGTGTCCTTAAAGGTGGAGGGAAAAAGTTTCAGTTTCTGGTTCTCATTCTTCTAGTCATATGTTTGACACAAAACTTTAAACTCAAATAGGAACTGGTCAGGATCTTCAGAGGATAAACCTCTAAAATTTGGCAAAGAGGCTGGTGAAATTTTCTTCATAGGTGTGTCATCATCTTGATTGATAGCAATAGGATAAGTAAATGTTCACGCTCCCCCTACTGGGTTAGCGTCATTTCTTCAGTCACCCATGATGTTGAAAGGAATGCGTTCCTCTTCAAAAGTGTGTTCCTCTTCAAAGGTTTATTCTAATTGTTGAGGTTTTGGGGTAAGAAAAGGGATACTTTCCTCTACAAATGTTTGTTTAGATGGGTGAAATTCTAGGGTATACTAGAAGGTCTTAGGTTGATCCTGCTTGATCAATTCCTCGATAAGTTCTTCAGTTGAGACTTCCTCCTCCTTGCTTGTGGTTGGAACGTCTTTTGGGGGGGGGGGTTTGGTATGTATCTTCCATGGGGGCCTCGTTTCCTGACCATGCAGAAAAAGAAGCCTGGCGACTATATTTTTTCCTAAAAGAGGTATTCAAGCAATTTCCTACTAACACTAGAAAAGGAAGGTCCCCAACAACGGTGCCAAAAAGTGACAAGTTGTCATGAGGTCCTATCGCTTTAGTTGAAAATGCATCAAATATATCGAGTAGTGTTCAAAGGTTGTATGCAATAGGAAACATCTCGACTAACTCTCCTAGATTTTTTGAATGTTGAAACAGTTGCTTTTAAAATGTCATTAAACTAGAAAGAAGTTGTTTTTAAGCTAGAAAGCAGCTAGAAAGCATAAAATGATTAAACTAGGTCCTATCGCTTTAGTTGAAAATGCATCAAATATATCGGGTAGTGTTCAAAGGTTGTATGCAATAGGAAACATCTCGACTAACTCTCCTAGATTTTTTGAATGTTGAAACAGTTGTAAACAAAACTTAAATTAAAATGTCATTAAACTAGAAAGCATAAAGTTGTTTTTAAGCTAGAAAGCATGAAATTGTTAAGCTAGAAAGCATAAAATGATTAAACTAGAAAGCGTATAGATTATCTAGAAAGAAATGCTTGCAATAAAACTATAAAGTTTAAATGACAACAACCATCAACTAACATCTAATTGTTAACAAAAAACAAACTCAACAACCTATAACCTAATAACCAGAGTGGGTGCTCTGAAATTTCAAATAAACAGAACTAAAGATTGTAAACTTAAACTACAACTTGCAAGAATAACTAACAGAGCTCGATAGATACAAATAACATTTATTCACATTTATCATATACAAAATAAAAGTGACAAAATTGAAAACAAAGATACTTATCTATCCTACGAAATTCCCTCAAGTGGCCAACTCTCGAGTATGCCTACGATTAATTCAAATCGCATGAACTTTTGTATCTTCAAAATGATTCCATCCATGATAACTCCATTACGCAGAACTAGTAACTCAGAATAAGACTAGAAAATCTTATTTTATTCATATCAAGAAAAGTGTAACATAGAGACATAGTTCAAAAATGCATTATAACAACATAACGATATCATTGTTTCATTGTTTCTGGTGGTTACATATATACTAAACTGCTTAACAAAATCCTAGATTTTAGATGGTGGAAGATCACCATTGTAAAAGTATTCTAACAAAATTTTAACTAACAAACGGACTAAGGTCCATAAAGTATTTAAAAGGCTCGGAGAGGAGCCATAAAGTTTTTAAATAGAAATTAAACATAAAACATTAAAAGACTTGTTCCATTATGCACTCTAGAATTTCTGGTGCCTAGACTTCCGGTGCTTTATCCTCAATTAGTTGAATTCCTCTTTAAAGTCCACTCAGCTATGCATAATGACTTGTACAAAGACTGAGTGCTACACCATTACATCAACATTAGTCATCCAATTTCAATTGATTTAGGAAATAAATATTATACATCCTTTTTACAAAAAGTAAGTAATTATTAATCCTAAAAATAAACAATTGGCAGGGTAAAAGTGATTGGTAGAAATAAGGAAGGGTATTTTTCTTATCATATTCATGAGGTTATTTATACCTCATCCACAAAGAAACAACAAACATCACATGATATTCAAGAACATTCTCATTCATCTTTTTCACAACTTCATGCAACAAGTTGGCACAAGCCAACAACCAATGAAATTAGTCACCAGATAACATAGTCCTATGCTCTATCATCTTCAAGTTTCTCTAAAAAAGGACTAATGACATGAAACTTTGGATATACCACCTTCACAACATACTGAACTTAACTTTTGAACTGCACAACCAAGTCTGTAAATGCGGAGGAATGCAGAGCCAACCTTTGCACCACTAAGAACAACACAAAAATAACATAGTCCTCAAACTATCACTTTCAAAAAAACCTTTTCGATGACCCAAAAGACTTGAAACTTGGATCACACATGCCCTGACATAGCATGAAGTTATCTTCAAAACTACAGGAGAAAAACACCATTAGTGAAGAAATGCAGAGAATTTTTTAGAGACTCTGGCAACTAAACTGCAACATATTGTAAGAACTTTTGACATCAATGACAACTAAACTACAACACAAACAACAGTCCTCAACCTGTTAAGGAAATTGTGGATATTAGTGCTATGCAAGTAGGCCGAGAACAACACAAGAACATGAATGGTCGACGGATGAAGTTGCACACACCTTGCAATGCACAATCAAATTTCAAGTAACAAGGTGTAGAATATACAAGACACAATAGAGCTACTCAATCAATTGCAAATCAATAACCTAATGACATGGTGTGTAGCTTTCCTGAGGAACTTAATGACAATCTAAGTCTTCCCTCAGCCCCCAACCAACTATCTTGGTTGGCAGAAAGAGCTATGAATCTAAGTATTGACTTACATTACAAAGAATAGTAGGGAACTTTTGCATTCCCATCTCCACCTACCACATTTCCCATACCTAAAATGGTACATTACTATGCAAATTTCAGCAAGGAAACTCAAGGTATTGCTCATGAGGAAGAGGAGGACAAGATTGAATCCGATGTGACTGAAACAATTAAATCCCAATCTGTTTCAATAATCATTAAATTCCTGAAGGAAAGAGAGCAACTCAAATAGTTAGAAAAGTAGTAAAGAGAGTAGAAGAGGGAGCAAGAGAGGGTTAAAAAGGAACAAGATAGAAATGAAAGAGAGATCAAGGTAGCCCATAGGGTATTGTAGGGAAAAATATGGTTAAGTAGTCCTGTGAATTCATTGCCAAAGAATCATGCTTTGTTTTGAGAATTATTGAACATATTCATCCCTCAGTTTTTTGTTGGTAATATTTGTTCGAGTCTCAACCCATCACATGTAAGTTGCAGTCAATTTTCTTTTGGAATTAATTGTTCAACACTCACCTCATCACATGTAAGTTGTAGTCAATTTACAAATACAAATCCAAATCATGTAATGTCAACTCAAAATGTAGCGGCATGAGATGAGAGCACATCTCTAGATGCTTTTCTTGTCATGGTTCATTGAGGTTGGGAGGGACCAAAACTACAACTCCATCAATTATTGGCTAGTTTTCTTGTGTACGTTCAAGACTGCAAGATTATGTTTTAGGTTGGGAAGGACGAAACGTACAACTCAATCCTTTGTTGGCTACTTTTTTGAGGGACTACAATATCTTGTTATAAATATAATTTTACATTTTATTTCTGCTATTTTGCAGAATGTAAATTCAATTGTTGATTGTTTACTTTTGTTGTTAGGGATTGCAATATCCTGTTATAAACAAAAAAAATCCCACCATGTCATCAATCCGTTGTGGACTGGACAATATATTTTTTCCATTTTGGCCAATCTGCCACACGTCACACTCCAATTGGTCCATGTTATTCCTGACAGGACCATTTTGGGGTCTAACTGATCATTGATCAATTCCACCTCTGGAGGTTGTGTGAAGGGGAGATGATATTGGGTGAGAAGGACATGTGGCAATCGAACACCTTGCCGCCCTGAACGTCTAGTTCAAATCATAAATTGTGTGTTGCCCCTTTTGTTAGCTTCGTTCAATAGCATGCCTTACATGTCCCTTCCCATTTACTTTGTCGGATTAGCACATTATTTGAAGGACAAATTTCATTCAATGTTCCAAATTCTCACATATTCCACTCATTGTCATTCCTTTCCTTTGCATTTATTTTGAAGTCTTCATTTTTTTAGGCACCAATACATGTTTGACTCTGCACTTTGTAATTGAGTAAAATACATTGGGTAGGCTTCATTTTTGAAAAAAATATTTTTAGTGTTAAGACATGTTGCATATATAGTCACTTCAATTTGAAATGTATAATGAAACATAGTTTAACACCAAAATGCTTCTGCAAAAAATAGGTCTCTTCAACACTACAACCTCAAACGATACTACAATTTTTTGTTCTATGTTATGTAAATTTTGTTGCTAACGTTATGCACATTCCTATATGATGTATATGTTGTTAAATGGATATGTTTATTGGTTTCCTCGAATGTTGATTTGGGCCTACTTAGCTCTATGATGTACATGTTGGCAGTTTAGTGCAATTGCTTACACAATGTGTGTACTTAATTACAATGAAACTTTGTTTATGTTGATTGCTTATTTGGACTAAAATCTACAATTATACTTACATTGTTAAATGGATATCGCACATAAATGTTTGATTCAAAAGCATGAGACCTTCAAGTTTGTTGGTAGAAACTAAGCATGTGCTAAGACAAGTAAATGGGAAGGGACATATAGTGCATGTGGATAACAAAGATTTTAAGACTACAAATATGCAAATACAATACACTACCAACAACAATCACATTGCAAAAAGACAACTTCATTTCTACAAGTATATAACTGGAAACCCAAGGTCATGCACTTATAACACACTAGCCATAACAATTACATTGTATACAATAGATCTGCATTGACAACCACAAATAATACCACTTAAATCCCCATATAAGCATGTACACAACACTAACAACATCATTTACATGATATAGAATGCATTAACAACAACATCCACTTATGCATTTTCTTTCATCCTTTTTATTCAATTTGTTATTCATTTCAATTACACATGTAGATATGTCATAATGGATTTTGGGTTTTTTTTTATTATGATATAATGGATTTGGTGATGGACACTCTTGGTTCTTAGATGTTCATGTGGCATCATTTCCTTCAAAATATTGATGCTAATGTAAAGTAGTGGGTGAAAGGGAGTGTGGATTATACTATTTTTATATTTTGGCTACATGTTTTCATGCTATGGGTCATACAAGAGTAACTTCGATTGTATGTTGGTGGAAACAAGTCATCAAGTGAGATAAATTTATTGAAGATCGTGACTAAAATCCATTATATCATAATAAAACAAACCCCAAAACCCAAAGGAGAAAATAAATATAAGGCATCGTAGTTTGGGGACTAGGAGTACCTCTTAACAAGTACCTCAACTATACAAACCAAGTTGTATATTTTATCTCAAAACAATTATGGGGCTTATCAGTGTTTGTGTGTGTGTTTATAAAATTATTTATATTAATCATGTCATACCTAACCTATATGTGTTTATGTATGAAATGTTCATATATATTATGTCATGGTGCAATGTTTATATGTTAGTGGAAAATATTTTATTAAAGTTTACCAAAAATCTGATATTTAAAATTTCATGTGTATGTGAATTATGAATATAGGTGTTGGTAATTCCTTTACTCATAAACTCCAATATGTATATGCCTTATGATGTAATCTTTTTGGTAAGGTTTGTAATGGACATTGAAAGCACTTTCTCTTAAATAGTCACATGAAATACCTACTATTGCATGTTTGAGTTCATAAATAAGATAAACAATAAAATTAAATGTATACCAAGATCAAATAAAAGAAAATTTATAAACATTAATTTGTATTAATTGATTGACTTGCTTCTAAGGCAACCCAAATATCTAACTACTTTGGTATTACTATACATTTGTTGCCAAAAAAACCTTGAAGTCTAACATGTGGTGGGAGTGTTAGAATGTTGGTAGTATCAATACCTCTTAACTGTTGGCATTAGTTGTCATTGATGTCAACATTTGGGAAGATTGTTGCTAATGTGTTTGACATTAGTTGTCATTAATGTCAACACTCAATTTGGGTTGTCATTGATGCTTGTAGTTTGGGCAGTCATTGGTTCTTATAGTTGTATGTTGTTGATACTATATGATGATATGTTCATGGTTGGATGTCATGTCATTGATGTTGTTGTTCATGGTTGGATGTCATGCCTTGTTTGATGACAAGTAGAGATGTATTGAGTATGGTTTTTTTCAAAAGAGATGATATCATGATGATATAATAAGATGAGGAATAGAAGCAATGCTAAAGTTGGAGAGATGTTAATGGTCTCTAGTATGTTGTATGCTCTTTCCTATTGTTCTTGAGGTCGTATGTGTTGCTACAAGGATGTTTTGGTCTTCGCATGTTGTTGAAAGTTTTTGCTTCAAGAAGTTGCTTTGAAAATTGTTTGGGAGAATGCTCTACATTCCTCCACCTTTGAAGATATGGTCTTGTGATTTTGGATTTTGTGTCTTTGTTTTGTGGATGTTGCACTCCTATCTTTTAAGGTCACCAATATTGCCAAGGAAATTTTTGGTAATTGCAGAAGGTTGGTAGTTTTGTTGGTTGTCTAGACTGGTTCGAAAAATGCTCTGCATTTCTCCACATTGATGTATTTGATCCTACATATTGATGAGTGTGCTCTCAATGCTTGTGCAATGTCTCATTTCAGTTTTCATGTGTTGGTGATCACCACAAGTTAGTTTGATAATGTTATATCTCATGGTTGTGTGTTTTGTGCTTCTAGGATGAAGCGTTATATCTCTATTTGGTTTGTGGTGGTTGTTCATGGCATGACAGTGTGAAATAAGTATATGGAAGCATTGTTGGATGTTCATGGAACATATCTTTGTGATCTGCACATTATTTTTTATTCTCTTTGGTGTTGCATTGTGTTTTGAGTTGGCTTTTTTCTGTAATTTATGGATGTCTAGTTGATAGGGCTTGTTCTCTTGCTTGTGTTATGTCTTGGGGGTTTGTTCCAACATTTGAAGTTGTGTTAAGATGTATTTGGGTCTTGACCTATCCTGTTGAGAACCACATTGAGTAAATTCAGTTGAGCTTGTGCTTTTGGGCCAATTGGTATTGTGCTAAACGTTTCTTTGTTACCGACTGGGGTTGTTGTGCACCAGTATATGTGTTATTTGGGATCACATTTAAATATGTAATAAGTTGTTATTGTTGGAAATTGTGCCTCAACTTACTGGCTTGTATCTCTGTTCATTGTCGGCCGATCGCTGGAGTTCCTAACTTAAGAACCTTGTCGTAGAGTTTGCAAGTTTCATAATTTACCGACTGACCGACTTCCTTCGTTGTCACGGCATCGGGGATTTCAGTAACTTGAGAACCTTGTCGCGTATTTGTAAGTTAGTGTTTTCTCTGATTGAGCGACAAGCCGACGGATGTGGGGACCGCTTGGAATTCTGGGAGACTTGTTGAGAATATTGTAGATTCCCAGCTTGACTCTCTGGAAATGCACAAGCAATGAACACATGTCATGGTGGAGACCACAAGGAATGACCAACAGTTCGTTGTGATGGTCAAATGTGGTGTACGAGTAAGTTGGTAATAAAAGGACTAACTCGTGGATACCTAAAGTCTTCGGGCTTTTTTATACACTAATGACTACTAATATTTTGCGTCAATGTGGGATATTGCCAATGGATGTTTCTCTCGCCGACAGGCTGATTCATTCGGTATGACTCTTGCCGATGGACAGTTGGTTTTCATGTGATATCGGGGAGACTTGATATGTTATCGGTCTGACTTCTCAAAGTATTGTTGATACCTTTGGTCTTGCCGATAGTTATGGGATCGGGTATTTTGGCATCGGGGAGACACAGTCTAGTGTCTCACCGACATGCGATATAGTTGAACACTTTGACCAAATGTCTGTCCTACGTGGCACGTTCTGAGCCAATGGGAGAAGCACAATGTGAACTGTTGGTAGTTGAACTGTTGCGACCATTCCTGTGTGGAAGATCAACCGACCATGAACAGAATGAGATATACTCTGTAACGGATGATGATGAACGATTTGGGTAATGGAGATTTATGTTTGATACTGAACACAGATTGATCTAATTGGATTCATAGTATGCTTCTGAGAGCTTATAAGATTACTATTCTGTACAAGATTGATCAGTGAGTGTTGTTGCTATAAATTGACATCAAAAAGTTAAGTCTAATCTTTGTATGTAATTTTCTTTACTGTAATACAAAGAGGCTTTTCTTGGTGTGGTGGGTTTTTCTCCCGTAAGGGTTTTCCCACGTAAATCTGGTGTCCAATTGTGTATGTTCATTTCTCTATTCTATTATTCTTTCCATGAGTATCTTAATTGAACTGTAATTGCAAAATTTTAAAGTCATATATGCATTCTTCCCTGAGGTTTTGACATTAGGAGAGTTTGTTCCACACCTAAGCTTTCCTTACAAGCGGTATCAGAGCCTGGCTAGTTGTGTTATCCTTGTGGGTACATTGGGTTTTTTGTGTCAATTCTGTTTAGTGGGAGTCTTGTAGAAGTCTGGTAATTTGAATTATAGATTAAGATGGCAAGCACGTCAGGAAAGATTGAAATTGAGAAATTGAATGGCAGCAATTTTGAGTTGTGGAAAATCAAAATGGAAGATCTGTTGGTTGATCGTGATTTGTGGCTTGCTATGTCTAGAACGAAGCCTACAAGGAATGAAGCAAGAGGATTGGGACCTTGCAGATCAAAAATCAAAGGGGTTGATAAGGCTCTATTTAGCAGACTATTCTTCTGAATGTTCATGAAGAAAAGACTGCATCTTCTTTGTGGAAAAGACTGGGAGCTATTTATCAGGGCAAGTCCTTGGTGAATAAGTTGTTCTTGAGAAAGAAGTTGTATTCTTTGAAAATGCAGGAAGGAGCATTTGTTGCTGATCATTTGAATGCTTTCAACATGCTGATTGTTCAGTTAGCATCTGTGGGTGTGAAGATTGATGAAGAAGATCATTGTATGTTGTTGTTATGTTCTTTTCCAGATTCTTAGGATCACTTAGTGATGGCTATTGGGAGTACGACATCCACTTTTAAGATGGAATATGTTGTTGCTTATTTGTTATTAGAAGAGATGAGAAGAAAACCTTCTGAGATGGCGAAGGAGGCTCTTGTTGTTTGAGGGAGATCGAAAGAAAAGGCAAGAAGAAGGAAAAGAATTCCAAATCAAAATCAGAAGGGAGATCAAAGCCTCCTGGAAAGAAGTCCAAGGTGAAGTGTTGGAATTGTGGGTAGCCTGGTCATGTCTGAAAGGACTGCAAAGAGGAGAAAAATAATAAGTATTCTTTTGAAAATGATTCTTCTCAGAGTGATGTAGACGCTTTCATTGCAGCCTTGGCTACGCAGGCATCAGATGATGTTTGGCTGATTGATTCTGGAGCATCTTTCCACATGACATCTCATAGAGACTGGTTCACTAAGTATGAAAAATACGATGGTGGAAGGGTGTATTTGGCAAGCGATTCATCTCTGGAAATTGTTGGTGGAAGAGTCAGAATTCAATTCCCTGATGGAAGAGTGAAGGGAATCAATGATGTGATGCATGTACCAGGTCTAGCTCAAAATTTACTTTCTATTAGTAAGCTGAACAATATTGGAGTGCAAGTCACGTTCTCTGGAAATGGCTGCAAGATGACTAGAGGCTCAATGGTGCTAGCAAGGGGTGCTCGTATTGGTACCTTGTATAAGCTGGATGCACATGCTGTGCAATGTAATAGTGTCTCTGTAAAGTCACAGAAAGCTACTCATGGAGAAAAAGAGGAAAAAAATCATGATAGTGAAAACTCTATGGAAGTTAAACTTCTAGCAGAAAAGACTATGCTTTGGCATCATAGGCTTGGCCACATTGGAGAAAAAGGTTTAAAAACCTTGAAAAATAATAACCTGGTTGAAAGGCTTGATGATTGTAACCTCAAATTCGAGTTTTTTGAACATTGTATATATGGTAAACAACATCATGTTTCATTTTACTTCAGTCCTCACAAATCTTCTGGTTTACTTGATTACATACATTTTGATGTTTTTGGTCCAGTAAATGTTCCTTCTTTGTCTAAATCAAGATATTATGTATCGTTCATTGATGATTATTCAAGAAGGGCATTTGTTTATTTTTTGAAAAGTAAATCAGAAGTGTTCAGTCGTTTTAAGGAATTTAAAAACCTTGTGGAAAATCAAACTGGAAGAAAAATAAAATGTTTAAGGACTGACAATGGCGGTGAGTTTTGTTTTGATGAGTTTGAAAGGTATTGTAAAGATCATGGAATTAAAAGACATAAAACTACACCCTACACTCCGCAAAAAAATGGAGTTGTAGAAAGGTTCAACAAAACAGTGATGGAAAGAGCACGAAGTATGTTGAGCAATGCTAGCTTGGAGGAGAAGTTTTGGGCTGAGGCAGTTGCAACAACATGTTACTTAATAAACTATTCTCCTAATTCTGCTCTTGTTGAGAAAACACCTTTGGAAGCATGGTCTGGAAAGAAGCTCTCTCTGAGACACATTCGTGTCTTTGGCTGTGAGGCATATGCATATGTGTCGAATGAAAAAAGGTCTAAATTGGAAAACAAGGCTATTAAATGTATTATTATTGGCTATAGTGCTGACATAAAAGTATACAAGCTTTGGAATCCTAATACAGAGAAGGTTCTATACAGCAGAAGTGTTATTTTTCATGAGCTAAAGCCTTCTACTTTGGATCTGCAGTCAGAGACAAAATTAGAAGATAAAAAGGATGTAGTTGAAATTCCTCCAACACCAGATAAAGAGGAATTGAAAATTCAAAATGTACCTGAAACTGAGGAGAACTCAAGTAGTTCTGAGAGTTCTGAAGAAGAACAACAACCTCAGCCTCAGCCTGTAAGGAGGTCAACACATGAAAGAAAGCAACCTGATAGATATGGGTTTTCTTTGTTAGATTCTACTTGTTCCTATGCTTTAATTTTGAGCACTAATGAGCCTAGGACTGTGAAGGAGGCATTTAGAATGGCTGATTCAAACTCTCGGTTGGAAGCCATGAATGAAGAAATGGCATCATTAGAAAAGAATGATACTTGGAGTTTGGTGCCCTTGCTTGAAGGTAGAAAAGTTGTGGGCTGCAAATGGGTATTTAAAAGGAAAATAGATCTGGATGGCAGTGTGGAAAAGTATAAGGCAAGGTTGGTTGCGAAGGGGTATTCCCAGGTAGAGGGAATTGATTATGGAAAAAAAATTTCTCCTGTAGCTAAGTTGACGTCTATCAGATTTATTTTGTCACTTGCAGCAGCATATGACTTAGAGGTTGAACAGATAGATGTGAAGACAACATTTCTTCATGGTGACCTTGAAGAAGAAATTTATATGTCCCAGCCAGAGCACTTTGTGGAAAAAGGTAAAGAGAATCTAGTTTTCAAGTTGAAAAAATATCTGTATGGATTAAAACAATCTCCTAGAATATGGTACTAGAAGTTTGACACGTTTTTTTTGTCATTGGGGTTTGTAAGATCAAAATCTGATCATTGTGTGTACTACAAAGCTAAAAATGATAGTGTTCTTATTATTGCTCTCTATGTTGATGATGTTGTTCATAGGCAATAGTAAGTTAATGATTTCTGATCTAAAATATCAATTGTTTGCAAAGTTCAAAATGAAAGATCTTGGTGCAACTAGGTATATTATGGGAATGGAAATAACCAGGGACAGGAAGGGTAGAAAACTTTGGCTCAGTCAGAGTAAATATTAATACTGTTCTAGAGAGATTTTGTATGAATGAGTGCAAGCAGCTAGTTGTTCCAGTTTTGTAGGGAACGAAGCTATCTATTGAAGACTGCCCAAAATCTCCTACTGAGATGGAGGACATGACCAGAGTGCCTTATGCTAGTGCAGTTGGCATTTTAATGTATGCAATGGTCTGTACAAGGCTAGATATTGCCCAAGTAGTGGGAGTACTTAGTCGTTTTATGGAAAATCATAGAAGGACACATTGGGATGCTGTGAAAAGAGTGTTCAGATATTTAAAGGGCACTTCAAAATATGCTTTGTGTTACCATGGAAATTTGGTTGAATCACAGAGGACTCTCAGCATTTGAGGCTATGTGGATTCTGATTGGGCAAGGGACATTGACAGCAGAAGATCCACCAGTGGATATGTTTTCATGATGAATGGTGGTGCAGTTAGTTGGATGAGTAAGCAGCAGGCTATAGTCGCTTTGTCCACTACAGAGGCAGAATACATGGCAACAACACATGCCTGTAAAGAAGCAATGTAGTTAAAACGCTTGTGTTCTAGCATTGGTTTTGATGCAGGGAAAATTACAATTTACTGTGACAGTTAGAGTGCTATTTGTTTGGCAAAAAATCCTACTTACCATGCCAGGATGAAACATATTGATGTGTAGTATCATTTTTTTCGAGATATGGTAGAAGATGGAAAGGTCTCTTTAGAAAAAGTGGATACTTTGGAAAATGTTGCAAATGCATTGACGAAACCAGTGAGCACAAACAAGTACAAGTGGTGTGCCAGTTTGATGGGCCTTGGAGCCCATGACCTTCACTAACTTTGAGTTTGAAGGAAGCCAGTAAGTCTTTGTCAAGTGGGAGATTGTTGGAAATTGTGCCTCAACTTACTAGCTTGTATCTTTGTTCAAGTCTTCATTGTCGGTCGATCGCTGGAGTTCCTAAATTAAGAACCTTGTCGCGGAGTTTGGAAGTTTCATAATTTCTCGACTGACCGACTTCCTTCGTTGTCATGGCATCGGGGATTTTAGTAACTTAAAAACCTTGTCGCAGAGTTGTAAGTTAGTGTTTTCTTTGATTGAGCGACAAGCCGACGGATATGGGGACCGCTTGGAATTCCAAGAGACTTGTTGAGAATATTATAGATTCTGAGCTTGACTCTCCAGAAATGCACAAGCAGTGAACACGTGTCATGGTGGAGACCACAAGGAATGACCAATCGTTCGATGCGATGGTCAAATGTGGTGTACGAGTAAGTTGGTAATAAAAGGAACAACTCGTGGATACCTAAAGTCTTCGGGATTTTATTTATAAACTAATGACTACTAATATTCCACGTCAATGTGGGATATTTCCAATGGATGTTTCTCTTGCCGACAGGCTGATTCATTCGGTATGACTCTTGCCGATGGTGGTGACTCTTGCCGATGGAAAGTTGGTTTTCATGTGATATCGGGGAGACTTGATATGTTATCGGTCTGACTTCTCAAAGTGTTGCCGATACCTTTGGTCTTGCCGATAGTTATGTGATCGAGTATTTTGGCATCAGGGAGACAGGGTCTAGTGTCTCACCGACATGCGATACAGTTGAACACTTTGACCGAACATCTGTCCTACATGGCACGTTCTGAGCCAATGAGAGAAGCGGAATGTGAACCATTGGTAGTTGAACTGTTGCATCCGTTCCTATGTGGAAGATCAACCAACCATGAACAAAATGAGATATACTCTATAACAGATGACGATGAACGGTTTGGGTAATGGAGATTTCTATTCGATACTGAACACGAATTGATCTGAGTGGATTCATAGTATGCTTCTGAGAGCATTGTAAGATTACTATTATGTACAAGATTGATCAGTGAGTGTTGTTATTGTAAATTGACATTAGAAAGTTAAGTCTGATCTCTGTATGTAATTTTCTTTACTGTAATACAAATAGGCTTTTCTTAGTGTGGTGGGTTTTTCTCCCGTAAGGGTTTTCCCACGTAAATCTAGTGTCCAATTGTGTATGTTCATTTCTCTATTCTGTTATTATTTCCATGAGTATCTTAATTGAACTGTAATTGAAAAATTTTAAAGTCATATCTCCATTCTTCCTTGAGGTTTTGACGTTGGGAGAGTTTGTTCCACACCTAATCTTTCCTTACAGTTATTTGGTCCTCTCTATCTCCTAGATAGTGTTATCTCCTAGATTTTGCACCCTGTTGAATGTAAAATTCAACAATCCAGTGTAACATGGGAAGACCTCTAAAGTTGTGGTTTACTTGTAAGCAAAGGTCAACCTCCAGAGAAGGCAGGCTTCCTATGGTGTCACTATTCTACTGATTCTTTTTGAAGGAAAAGGGAGAAGGAGTGCATAAAAATAAAACTAAACCCTATGGTGATACACCGAACTGATAAGAGCAATGGAATACTTTGATTTATACTTGAAAATTGACAATGAACATAAAATTACACATCAAATTTTTGTAAGCTTTGCATTAATGTTTCACAAACAGGTTTGATTCACACACTTTTTCAGGAAAGAAAAATATTTTCATAGATTAGAATCCATGTGTGATTATGTGAACACAGTTTGTGATTCGTATAATGATACTTTTGCAAAGGAAGGCATGAAAACAAAAGATAAAGTTATAAGGGAATATAAGAAATTCACAAAATAATTTGATCATTAACCTAAAATGCTCAACATTTTGCAAGAACAAGATGGTAATTTTGAATCATCAACAGTGACCAAGGTAAACTCTATATATTATGCTCCAAATGACTTACAAAAGTGTGCTAATCTGAGAAAGGACTGCCAAAGTCACAAACTTCTGAAAAGAATGAGAAGAACTCCTTTACAAAGAGGCCAAAAAAGCCATATATACAAAAGTCCCAGCCCCTAGGGCTTACAAAAAATATCAGCCTCCAGAAAGATCCGCCCCTAGATCTTTTTAATGAAGTTAATGTTACATTAAACATGTATTCCTGTTGTCCATGTCAGTGAAAGGTCGCTCTAGGAATGGCCTCCTTGATCTTTTGCAACAATCGCATTAACTTCTGGCCCCCGTGTCCACCCTCAAACTTCCATCAGAGTTGCTTTGAATGTTTCTAAGTGATGTCATAAATTTCGATCCACTCCTACTAGTCGACATCCCAGTTGTCCTTGCGGTCTAATCCTTTTTGTTCTTCTCCTATTCTAGACCCTTCCGCAAGTTGACCTCTTCTGGAAATAGCATCATATTTTTTATTAGATCTCCACACCATTGCTTCATCGAGCTGCTCCATCACTTTTTATCTCAGAGCATATCCATGTTGCTTACATTCTGTTGATCTTCTTCTCAGGGGTATTCAATCAGTCAAATAGACAATGGTTCACCTTTAGTTCTCTTTGATTGGGCGAACACACTCCACGTAATATTCTCAGGCGGTCATAGGTCCTTCGAACAAAATCACACATTGGTGAGACACTAATCGTGTCTCCCCGATGTGAGTATACCTCACAGGACAGTCGACATAGCTTGGGACTATTGGCGGGACTTCATATCGAGTTGTCGAAGCAATACCGATATTGCCATTTCATCTCCCAGACATCTGCATTCCACAAGAGTTCTCGCCGAAGTCTGCAGCAAACCCATCGCTATCGGCAAGACAAACATCAGTCGGGAAGACCTCATATCGAAGGCATGAACCTTCGGCGAGACACCATCGGGTCAGCAGGACATCTCCCCAAGCCTTCCATCTCTCCGAGCATAAATTCTTTCCTTTCGGCAAGACCACCTTCGGTCAATGAGACATTACACTGGCCGAGCCTTCTGTCAGTGAATGCAACTTATTTCGGTGAGACCTCGCCCTTTTGGCCAGGCATCATACCGATATCATTCTATGTCAGCGAGACTCTCCCCAGTTGGCAAGACTTTACAGCGAAGCCCCTGATCTTTCACCGAGACCTCCTTTATTCGGCCAGACCTCATGGAGAATGTAAAACTTTCTCCCCGATGATAGCCTTGTGAACAATTGTTGGGGAGACCTTCATCTATCGGCAGGACATCATGGCGGGTTCCATTAGTCACACCGAAGGTTTAAAATCATCGGCGAGACAAACAAGCATCGGCAAGACATCTCGCCGAGCTCGAAATATTTCGGTGAGCTCAGACCACTTGTGCACAATGGTCAGCGAGACCCATCGAGTTGGGGATACTTCTCCCCGAACTCAAAATATTATACCAAAGGCACCCTTCTGTTGGCAGGACTTTCGCCATTTGGCCAGACTTTATGCCGAAGGAAAACTATCTTGGTGAGACCACCTTCATTCGTCGAGACATCATGTAGAACTCAAACCCCGTGGCCAAAATTCTTACCAATTCCAAATATCCATTCAGTGAGACCCTATCAGGTCGGCAAGACCTCACACCGAGCGCCAAACATTTCACCGAGACCTCACTCCGTCGGCAGGACCTCTCCTTGAACCCAAATTCTTTCGGTGAGCTAGCCTTGTGCACAATGGTTGGTGAGACTTCAGCATGTTGGGGAGACATATAAAAACCCATGGTGATCAAAATGTCTGGCTGACCGATATATTTCCAATTAATAGAACCACACTGCTAGTCGACAAGACAATAAGAGGGTCTCAACGACTTTCTTCATCAGGAGTTTATGCCAAATCCGATTGAGGCATGATTTCTAACAGAATTCCTTGAGAAATATCATCGGGTGTATGATTTAATCCTACACAACAATGTCCCCATTTGGCCTTCATGAACACCTGAAACATAGATTGCCCTGCCTATTTGAGCCCGCTGGTGAAAATCAGGTAACAGATAGGACTACATTATGATTTTGTGGTTGAATTGTTAAGGTTATCGTTTATCTTCTATTATGGAAACCTAATTGATGTTTTTGAGACCTTGCAAAGGATATAAATGAAAGAACATTTCCATTTCAAGGATTTGCTGAAGAGACTCATTGTAATTTGTATCTTGCCCTGGGGTTGTATGCCTCAGTATTGCAAGTCCTTTGTATCTTTCCCTAAGGTTGTGCACCTTAGCCTCCAAGTCCTTTCGGAAGCAGTGTGCTTCCTTAGGTAGGAAGCCTTAAATCAAAATTTAATTCTATAAGCAATGAGCTTCCTATATTGAGAGATTTCTCTCAGTGGCTTTTCCCTCCTTGAGTTTTCCACATAAATTTGGTGTTATCTTGTGTATTTGTGTTCATTTCTTTATCTTTCATTGTTGTCGATTTGTTTAAGTGTTTTTTATCCTATTAAAAGTTTGAATTTTCGTATTGTTGAAGGGTTTAAGATCTATTGAAGGGTTTAAGATCTGAAGGGTTTAAGTTTTGAAGATAAATTGATTCACCCCTTCTCTCAATATTCGGGTGTGTTCAACAATTGGTATTGGAGCTAAGTTCTTCTGAAGAATATTAACCACTTGAGGAAAGGTGTGGTATGGCACGTGATCGATCTTAGAAGGGTCCAAGGTTTGATGGGACAAATTACACCTTTTGGAAAGAGAATGCAAGGCCATCTAAAATCTCTAGGGTTTGGTGTTTGATAATCTGTCGAGGATGGTTACACTACACCGTCTACTCCTCCAACAAGTCCAACCAAGATTAGGTTGTATGAGAATAATTCCAAGGAAAATAATGCTATCATGTGTGGCTTAGCTAATTTTGAACTTCTAAAGGCGATGAATTGTAATTCTGCAAAGGATGTATGGGAAAAGCTGAGCAACATTTATGAAGAAGATAATAAAGTGAAGAAATCCAAGATGCAAATATTCAAGAACATATTTGAAACCTTGATGATGACAGAGGATGAATACATTAATAGCTATATGCTTTGGGTAGATGTAGTTACTAGCATTAGAGTTCTTGGTGGAGAAGTGAAAGAAGATGAGATTGTGAAGAAAGTTTTGAGATCTCTCCCCAAAGATTATATTCATAAGGTATCTACTATTGAAGAGTCTAAGGACTTGGATAAGTATTCGATAGATTAAATGTTTGGTGCTCTCACCACCTTTGAAATGAGATCATTTGAAAAATGTTTTCCAAATAAGGAAGCAACATTCGAAGTTAGTAAAAAGATAGAAGATGATCCAATAGATTAGAATTATAACTTTGATGAGGTACAAGAAAACTTTCTGAGAAGATTGAAGAAAGGCACTGGAAAATACAAAGGTAAGTTACCTTTCAAGTGTTTCAATTGTGGGAGGATTGGTCCTTTTGCATCTAAATGTCCCTATAAAGAATCAAAAGATGGAAAAAAAAAAAGACAAGTTCAAAAAGAGTTTATATTCCAAGGAGAGCAGTTTTTCTTCAAAAGATGAGAATAATGAGTCAAATGATGAAACCCTATTGATAGTTGTGAAAGGAAAAAAGGTTGATATTGAAAAATGTAAGAATTATGATACTTTGTAGGTTGAAAAAGTTAATGAAAGCTCAATGACTGTGCAAACTTCCTTTCATGCAAAGGAAGAGGCAAATGCTTGGGTGATTGACAGTGGTTGCTCTAACCACATTACTGGTGACAAAGGTGTTGCAAGGTGTGCATCCTTGGTCTCCTTGTGTTGTGCAGTGCAGTGCTTGGTTTCGTGGCATGGCTTAACCACCTCTCATGGATTCATTAACTCTAGCGGTTGTATTAGGCATTAATAGGTCAATCTTTTGGTGCAACAACAACCATCTATCCAATAATTGGTATCAGAGTCTGGTTCACAAGTTCGAACCCCTCGCTTACGCTGGGGAGATTGTTGCAAGGTGTGCACCCTTAGTCTCCTTGTGATGTGTAGCATAATGCTTGGGTTCATGACATGGCTTAACCACCTCCTGTGGATTCATTAACTCAGGCGGTTGTATCGGGCATTAATAAGTCGATCTTTTGGTGTAATGACAATCATCTATGCAAAAATAGGAAGGGTCATTAGTCTTAAGAAGTGTAGTGGTGGAGCTGTTAAGTTTGGTGGTGATGAATCAGCACAAATTTGTGGAAATGGTGCTATAATAATTGATGGAAAGAACAAAATGGAGGATGTCCTCTATGTCAAAGGTCTAAAGCATAATCTTCTCAATGTTAGCCAGATGTGTAGAAAAGGATTTAATCTTACATTTCATGCTAGAGGTTGTGAGATCAGGAAGGTAAGGTCCAAAAAATTAGTTGTAGAAGGTACAAGGACAAATGGAATTGTTTATCATTTAAATGAGGCAAATGGAAGAATCTTCTTATTGGTTCAATCTAGTGAGTGTTGTTGCGGCACAAGAGGATGGGACATAACAACTTTGATAATATGGTAAATATCATCTCTACTCATGGAGTGAGAGATATGCCTAAGATAACTAAGCCTGCAAACACATTATGCAAGGAATGTCAAATGGGAAAGCAAACAAAGACACATTTCAAGAGCAAGGAGTGTTCTTATACAAATCCATTGGAATTGATTCACACTGACCTATGTGGACCTACAAGAACAAAGAGTTAACAAGGTGAAGGTATTTCATGTTGCTTATTGATGACTACTCTAGAATGAGTTGGGTTACATTTTTAAGAGAAAAATTAGAAGCCCTTGATAAGTTTATAATTTTCAAAGAAAAATTTGAGAATGAAATGGATGCTAAGATCAAATGATTAAGGTTGGATAGAGGAGGTGAATTTACTTCAAATGAATTTGAAAAGTTTTGTGAAGATCATGGTATTAGGAGACATCTTGCTACTCCTAGAACCCCTTAGTAAAATGGGGTAGTGGAAAGGAAGAATAGGACTGTACAAGAAATGGCTAGGGCTATGTTGAAAGATGTTGATTTTACTGATATGTATTGGAAGGAAGTAGTTCACACTATTGTTTATTTGCTTAACATAGTATAGTTGAGGGCCTATAGCACTAAGACCCCTTATGAGATATGGTATGGAAGGCCTCCTACTATTAGATACTTCAAGATCTTTGGTAGCAAATGCTACATTGGGAGAGATGAAGATTATCTTGGAAATTTTGATTCAAGGTGTGATGAAGGGATCTTTCTTGGTTACTCCACCAAGAGCAAGGCATATAAATGCTACAAAAAGAGATTGGGAAAGATGATTGAAAGTAAAAATGTTAAGGTAGATGAATATTTGTGCCAAATCTCACAAGAACCAGAGGTTTGCAGATCTAATATTCCTCCTTACATTAAAGAAGAAGAAGAAGAAGAAGAAGAGAAAGAAGAGAAGAAACAATAATTAGAAAAGGTTCCTAAGAATCCAAAAAATAATGTGTAAAAGAACCATTCAACATATATCAGATCATTGGTGATAAGGATGAGGGTCTGCTGACCAGGAGAAAGTTTGCAAAAGCAAGTGAGTAGGTAAATTTGTGTTTAATGTCAAAGGTAGAGCCCAAGAACTTTGCTAATGCTAGAAAATATGATGGTTGGTTGAAGGAAATGGAAGAAGAATTGAATTAGATAGAAAATAATATGACATGGGATTTAGTTCTCAAACCAGTTGATAAGAATGTTATAGGAACAAAGTGGGTGTTTCAAAACAAGCTGAATGAAAATGATGAAGTTGTGAGAAACAAACCAAGATTGGTGTGTAAAGGTTATTCACAAGTTGAAGGTATTGATTTTTAGGAGACCTTTTCTCCGATAGCCAAAATGGAGGCAATAAGGATGTTTCTTGCCTCTGTGCTCACAAAAAATTCAGTCTATCAGATGGATGTCAAGTTAGCCTCCTTGAATGGTGATTTAAAGGAAGAGGTCTACATTGAGAAGCCAAATGGTTTCTAGCTATCAAAAGATCTAGACATGGTGTGCAAAATCAAGAAAGCTTTGTATGGACTCAAGCAAGATCCTAGAGCTTGCTATGCTTGGTTGGATAAGTACTTACTTCAACAAGGCTTCAAGAAAGGTACTACAAATAGTAATCTTTACATTAAGGTAGAGGAAGATAATATTTTGATAGTTGTTCTATATGTTGATGACATCATCTTTGGTGGAGATGATAATATGTGTAAGAATTTTATAGAAGAGATGTAGAAAGAGTTTGAGATATCTATGATTGGTGAGTTGTATTTCTTCCTTGAGATGTCTTTCTTCCTTGAGATTCAAATTGTTCAACTAGATGATGGTATCTTTATTTCTCAAGCTAAGTATGTCAAAGATATTTTGAAGAAGTTTGGCCTGGAGAATTCCAAACCTGTCGATACCCCTATGGTTACTGGTTGTCACTTGACCAAAACTGATGAGTCTCCTGAGGTTGATCAGACTCTTTATAGGTCTATGATCAAATGTTTATTTTACTTGGCTTCTTCTAGACCTGATATTATGCACGCAGTATGTTTAGTTTCTAGATATCAAGATAATCCTAAGCAAACTCATGAGAAGATAGTAAAAAGAATATTTAGATATTTGAAGGGAACTCCATATTATGACTTGTGGTATATGAAATATGATAACTTTTCTTCGAGTGCTTATATTGATGCTAATTGGATAGGATGTGTGGATGACCAAAGAAGCACCAACGAAAGTGCATTTTTACTAGAAGATAGATTGGTATCTTGGTTAAGTAAGAATTGAGACTCGGTGTCCTTATCCATAGCAGAAGTTGAGTATATTGCTGCAACATCTTGCTACACTCAAGTGCTTTGGATGAAACTGACTCTAAATGATTTAAAGGTGGTATACGATGAACCCATTATCATATTGTGTGATAATACCGGTGCAATTGACATTTCCAAGAAACTGGTGATGCATTCAAGGACCAAACACATTTCTATCCAGTATCACTTTCTAAGGGATAAGACTACAAATCAAGAAGTCATATTGGAGTATGTGCCTACTAAGGATTAGATTGCAGACATCTTCACTAAGGTGCTTTGAAAGGATACTTTTGAGTATCTTTGACAGAAGTTAGGGGTTATTTCCCTTCCTTTTTCTAACTAGACGCATAGATGGTGTATCTATCCAGGGGGATAAATTCATGTCATATCCTTTTATCTTGGATTGATGTGAACTACCTCTTAGGGGGAGCAAGCAGTTGGTTTGTTGTTGTTGATAAGGGGAGAATGTATAGTTGTTTGAAGAAGTATTGTTGGTCAAAGGGGGAGAATGTACTGATGATTTAAATAAAAAAAAAATTCCCTTTTCCCTTGATGACAAAGAGGGGGAATGTGCATGTGTGTGTTGCCATCAATACCAAAGGGGGAGATTGTTAGAATTGGTTGTTATTGATGTCAACATTTGGGAATATTTTTGTACATGTGTTTATGAGATTGTTGCACATTTGTTTGGAATTGTTTGTCAATAATGTCAACAGTCAGTTTGGGTTGTCATTGATTCTTGTATTTGGGCTATCATTGGTGCTTACATCAAGTTTTAAGATCTATTAGACACCTATTACATAAATATAAGTGTAAATATTTTAAAATATAAGATCATTTAAATAATTAGCATTGTATTTGGTGGAAATTTCCTCTCCTAATGACCTATTTAGTGACAATGTCTACAATTGGTGGCCTAGTCCAATATGTTAGAATAGCCTACAATTTATATGGAGATTCCTTGGGTTATTTTAATAACTTTTTTCTCTTATAACTTTGTCAAATTTATCATTTTTTTCATATTTGATCTATAATCATCAAATATATGTACAAAACCCTACAAAATAGTGGTTAAGGGTGGCTTTAGCTCACTTAGTCTCCTCATAGGATTTTAGGATGATGGATAATAACATTATAGATGAGTGCATAATCAAATTACTATAGTGCATCAATGATAATTTAAGGATCTAGTTCCACTTGTAGGATTGATAACACACTTCAAATATTATAGTTGGGAAATAATTTTATGGTGTTGATTGAAATTAGCTAGGCTAAGTGAGTGTGATGATAAAAAAAATACTGATATTTAAATAAATTAGTGACAACATCAAAATTATTGGAAAGAGAAGGGATATGAACTATGGAAGGGTTAACAATTGGGCTGCAATAAAGTATATTAGTACTAGGCTATATAGCACATGAACTATGATGAGAAGGAGACATGAATAAAATGGAAAAAGTAAAAGTTGACTTAACTTGAAATTTGGGATTTGATTTCTTAATTGCATGATGTTTCATTCATTTTCAACTTCAAATTCCTCCAAAATTTTAGTTTTTTTTACAATTTCCTTAGTATGATGTTTAATTCTATATCAATATAATATATTAGTACAAAATATTAAAAAAATGGTTGCATTTTATCAAATTCAAATATAAAACATGATAACTATCATTTTAAATGTTTAAAACATGAAAATATAAGTTCCTAACTCTATGAAATTCAATCCAAAAATGTGTAATTTGATTATTCAATGTTGACAAACAAGAAAAGGTGGTGGAATTATTAAATAATGATTGATATTTTTCAACACCACGAAAAGTGTATTTGTATGTCAAGTAACACATATTTTAGGGTAAAAAGAGAATATATTTCTAGAATCACAAGATCCACATGCCTTTTTACCATTTTTAGAATTTTTATTTTCAAAAAATGTGAGCACGTTATAAAACACATGTTTATATGTGATTTTATTATTCTAATAGGGAGGGATGGAGGTAAGGAGAGATAGTAATAGAAAGAGAGAGAGATATAGGGAGAGAGAAAGATATATATATAGAAAGAGGGAGATATAGAGGGGGAAGAGAGAGAGAGGGACGGAGAGAGGGAGAGGGAGAGGGAGAGGGAGAGAAAGAGAAAGATATAAAGAGAGGATGGAGGGATATAAAGAGATGGAAGAGATTGATATATAGAGATAAAGAGATAAAGAGAGAGGGAGATATGGATAGGTAGAAGATAAATATATAGATAGGAAGTGATAAATAAAGAGAGGTAGAGATATATATGGGTAGAGAGAGATGGAGAGATAAGGAGATAGATATAAAGAGGAGAGATAGAGACAAGGGAGAGAGAGAGAGAAATAAAATATATAAATATAAAGGTCTATAAAGAGAGAGAAGGGGAGAGAGGGAAGGAGAGGGATGAATACAAAAAGAGATAGGTATCTCAAGATAGAGAGGAAGAGAAAGAGAAAGAGAAATAGATATAGAGGGATGGGGAGGTAGAAATAGAGAGAGGGAGAGATAGAGAGAGATGTAGAGGGTGAGATAGAGTGATAGAGAGATAGAGATATAAGGAGAGAGAGATGGGGTGGGAAGAGAGAGAGATATGGTTCAATGGATAAATAAAAAGAGAGGGATGGGGAGAGGGGGAGAGGGAGAGATATACATAAAGGGATATATAAAGAAATATAGAAGGATAGGGAGATAAAGGTAGAGAGATGTGGATAATGAGATATAGATAGTGAAAAGAGATAGGGAGATAGACATAGAGGAGGCACGAGTGAGAGAAAGTAGGTGATGGAGATAAGTAATAGAGAGAGATAGACGGGGAGAGATAGAGAGAGAGAGAGAGAGATGTATCCTTCTACCTCTATCTCTCTTTCTCTCCATCTCTTTATATCTCTATATCTCACTATTCTTTCTAAATCTTCCTCTTTATCTCTCCCTCCCTCTTGGTTTTTTTTTTCTTCATAAAAATGAGAGCATGTTATAACATGCTTGTATTTGTATTTTTCTTGGTTATTTCCAACCCTTAGGGTTGAATTTACATTTGGAATCCAACCTAAAGGGTTGAATTTACATTGGGAATCCAGCCTAAAGGGTTGAACTTACATATCAATGTCTGAGGGCATATTTTTATAAATTGTAAAAAAGTGACTAAATCTTGAGTGTGATCTCCATAAATTTGCATATATTTCAATGTTGAGTTGAAAAAATACCACAATAATGTCAAGCTCTCTCTTACCTTTCTAACCATGTAATTTTTCTATATTTTGAATATGTTAAAGTTTTGATTTTTTTTTACTAGTGTCTTCCTTTTCTGTTGAAAACCTATGTATAATATTTTTGGTTTTATTTTTTATTCATTCACCAAAATTTTAAACAAGATAGGGGAGCATGCTCAATTTTTCATTTTTTAGGATGTGTCCACTTTGAAAACTATCAAAGAACTTAGAAAAGATTACTCCTCCAAAATTTCATGAAAATAAGCTAAGTCAAGGACCTAAAAATTGGTTGAGAAAAATGGAAAAGTACTTTGAGTTAAGGTATTACACATAGTGAATGAGTATACTAAGTAAAATATGTCAAGGGAATAATATGTGCACCAGTTTTTAAAAGGTAGTTTCCACAACTATTCTTTGATAAAAAGATGAAAGAGTTATATAAAATTAGGCAATAATCTTTAACAAAATAATAATGCTGGTACAAGTTACAAATCTAATAAAATATTTGATGGAATGATTCAAACTAGAAAAATCTTATCATAACTAAAGAAAATTATTGAAACAAAGGTGGATATACTTATCTTGAAAAGATAAATGAAGTATCAAAGATAAATTTAAAACAATAAAAGAAACTAAAAGATATCACTATATCATGATATAATTTAAACTACAATAAGATTGAACCTTTAAAGAAGAAACAAGATTAAGGGAAAAAACCAATTCAAATTTCTAAGTGTAAAGAAAATTAAACGTCCTTGAGGTCATATGATGCTATCATTGAAATGAGTTGGTTGCTTAGTCATCAAGCAAGTGTAGATTGTTATAATAAAATATGTTTATGATGAAAAAAGATAAAGAATTTTATGGTTTTGGCCCAAAAAGGAAAATTACTAGAAAATATATAAGTTACACAATAGATACCAACTCTTGTGAAAAATGCATCATAAACACTAACATATCTAGAATGTTCACCAATGTTCTCAAATCGCATACAATTTAATAGCCAAATATAAATTTATATTGATAAAAATATATCAAAATAAAAATGGGGTCTAATGGTAGTGTTTGAGAAGTAAAATGAAATATTTGTTGCAAAGGGTTATTTCAAGGTTGAGGGAATAGATTATGGTGATATTTTCTTTCCATAGAAAGGTTTACATCCATTCAATTTCTATTTTCTTATTGTAGCATATAATCTTGATGTTGAGTAGATGGGTGTGAAGACACCACACCTTTATGGTGAATTGGAAGAGAAAATCATATATTCACTAAAAAACTAACATAAAAATCATGCATAAACTACATGGTGTTGCCTAATTTTTTTCTAAAGCAATTTTGAAATACTAAAAAGGAATTAATATTTTAGGGGGAGCATGCCAAATGCTATGTTATATTTTTCTAACAAAATAGGAGAATTTTTTATGTTACCCATATTTAAACCCCTTAATATCCATTATTTATAAAAAAAAAATAGTAGTTTAGAAAGTAGATTCAAGGCACTACGATTCTTGTTTTTGTCACATGTTCAAATTTTGAGTGTAACTATCTTCAATTTCTCATCGAAGATCAGTTTTTATTGATTTCAAAAAAAAAGTGGTCACTTAAGACACCCTTTTGGTCCCCCATTTCCATGCACTTACCCTCATGTCTAGATTTCTTCTCAATAGACTTTACAGACTCATTATGGCTTTGCATGTGCTTAAAGCCTCTTTCCTTTATTACTCAAAATCATGGTGCATGCATTGATGAATATTTTATTGTGTTCTTATGTATCTTTGTGGATATAAATGGAGTTGCTCATATGTGTGAGAATTAAAGAAAATTATGATGTTCATTTGAGCAACCCTACAACATGATGCTACCATATATCCCTTATCAAACATGATTTCCCATACTATAAACCTATGTGTATGAGTCTTTTATTATTTGTAAGGGTTGGTTATTTGGGTTTTTTCTTGCTAATTAGAGTGTAGAGTCAACTAGGGTTTCAATTTTTGGTAGTTTATCCACCATTAAAGCTTCTCTCTAATTTGTTGAGAGATAGCTATTGTAGAACATACTTGTAAATAGTTGTCTCCTTGGATGTACATATATTTTATAGAATTTTTAATGTTTTAAGGTGTGACATGCACTCTCCTTGTAAATTTTATTCCACCACATTTTTTGGTGCAACTATAAATGAGTACATTTGAAATGAAACCCCATTTTTGTTTTACCAAGTTAATTTTAACTGTTATGTTAAAAATGCATTTTGATACTTGATGATGACATTATGGTAGTTAACATTATGATGAAATTATATGCAATGAGATGTACTTGCATTCTGATGATTATATGTTATTAAATCAAAATTATGATTATGACATGATTTACAATGGCTAACTATTTGAATGTGTTTTAAGTGAAATGTAGGACTATTTTCTTGCCCTCTAGAGAGAGAGGAAGAGTATCACCTAAGAGAGGAGAATAGACTTCAGAAAAATAGGTTATGCCATTTGAGTTCTCTCACACACTCACATAGGTTTACTCTAAATCTACCGTCAAGTCAAATTGAGTGTTATGTTATTTTGAGTTGAATTGAGTTGATAGGTTAAGTCAAACCTAGTCGAGTCTTGGTTTTAATTTTCGTAAAGAAAAATAATAAAGTGTTTATTGTTACATGTTATTTGATATTAATCTATATCATATATACATACCTACATACATACGTATATATATTATCTCATATGTATATACCATTTATATTATATATATAATTACTAATTAATTTTTTGTTAGTAATAACTCAACCATCCATAAGGCTTGGTGTGTCCTCTATTCATTAATTGGCATGCCTAAAATAGCATGCATCACCCATGAAGGGCTCAACCACTATTCAGTTTTTCCATGATTTTAAAGATTTTTTTTAGGCATTAAAATTCTAACTTTTTCCTTAATGTTTGGCGCCAAAATTTTTATTAATTTATCACACTTAAAACAAAAGTCATTGCCTCATATGTAAGCTTGAATATTGCTTCATACGCCATGGCTATAAGCTATTTTAGAAGCATTTAATACAAAACTAGAAACTTCAAAACAAAAAGCACTTTATTATTTTTCTTTTCAAAAATGAAAACCAAGACTAGGTTTGACTTAACCTTTCAACTCAATTCAACTCAAAATAACATAATACTCAATTTGACTCGATGATAGATTTAGGATAAACCTACGTGAGTGTGTGAGAGAACTCAAATGATATAACCTATTTTTTCATAGTTTATTCTCCTCTCTCAGGTGATACTTTCCCTCTCTCTCAGGAGGGTAAGAAAATAGTCCTACATTTCACTTAAAACACATTCAAGTAGTTAGCCATTATAAATCATGTCATAATCACAATCTTGATTTAATAACATATAATCATCATAATGTAAATGCATCTCATTGCATATAATTCCATCATAATGTACCCATCATAATGTTAACCATAATGTTGTCATCATAATGTTAACTAACATAATGTTGTCATCATAATGTTAACTAACATAATGTTGTCATCATAATGTTAACTAACATAATGTTGTCATCATAATGTTAACTAACATAATGTTGTCATCATAATGTTAATTAGCATAATGTTGTTAACTAACATAATTGCATATAATTCCATCATAATGTTAACTAACATAATGTTGTCATTGGGTTGCCTAACCAGAAGGTTAGAGTTGTGGGTGGTGAACAAGCTGCAGAAGCTAAGAAAGTGGATGCTGAAAGGATTCAGAAGAGAATGGTTGTTGCGGAGAAAATTGCCAATTCCATTCGTAGGATGAAGTCTCCTGTCACTACTAGTAAAGGTAAGGATGCTTCTGAGGATAAGGTCCATGAGAGTTCTTTTCAATAGGACGTTGTTGTGGGAAATCGCATTGAAAATTTTGATAGGGAGGATCTTTCTGATGTGTTGGGTTCGGCCCGTGACAGTGCCAATGTGCTTTTTAAACTTTTTAAATGGTTCTTTCATGAGATCAATAGGACTAATGTTCATATTAGAAGCATTGCTTGCAAGGATGAGGACCCTTCGATCCAAAGCCAAATTGATAATTTAATGGTTGGTCTCAATACTGTTGCTAATACTGTGGTGGAGGAAACCGTCAATCTAAAACAGAGTATGGAGGCAAGAATGTTATCCCTTGAGGAGAAAATTGACAAAATTCAGAATGTGGTTATGAAGAGTGGAGAAGCTCCTAAAGTCTTGACTAGGTCGGATGGATTTCTCCCCTAATAAGAGAAAGGAAATTTTGTCTGTTGATGTTATGGTTGCTGAGGGTAAGCTGACTAGGGAGGATTATGTTGCTGCTAAGGGTGCTGCTAAAGGTTTTGTTTTGAGTTGTGAGGTAAAAATTGGTGGGCCTAGGGTTAGGACTAGAAATAGACTGAAAAATTAGGCTGGGGCCTCAGGTATGGAGGTTTCTAATACTGGGGTTAAGGGACAGAAGCTTGTTGCTAGTGAGATGGAAGTTGTTGAAATTCTGAACAATATGTAGTGGTTTGTGCCATTTTTTGGCTGGTGGTTTGATGTTGTTGGGCTAATGGTTGTTTAATGTTGTTTCCTTTTTGCTTTAGTTGTTCCTTTTTGTAAAGGGTTTCGGGCCCCTTCAAAACCCATTTTTTTACCTCTAATCAAAACATAATGTTGTCATCAAGTATCAGAATATATTTTTAACATAATAGTTAAAAATAACTTGGTAAAACAAAAATGGGGTGTCACATATCTCCCCCCATACAGATCATCATACCCAATGGTTCAATGTTTCATTAGCATAAACATAACAAGTTTTTATTATCAATTTTCATAAGCATGAAATAAATGAGGAAATTTTTGACTAATTTCATTGTAGTCTTCCCATGTAGCACTGTCCTCTGCATACTAGTCCCACTAGACCTTGCACTAAGTGAAATCTTTATTACGCATGTGGAGCCTACATGTTTCAAGCACTCTGAGAGGCTCAATCATTTCCACCCTGGGTCATGTACCTATAGTGCATTCCAATCAAGAACATGATTAAAACCTGGTATATACTTCTTAAGATAAGACACATGAAACACATGTTGATCCAAGCAAGAGCTAGTGGTAGAGCAATCTTGTAGGCAACTAGGTTGATCTCTTCGAGAACTTCAAAGGGACCAACATATTTGAGAGCTAGTTTGGATGAATTTCCAAACTTTATTGAACTCTTATTGGGTTTGACTCTTAAAATAAATTTTTCTCCTACTGAGAAATGTCTTGGTATATTCTTAGCATCAACATAGAATTTTTTCCTATCATTCACCTCTATTAATCTCTCTTTGATCAATTTGATTTTCTCTTCCAATTTTGATAATATTTTTGAACCAAGGCTAATCCTATCTTCTAGCTCATCCTAGCTTATAGGATTTCAAAACATTCTTTTGTACAATGCTTCAAGTGGAACCATCTTTATTGTAGAATGATAAGAATTATTGTAAGAAATTTCTACAACCAGAAGATAATCCTCCCACATGTATCAAGTTGATCCATACAATACACTATCAATAAATCCTCTAAAATTTGGTTTACCCTTTCCATCTAACCATCTATTGCAGTGTGATAAGATGATCTTATATTCAATTGAGTCCCAAGTGAGGAGAATAAGGTTTTCCAAAACCTTGATGTCATGCGCACATCCCTATTTGAGTTGATCTTCTTAGGGACTCCATGCAACCTAAACACTTCTTGAACAAACTTATAGGCTATAAATGGTGCTCCATTTATCAAATTCCCAGGTATGAAGTGAGCTACCTTGGCGTGTCTATCCAACACTACTAGAATAGCATTATGCCTATTTCTAGACATAGGAATACTTTATACAAAATCCATACTAATGATCTATCACTTTCACTCCAGAATCTCATGAGGATATAGGAGTTATGTCGAGTGATGATGTTTTGCTTTCACCCTTTGGAATTCTAAACATTTGGCTACAAATCTTGCAACATCCCTTTTGATTCCTTTCTAGAAATATAGTGATTTGACATCTGCCAAAAAATTTGTCATTCTAGGATGTCCTGAATATGGTGTAGAATGAACTTCTTTTTGCATGATATTCCTTAACTCCTCAAAGTTTGAAACACACATTCTTCCTTTGAACCTATTAGTGAACAGATTTTTCTTTATGAAAATTAATAGATTACTAACTCCATTTTCCCATTAGATAAAAACAAGGTTACTAACAGTTTGAGAGATCACCATTTCATTAGTGATCTTCCTCTAAATTTTAGTGAGGTACAACTCACTCAATTGGTTCAAGTAACCTTATATAAGTATGCTTTTAACCAGAAAGTAGAAAAATCAAACTAACATCAATTCATAACTATGATACTAATGTGACAGAGCTTAAAATGAGTGTTACCAACATTTCAATACAAAGATTTAGATATCAGTAATCAAATAAATGATCTTTTAGATAGGACCTCACTCGATTCCAAAAGAGAATGAACATAACATAATAAAGTATTTGATTCACAAAGAAAAGAAACTTTAGATGTTTAGTTAGGTTCAAAGACTCATACATAAACAAAACATTACATTCAAAATCCAATGCTCATAGACAAAGGAGAACTCTAGAATGAGTGATTCCAAATTTGTCCTTTATTTTCCTCTACAACACAAGTAATTAGAAAGACAAAGGAACTTGTAAATGTCCTCTAATTTTTTATTTATAGATCCACATTCTTGGATTTTTTTAGCTAATGTAACCAACATCTTTCTAAGTGAGAGTTTCACAAATCATTACCCAATTCTTACATAACTGAGCCTTATGAGCATTTATGACTATTTTAGGAGCATCATAATTACATTACTTTTATTGATTTGATTTTGATGAGCTTAGTGTATTGCCACTCCTCACTGTTAGGAAAAGGTGTGTTTTCCACCTTGCATAATGCTATAATATAATTATTTATTTATTGTGGTGCACCTAGGAAAGCTAGGGGTGTGTGCATCACATAGGTCTAGCATTATTGGGGCCACTTTATATGTTGTATGTAACATTTGTTTAAATATTTAATGTGGGGTTTCACATGGGAATAATATTTAATATTGGAAAAACTTAGTATTAATATTAAATGAGGGGTTAATGGTTTTGTAAGCTCATGGTATTAGTCACATAGTTATATGTAATACCACTTGGTAGTTTTATGGGAGCTTGTTTCTATAAAAGGAAACACATGGGTAATTTTCTAAGGTTGGTTGATTGATAGGTTAGCTCTTGTTAGCATTTGTGAGGGTTGAAGCATGGCATGGGATGTGTGGTTACATGCTTGTTCACATGGTCTTCTTGGAGAGGGCTTGATGTTTCAAAGGCGTTCATGGAGGACTCTAAAGATGTATTGTAATGTTTATTATTGAATAATACATGAGTGATGGATGCTTTTGGAGGTTGGTTTTCCCCCTCTTGAGGGTTTTCCCAAGATACATCTTGTGGAAATTACGGTTATGTGAAAATTATCTTGGGTGGATGTATATTTCCTTTCATTTGGTATCAGAGTCATGGTTGTGGTTTGTATAACCCTTTGTTGGAGTAGATCTGGTGTATAGTTGAATCGAATACTTGCATGGGAAAAATGAAGACATTGCAAGATATGAGGGTTTTGTGTAGGTGTTTTTTCTATAGATTTGTGGTTAATTTTTGCAAATCTGGGGTTATGAATCTTTGTTTGAAAGAGGGTTTTTATTGGATGTTCATCATGAGGGTTTTGTAGGGGAAATGTTGTAAATGATCCTTTGGAATAAAATAGACCTCACCATTGGATCCAAGAGGCTCGAGAGATGAAGATTGACATAAAAATTAGCCTATTTTGGTTACAAAAAAATGCAATTTTTTGTCCCCTGCTCTTATCGTATAGTCATATGACCATCTACTTTGTTGCAGAGAAAAATAAAATTATTAAAATTATGTGTTAATATTTTAAAACCCTATTAAAAATATATATATTGTGTGTGTGTGGAGGGGGGGGCATCTCCAGACCAAGGTACCACCCCACGACTTGCCACACATGTTGCGGTCTGACAGGTCAAATGATGTTAGTATTGTCAACATTGCAAGCCATTAGCCGATGGGCTTAGGCCCCCGGTCTAATGGGGACCACTGCACCCCCATGAGGGGATGAAAAAAATTTAAATTAATGTTGGAAAAATAAATATTTAAGCCACCAATATATTTCAAAAACTAAATGTCGCCCAATTTATATTAAAAACTTTAATAAAATCAAAAATTTAACTCCATTCTATAATGCTAGCGGGTCTGCCACCGGTGCGCTACTTGGGGCACCACTGCCACTAGTGGCTCTGCTTGAGGGACACCCAAAATTTGATTTCATAGCCAAATTGTGAAACTTTTTTCCAAGGGGCATAACTTTTTCCCGGAGTGTTCGTTTTGCGACTTCTTATACTTGTTTGAAAGGTGGTTCCATGTACTTCATTTTGGTATTAGTGTTCCTTCTAGATTTTTTTTATAATGATTTTCTTGCTAGAAGTTGGATGTTCTTTTCAGAGTTGGAGAGGTCATATCTTGTGCATACAAAGTCAGATTTTGGACTTCTTATAGTCTACAAAAGCTTGTTCAGAGAACTACATAGTGGATCAGGTTTGGAGATGTTTTGGCATGATTTATTTGTTGCTATTTTCATTTGAGTTTCTTATGGTTTACTTTTACTATGATGATTTTTTGAGGTTATGCCTATTCAGATCTTGGTGATATGATGTTGGAGTCATTGTATACTCACATGTACATCTCTAATTACTCTCATTTGACATGGATATCAATATATTGTTGGATTTTTATGTTGCATTGTTGTATCTACAAGTTGTGTAGTGTTGTAGGTGGTATATACTTATAGGTTGCATTTATGATTTGAATATGGGTTGTCTATGCCCATATATGCTTCAATGTTGTTACATATTTAGTTTTGTGGCTTGGTTTAGTCACTTGTTTTGTTGTTTTGGTTGTCATGTTGAGATGGAGAGATGGTATTACTAGGTGCAATCATGATGTGGTACCTATGTAGTTGACTATGTGATGTAGACATGTGTGACACGGTTGGATTATGTTGCTAGTATATTTGGTGGTGATCATGGTATCATGGATGTTCCTATGCTTTAAGAACTTTGGTATGACATGATTGTTTATACAGGTGCATTATTGGTGGTGTTGGAATGATTCCTATTGGGTTTGTGGCATTGTATCTTCTTGGCTTGATGATCTTGGTTATGGTTGATCTTCATTGATGAGGTTATTATCACAATGTCATGGATAGCTTGGCTACACATTTTTGTGGGAGCTTGCGATAGTGATGGTTTGGTGGTGTTGTATCTTCTTGGTTTGGAGATCATGGTTTGTACTCTTCCCTTTGGGAGCTCGATGTTGAGTTCTTTGATTGTGTTGGTCCCATATAGGATCTTAATTTAGAAGATGGTTATCATGTTTCCATAGAGATATCGGTATCACGGTTTAGTGGGAGCTTGTGGGGGTGATGTGGATTCATCATTTGATGGTGGATGATCTTTTGTAGTATTTTTTGGTGTCATGGATAGACTCTTGGATCCTGTTTCTATGCAATGAGGGCTCTTTAACATCTTGGGTTTCATTTATAAGAGATGGTTATTTTCATGTGGTTTGGAGATGTTGACATCTTGGTTTTCCATGGAGGACTTCTTTAGTCTTTGGTTGAGACGTCATAATTTTTTTGACATGTGATCCTTGTTAATGATAGGATGGTTTTTTATTATGTCATGATGTACTCTTGATTTAGCGTTTTGAGTTTTGGAATGATACAGGTATATGATATGTTCATTGGAGCATATGATCTTCTTTTGAGGAGATGTGAGATCATGATGTCATGATGGGTTCCTAATTTTGCAAGCATGCATTTTGGATTTGACTCTGATTTTTGTTGGTTCTCTTGGTATTGGTTACTTTTTTCATTTTCTCAAAAGCTTCATGATGGTGCTATGATATATTTGGAGTTTGTCATGGTTTGATTGATTACAGGTTCTCATGGATACTTGGAGACATAGGTCAGGCTAGGATATCTCTTGTGATTAGATACATGCATTGAGATGGTTACTCATTGATGAGGTTTCAGCTAGAAGTCCAAGGAGCCTACACCTTGGTGGATGTGAGTTCAACATGGACTTATGAGGAGATTGTTCTTAGATGAGTCATGATGACTTGGATATCTTGGAGGAGCATTCTCATTCCCCACTCTTGGTCCACTCGACAATTTATCATTTGAGAGGTATTTTCCATTGTTACTTTTAGATTGCATTATGTTTTATGCTTTATCTTCTCATACATATGGATCTTTAGCTATGGTTTGATAGTTCTGGAGGGTTCATTTGAGGGATGTTGGCATGTTTATCTCCTTATACATTGTGATATTATTCATTGATGCTGATTTTAGATGTTATTGGGATTACTCCCTTGGTTTGGGATAGATTTGGTTTTATTTTCCTTTGGTTTGAGATGCATACATCTTGGTTATGGTTAGATGTGTATAGTGATATTATCTTTGTGGTTTTATGGAGGATATCATACTTATAATATCTTAGCATTTAGAGGTGTGTGTATAAGGACATGCTATAGTTTTTAATTTGCACATTCTCTCTTTGGTCTTGTTCTACCTCCTGGATGTTTGTATTCACATGCCATTGGTTTTGAGATCTTGCATGGAGCTATGGTGTTCATTATATTTATGGTAATGTTCTTTCCATTATTCTTTGGTGATGACATGGAGGTTCCTTTATCTATTTCCTTTTTTAGGTGTGGAGAACTTGGGAGAGCTATGGAGACTTATGGTGAGAGATGTATTGCAACATATTGGTTTGTAAGATTTGCATATCATTGTGGGTGTTCCTTGGTACTACATGATGTTGGTTACACCTTCTATGTGTTGCTATTGGTGGATCTTTATTTTCCTTGATCATTTTCAAATTTTACATTACTTTTACAGTGGGAGTTCCTAGATGTGTATGTTCATTTTATGATAGGTTTGGCACTTGGAGCTTGTGATTGCATGTTATGGGTTTTATATATTGATGGAATAAGGTTCACTTGTTATGATTGGTATACCTTTGAAGTATGGATAGTTGGATGCGTTAGCATTTGCTATGGGTGCTATTTTCAGCTATGGTGATTATATTTTGAGAGTTATTGATACATACTTGTTACCTTTGGATTGAGTGTTTGTGTATTGGGATATCATTTGGAGGTAGGACTTATGCTTCCTTGTTTTAGATAGTGTGGTGTCTCTTTGGATGGTTTCTTATCTTTGTGTGTGGGCATGATGGAGGATGAGAGCATTCACGCTTGAGATGGTGGTCACCTTGATTCTTATTGTAGTTATCTTGATGGAGCACATGGATCACTTTGATTCCTTGATGGTATATGTGGCTAGAGGGATTGTTCCCTTGTTCATGCTTGAGTTTACTTGTTTACTCCTTATGCAATGTATACAAAAAGTGAGAGAATTTTATAAAAATACATGTTTTCCACCTTGCATAATGTTATATTTGTTAGATGAAAATGACAACTGAGAGGGGGGTGAATCATTTGTACATTAAAACATTCAATCCCTTATCAAAATCTAAACCTCACTAAATATTAGCAGAATGTAAACATGTGAAATAACAATGCAAACACAAACATACACAAGAGAACACCAGATTTACATGGAAAACCCAAGAAGGGAAAAACCACAATGAGGATTAGCTCAAATATGTATGAATAGAAACACCAAATACAATTAGGCTCACTTCCTATAAAAATAAGAAAGGCTCACTACCAAAATGACTCACTATCTGGAAGAAAGAAGAATAGAGGAAAACTATTACAAAGAGACTCACTATATCAAGGCAATAGGAGAAATCAACCACTACAACTCTATGTCATCTGTAACCTTTAGCTCACTGCCTTCAATAACTTCAAGAACACTAAAATGTAGACACCTTCTGCTCACTGCATTTCAAAGTTATAGGCATTAAATCTCACACTCAAATCACCACACTTGATCACATTCTTATCATTTGCACTCTTCTCATCTCAACACAAACTTCACCTTGCATTTATACCATTCATGACCTAAGCAATCTCAATTTGGTTGGCCTCAATGAAATGTATGCACCTCAAACATGCAACACCAAAATAGGTTGGCGCCAAAAACTTCCGTGGTGGAAAGAAGTGAAGGTAGACCATGCCATGGGTTAACTAGGACCCAAATCTATATCACCATGCTACACAAAACATTCACAATCCATGAGGTTCCTTCGCAAATAACACTAGCACACCAGGTCAACCAAAATTGAACTAACACTACAAGCGACCACATACATGCTTCTCCAAGTTCAAAAACAACATGAAAACCACACAACAACACTTCACAACATCCACACAACATCCCAAAATGTTCCAACATCATCAGAATATTTTGCAATACTACCACAACCACATGAAACTGAAGAACACTTTCATTTTGTGCAACCAGATACGTTGGCATGAACATACAACTTACTAACCAACCTTGTGAAACATATTAGCACTTGAAACCTCAAGTGAAGGAAGTTACAGATAATATAAGCACATTCCCAAATCTGTAAGACAAGAAACCTCAACACAAAGAAATACAAAGCAATCTCATTTCTCCCAAACAACTTTCTTCATAGACAAACACATTGTCAAACACATCTTCTACTACTGCATGATCCAAAACCTAAAACTCTAGATATAAAACCTCTAAATACCTTTGATCATCACATCCAAATCACACAAGCATATCTTCAACCTGAATAAATGCGGAGCACAACACTAAACACACCTCTATCACATTGCACACTCTTTTATTCAAATTTTCTCAAAAGCACTTGGAAACCAAGTGAACTAGTTGCATCATCAACACCAACACAACACTACAACACATTCTCATCATGAGCACAACATCAATAATACCAAAAATCTCCCCATCTACAATATCTAATCAACACCACACTAAAGGTTGACATGAATGAAAATACTAAAGACAACATAGTGCAACACACTCACTGCTAACACTGCAAAAATCTTCCTAACAATAATAGAGGTTGACATCAATGAAAACACTAGCATCATAATTGCAACAATATCCACCTTTGTCATTGATGAAAATACCAACTCTAAAAACCCATCAACAACAAAATCAACTCTGCATTAAGTAGAACTCCCCCTTACTAGGATACACTTCACTCTCTCCCTTTCTTCTGATATTCAGATAACATTCTCTTCCTCTTTCTATTCTCTCTGCAATCATAACTTTTTCTCCCCCTATCTGAGGAGTTCTTCAACCATTACTTTCCCTTGTGTTTTTTAGATCATACTCTCCTCCTTTGACATCAATTATTTCCTTGTATTTTACAAACTTCACTCTCTCTCCCCCTTTGCCATCAATGGCAAAGGGAAACATCGTTCCCTTTGAAACACCACCGCATAGAATTTTTCTTTTTTGTTCCCCCCCTTTGACATCTGCATACATCACTTTAACACTTCTTGAAACACTAGCAAGCAACTACTCCCACTACTCTTCTTTTTATAATTATCATTATTGCACACACTACACTTCTCATTCTTCACTTACATTTTAGTTCTTCACCAGCTACTCCCCCTAAAAGGTGGCCTTCAACAACAATCCAAGACCAAGAATGTATCTTGAAGTGCTTCCCTGGATAGATGTACCATTTATGCATCTAATTGAAAGGAGGGGCAGTAGCCCTTAACTTCTGTCACAGATACTCAAATGTATCTTTAGGAAGAGCCTTGGTGAAAATATCTTCAACTTTATCCTTTGTAGGCACATACTCTAGCTTCACCTCATTCTCTACAACCTTGTCTCTTAGAAAGTGATACCGGATAGAGATATGTTTTATTCTTGAATGCATTACTAATTTCTTTGAAATAATGATAGTACTTGTATTATCACAATAGATATAAATAGGTTCATCGTATGATACTTTGATATCCTTCAATGTTTTCTTCATCCACAACACCTATATACAACATGATGTTGCTGCAATATATTATGCTTTTGCAGTAGATAATGACATTGAATCTTGCTTCTTACTCAACCATGAAACCAATATGCTTCCAAGAAAGAAAGAACCTCCACTTTTAATTTTTCTATCATTTGTACAACTTTCCCAATCTACATCTGTATATGTATTCAAGGAGAAATAAATATCCCTAGGATACCATAAACCAAAGTACAAATTTCCTTTCAAGTATCTAATATCCTCTTTACTATTGCAACATGAGATTCTCAAGGATCTTCTTGAAATCTTTCCACAAGAAAAATTGAATATATGATATCTGGTCTAGTAGCAGTTAGGTATAAAATTCCACCAATCATTGAACTATACTTGCTTTGATCTATCTTAGGAGATTCATCATTCTTTCTCAATTTGCAACCAATAACCATAGGAGTACATATCGATTTAGAATCCTTCGTCCCAAACTTCTTCAATATTTCCTTAATATACTTTGACTGTGAAATGAAAATCCCTTTCTCTATTTGATTTATTTGTAACCCAAGGAAGAAATTCATCTCCCCACACATTGACATCTCAAACTCTTTCTACATCTCCTCTACAAACTTATCGTGCATTCCTTCATTTCATCCAATTATTATCATCAACATACACTACCACAATCAAAATTTGTTCTCCCTCATCCTTGAAGTAAAGGTTGCTATTGTAAGAGAGGGAGACCACCACGTGCATGGCCCCAGGTCACGGAGGCCAAGATGCAGAAGGCTTCCCTAACTTACCTCAGCTAAATGGGTGTTAGGAAATGCGGGACGAGAATGATGAGGACTATTAGGTCCTTCAACCACTCTATAGACCTGAAATGTAGGAAGGGGCTATGCAAGTTGGTTTTCAGGTTCAACACTACGCCTTAGGGACCTCTCTGCCCAAGGAAGAAAGCGCATTATGCTGGCATCTCTAAAGTGTGTTGTCATCCGTACGACTAGATAACAGTGAAGACAAGGGAAAACCTAGAAAAACTAGCTAACGGCCCAACTAATTAACTAAAGGGTCAAAATAATGTGATTAAGTAAATAAAGTATTCTCTAATGTTGTAAAGCAGAAATGCAAGAGTGAAAAGGGAAAGAATGATCTCACCAAGAAACTCGTTCGCCAACTAGTTCTTGAAAGCATGTTTAGCTACACACACAAAGGAGAGGAAAATTTTGGGTGGTTGTATAGGGACCTGCCTCAATCAGACCCCCGTTTAGGTGTTTCCACCTCCATGGACAGCCAAGAAAGAGAGATAAAGAGCACAAGAGCACTACAAAACAATAAAGTGCTAACTTAACCAAGTGATAGAGGAGAGGAGAGGGAAGCTTACCACCTCCACCAAGAGCACTCAAGGCTGCTTGGGGGAGAAAATGAGAGTACTCGAGCCTCTGCTGCAATGGTGTGATCCCAAACTTTCTCTATCAAAGTGATGGAGTGGAGCTTCTGCTGCTATGGAATGCTTGGAATGTTGCTTGAGAGCTTGAGAATGAGTGAAGTGAGCTTGTAAAGTGATAGAATGAGTGCTTGAAGTTGTGAAGAAGCTATAATGCATGTTGAAGGAATGAATTTGAAGAACGAATGAAAGAAATGGCCATATTCGGGTCAGTCAGCTGAAGGGGGCATTACAACTTGACTCCCAATGAGAAGTGTAATGCCTCTGCAGGTTCAGCCACAAGAATCTGTTGGGGATGTAAGTGGGCTGTGTGGACGTTTGCGCACTACGCAGGCATCCCTGACAAAAATGCCTCCATGGATGCACAAAACAAATGCCAAGTGTGATGAATGCAGCAGACTTAGTTGGAATTAAGCCTTCAAACTTGGTTTTCTAAGGTGGATAAAGGAAAAAAGTGGATTTGCACATGGGGTGCAAATTTACTCCCATACATTTTTCCCCCACTTTAGCGAGCACGAATATTGATGAGTTCTCGATAAAGTAGATCAAGGAAAGTTGGTTAGAAATGTATACTTGAATTGTCGAGGAAGTAGAGATCGGTCTAGCATACCTAAGGTGTAGGGAAAGCAAAGGACTCCATAGCTACTCAGAACTATGAAGTTGGAAAAATATAGCGTCTCACAGGCCTGTGGACCTACAAGGAGGCAACCCCCAAGATCTCTCGCATGAAGGAAGCCCTGTGAAGTAAGCACCTTATAGGCCTATAGACCTGCAAGGAAGGTATCCCCCAAAAACTCTAGCATGGAGGAAACCCGAAGGAAGTGGACTCCATAGAGTCAGGAAGCGGCCACGTAGGCAAGTGAGCGGACAGTCACGCAAACTATCGATGATTTGGAAGTCTTACAAAGGAGTCCCTCGGGAACCCTTCAAAAGGAGAGGGGGTCCACTCAAGGGACGCGTTGTTTGAAAGGTGAGGTCTAGTTAGGATGCCCCCAAGCTAGACATGAAAGAATCCATTTGAGGTAAGGACTTTCAAAGGGGGTCCCTCGGGAACCCATCGTGAAGAAAAAGGGGGTCCACTCAAGGGATGCACAGTTCGAAAGAAAATGTTTCTTTTTTAGAGTGATCCATCATCAAGGGATCCTTTCGAAAGATGTTCACTTCATCAAGGAATTCAAAATGAAGGATGTGCCCCCACGAGAGGGGAAGATTAAAGTTGTTCACACTTTGGAGCAATGTTTTCAAGTCCTTTCTTTATGAACCCGTGATGAAGGAAAGACATTCTGTTAGGGTTCCAAGTTGAGAATGTGGTTCCGAAGAAAAGTTTACGTGAATTTTTGAGAAAATATTTGTTAGCAATGAATGAGTTTTCTAAAAATTGAAACGTTAAAGGAGAAGCGTTTTCACACATGAGAGGGACAACCCAAGAAAAGAAGAGAAAAGGTTAAAGGTAAAGGAAAAGAGAGAAAAACATGAATAAAGGACACAAGGGGATCTGGTTTAGTAGGGTCAAATCTGTCTGAGCTCATATAAATAATAGGTAACCGCGATGCAAGGCGAAAGATCATCAATCCCCAATTAGATCAGGAAGAATTCACAAGAAGAAAAAGTAAAATAAGAAATTGGGTCAACATGGAATGGAAGCTTAAGTGCTCCCAACGCTTTGCATCATCCCCAATTTATTGAAAATCAAGCACAAACATGGAAGAATGATGATACAAATAGAAGGTTTACAACACAAAAACCACGCCTGTATCCAAGCACCAACATGGGTGATGAGGATCATCTAGGAACACATCACAAAACACACATACACACACAAGATCAAGAAGGGGTTTCCTCTTAACATTGATCGACCAAGAGGTCATCCACTTCCCAATCTAAATCCTCATAAGGGGAAGGAGGACAAGTCTACAATGGTGGGATGTTAAGAGGAGGAGCATTCAACCCTCCCAAAACAAGGGCCAAGGAAGAATCCCCTGTGAGGTCTTCTTCACAGAGCTCTTGTGGAGCTAAGGTTAAAGATTTCGCAAAGATTGTTGACAAGGCCGAAACCTCATCCATGGAGTTAAACATGCACCCCACAGAAGCGTTGTGTCTAACTTTAGTGGATGGGGCAGGCTGTACCTAAGATTCACCACTAGGCTCGCCAAATGATTCGGGAGAGGTGACGAACTCAGGAGAAGTTGGGACCGGTTTTGTCACTAAGATAGAACAATTCAACACGAGGCCACCTTGTGAAGAAGGAAAACTCCTCTTACGTCCTTCACTACCGGAAGGACCACACCCTACCTCTTTTTTGTCGGAGGAAATGAACTCCCCACAGATGAGGCTAGAGGTGCGGTGGAAGAGGAGGAAAGAACTGCAGTAGATACAATAGAGGTATTAACCATGTCCACGGGTTTCGAGAAAGGCTAGACATCTAGAACGGACATCAGCAAGGGCGGCTCCACCGAAGGAGCAATGAACACCTATACCTGCTTGGGGTTAGGTACATTCGTACTCACAACAGAATCTGAGAGCAGTACAGGACCAGACTGAAGAGAAGTAGAAGGAAGGGGGAAGAAGACACTGCAAAAGGCCCTGAAGCAGGGGCGGTCATTTCTTCCTCCTTCCTTTGCGAGGCGGCATGCTCAACCACGAGAGCCTTTTGTTGGCACTTGCGCTCACATGTAAGGAAATTTCTATGACTCTTTGAGTTGAAGGCTAGAGGTTGGGAAGGAACAGAAGGCTCTTGCTCAACCATGCGAACATCCACCACAGTCGTTTCTGGCGAAGGAACAGGTTCCTGCACGGGAGCAAGAGGATCAGGCTGAGGAGCAGCAGGAGGAGTCAACTTAATAGCCTCGGCAACGGGCCTCTTCCCATTCACTGCCTTAGGATCAGGAGCGGTAGGAGGCTGTGGAGGTCGAGACAAAGAGTTCCCCCAAGGGACCTTCTTCCTGTTATACCAAATGGGTCTAGGCTCTGTTGGCAGAATAGGAAGTTTGAAAGCAGGACACTTAGGATTTCACCAAGTGGGCACCATAGGATTTTCCTGCAAATGAGGAGCAAAATCTAATGGTACCACAACAGAGTGAGAAGAAGAGCCAAACTGACTAGCGGAAGAGGAAGGAGGGTCGTGAGACCGCTTCTCTTCTTCCTTCTTTTGTTCCTTAGTAGCATCGCTATTAGCTTTTAAGCAAGCCCTATGTGAAACGAAATAAGGTGAGGGAGGGTATCTAACTTTTGGCCTTAGCCACCCTTTCTTATAGTTCTGATACGTTATGTGCAGGTCTATCCTAGGTGGAAGAGGACCAACGGGCACAGGCCAAGAGTGGTCCAAGGAGTAGCTACCACGTGCAACTGGTGGTCTATAACTAGTGTCCTGTATTATGTGCACATAACCCATCGGCAGGTCCTGTGAAGTGAAAGTTATACCAATACCACTATCCACAGGCTGCGCAGAGGGGATAGGTTGGTGCAAAAAGGAGGCCATTACGCACACTATATGATGCTTCCACAGAGTCCCTAAAGGTTAAAGGATAATACAGTGACCCAATTAAGGTTTTGTTATGCAATACCTTTGGAACCTTCCAACTACGCCAATTAGAGGTCGTAGGTTCGGTTGTAAGGTGATAGCCTTACAACACTCACACCTACAACACTCCTAGAGTATGAGGAAAGGAACTGTCAAGATCACAAGAACAGAACCAAAATGGTTCATGTTGGGTTCACCAAAAATGTAAGAGGGGGACCACCATGTGAAAGGCCCTGGGTCATAGAGGGCCAAGATGCGAAAGGCTGCCCTAACTTACCTCAGCTAAAGAGGTGTTAGGATATGTAGGACAAGAATGATGAGGACTATGAGGCCCTTCGACCACTTTACAAACCCAAAATACAAGAAGGGGCTAGGTGAGCTAGTTTTTAGGTTCAACACTATGCCTCAGGGAGCTCTTTGCCCGAGGATGAAAGCGTGATCCTTGGACGACAGTGCGGTGCGCTGGCGTCTCTAAAGTGTATTAGCATATGTACAGCTAGACAACAATGGAGACAAGGGTGAACCTAGAAAAACTAGCTAACGGCCCAACAAATTAACTAAAGGGCCAAAATAATGTGATTAAGTAAAGAAAGTATTCTCTAATGTTGTAAAGCAGAAATACAAGAGTGAAAAGGGAAAGAATGATCTCACCAAGAAACTCATTCGCTAGCTAGCTCTTCGAAAGCATGTTCACCTACACACACAAAGGAGAGGAAAATTTTGGGTGGCTGTATAGGGGCCTGCCTCAATTAGACCCCCGTTTAGGTGTTTCCACCTCCATGGACAGCCAAGAAAGCAAGATAAAGAGAACAATAAAATAAAGAGCACAAGAGCACTACAAAATAGTAAAGTGTTAACTCAACCAAGTGATAGAGGAGAGGAGAGGGAAGCTTACCACCTCCACCAAGAGCACTCAAGGCTACTTGGGGGAGAAAATGAGAGTATTTGAGCCTCTGCTGCAATGGTTTGGTCCCAAACCTTCTCTACTGAAGTGATGGAGTGGAGCTTTTGCTGCTATGGAATGCTTGGAATGCTACTTGAAAGCTTGAGAGTGAGTGAAGTGAGCTTGTGAAGTGATAGAATGAGTGCTTGAAGTTGTGAAGAAGCTAGAATGCATGTTGAAGGAATGAAAGAAATGGCCATATTCGAATTGGTTGGCCGAAGGGGGAGTTACAACTTGACTCCCAATGAGAAGTGTAACGCCTCTGCAGGTTCAGCCATAGGAATCTTTTAGGGACGTAAGCGCGTCGCACGGACGTCTGCGCACTGCGCGAGCATCCCCAACAAAAACGCCTCCACCGACACTCAAAATAGGTGCCAAGTGTGATGAATGCAGTGGGATTAGTTGGAATTAAGCCTCCAAACTTGGTTTTCTAAGGTGGATAAAGGAAAAAAGGGGATTTGCACATGGGGTGCAAATTTACTTCTATATAACTAGTTGCAGTACATTTTTTGAATCCTTGCTGCAACAAGTACTTATCTAACCTTGCATACCAAGCTCTAGGAGTCTGTTTAAGTCCATACAATGCCTTCTTCAACCTACAAACCATATCAACATCATCTGATAATTGAACACCTTCAGATTGTTTAATGTATAGCTCTTTTTCTAGCTCACCATTCAAGAATGCAGACTTCACATGAAGTCTTTATGTGTTGCAAAGTCCAAAAACATTCTAATAGCTTCCATCCTTGTGACCAAAGAAAAAGTCTCTTCAAAATATATTCCTTCTACTTGTGAATAGCCCTTACACACAAGTTTAGCCTTATTTTTGTTAACTTTTGCATCCTCATTCAACTTGTTCCTAAAAACCCATTTAGTTCTTGTTGCATTATTGTTTGTAGGTTTTGGGACAAGTTCCCAAGTCTAATTCTTCTCAATCTATTCCAACTCTTATTTCATAGCTTTGATCCAATTCTCATCTTTGCACACTTCATTCACTGTTTTAGGTTTCACCTCTAAATAAAAAAAGTTTACCTATTCCTTTGTCATAGTAGCTTTTCTTCTTTTCAACACACCTTTGCTCTTATCTCCAATGATCTGATCTTTAGAATGATTCTTCTACTCATACTTAGGAGTTTTAGGGATATTTTTTGGATCTTCTTCCTCTTCAAATGTCATCTCTTTTTCTTTCTCTTCATCCTTTTCTTCTTCACTACAAGGGGATTCATCATATTCATATCCTTCTATTAATACAAAACTCCGATGTGGTTCTTCATACACTTTGACACTTGCACTTTCAACAGTATTCTTCAACCTTTTATTATAGCATCGGTATGCTTTGCTCTTTGCAGAGTATCCAAGGAAGATTCCTTCATCAGATCTTGCATCAAAATTTCCTAATTTTTCTTCATCTCTTCTGATATAGCAATTACTTCCAAACACTCTAAAGTATTTCAGAGTGGGAGATTTTTCATACCATAACTCATAGGGATTCTTTGAACTGTTCACTCTTGCTTGACCTTTGTTAAGTATATAGATTATAGTATGAATTGATTTTGTCCAATAGACATCTAGTAGATTTACTTCCTTCATCATTGTCCTTGTTGCTTCTAGAAATTTCATGTTCTTCCTCTCCACAACTCCATTATGTTGAGGAGTCCTGGGGCTGAAATATGCCTCTTTATTCCATGATATTCACAAAAAATGTTAGACTCATTAGAGGTGAACTCACCACCTCTATCAAACCTCAAGCACTTGATTTTCAGATCCTTTCATTCTCAACCATAGACTTAAATTCTTTAAACTTATATAGAGCTTCTGATTATTTTTTGAGAAATTTCATCCAAGTCATTTTAGAATAATCATCAATCAATAACATAAAATACCTATCACCTTGAGACTTCTTATTCTGGTAGGTACACAAAGGTCTGTATGCACCAACTCCAAAGGTCCTATGATAGAATATTCTTTAGCCTTGAACCTCTATTTTATTTTCTTTCCAAATTGACATTCCATGCAAATTACATTGATATGCTTTGTAATCTTTGGCAGATCTCTCACAACATCAGTAGAATTGATCTTCACTAGGCTATCAAAATTGATGTGACCCATTCTTCTATGCTTATAGCTAACTTTCATTGATTTGAAACATAAAGCATTTAGCACCACTACCTTTGAGTTGATAAACATTACCTTCTATCCTTGTACCTGCAACAACCAAAGTTTTGGATCTTCCTTTTCTCATTTCACAACCATTATCCTGAAACACCAAATTGTATCCTCTGCTACACATTTTTCCTACTTTTAGAAGATTATGCCAGAGACCCTTGACATAAATAACATCATCTATTTTATGCTTGCCATCAAAACTAATTGAATAGTTTCCACAAATCTTAGTAGATATATCATCAACAAACTTAACAAAACCACCATCATATTTATGAAGTTTTACAAACTTACTCTTATCACCTGTCATATGATTTAAGCACCCAAAATCAATTATTTAGTAATTCATCTCTTCTCTTGCATGAAAAATGGTCACTATAGCTCCTTCAATGTTGTGACCTATTATCGAAGCACTTTCCTTCATACATCTTTCAAAATTAGTAGAATTAGTTCCAACATTTAAAGCCATGAACAAGCATTCATCACTATCACCATTAGGATAGTCTGATTCTTCATCATCGGATACACCATCATCTTTTTCAACATAATAAATCTTCTTGACAAATTTCCCTTTATGATCCTTATATTTTTCATTTTAAACTTTGATTGGATATTTAGAAGAATAATGACCTATCTTTCCACAATTGAAACACTTGAAGGGTAACTTACTTATGTATTTTCCAGTGCCCTTTTTCAATCTCTTTAAAAAACTTTCTTCCACCTCATCAAAGATTATTTGGATCCGATTCATCATCCTTCTCTACTATTTTGACTTTAAAGGCAATCACTTTCTTTGTAGCATCTTGACCAAACTCTCCTAATTCATAAGAAATTAAAGCACCAAACATATGATCTCTAAAATAATTATCTAAATTTTGAGCTTCTTCAATAGCAAAAACTTTAGAAATATAAGCTTTAGGAAGAGTTTTTAATACCTTTTTCACAACTTCGCTTTCTTCCAGCTTGCCACCAAGACCACTGATGGCATTGAAAACTTCATCCACTTTGAGCATGTAGGCAATAATATCTTCATCTTCAAGCATCCTCAGGTTTTCAAATTTGTCTTTGTAATTCTACATCTTTGCTTACTTGACTTTATCATCTCCTTCATAAATTCTCTCTAACTTTGTCCAAACATCTTTAGTAGATTTCAAATTTATCACTTTCCCAAGTTTAGAATCAAAGAGACCACTCAGAATAGTATTCCTTGCTTTACCATTTCTCTCATAATCCTTGATTTCATCATCACTTATTGGACCAGCAATAGGCATAGTATATCCTTTTTCAATTGACTGTCAGACTCCAAATCCAAGGGAGACTAGAAAGGACTCCATCTTGGATTTCCAATAAGAATAATTTGTTCCATCTAACATAGGAGCTTTGACACCCTACATGTGTTCCATCCAGATCTACCTCAAGCGATTAAGCTTTCTCCAAGGAACCACAACTCTGATACCAATTTTTAGATGCACATGGAAATTGAGAGGGGGGAATGAATTAGTTGTACATTAAAACATTCAATCCCTCATTAAATTTCAAACCCTTATCAACCTCTAAAGCCTCACTAAGAATTAGTAGAATGTAAACATGTGAAACAACAATGCAAACACAATCATATGCAAGAGAACACCATACTTACATGGAAAACCTAAGAAGGGAAAAACAACAATGAGGACTAGCTCACATATATATGAATAGCAACACTTAATACAATTATGCTCACTGCCAAAAGGACTCACTGTTTGAAAGAAAGAAGAATAGAAGAAGAATGTTACAAAGAGATTCACTATCTCAAGACAATAGGATAAATCCACCATTTCAACTCTATGCCATCCATAGCCTTTGGCTCACTACCTCTAGTAACTTCAAGCACATTGAAATGTAGACACCTTTTTCTCACTACTTTCAGAAGTCGTAAGCGTTAAATCTCAAACTCAAATCACCACACTTAATCACATTAACATAATTTATACTTTGCTCACCTCAACACAAACTCCACCTTGTATTTATACCATCTGTGACCTAAAGAATCTCAATTAGGTTGGCCTCAATGAAAAATATGCACCTCAAATGTGCAACACCAAAATAGGTGGGCGCAAAACACTTTTGTGGTGGAAAGAAGAGAATCCAGACCATGCCATGGGTTAACTAGGACCAAAATCTACACCACCACACTACATAACACATTCACAATCCACATGGTACCTCTGCAAATAGCACTAGCATGCCAGGTCATCCAAACTTGAACTAACAGTACAAGTGACCATGTACATGCTTCTCCAAGTCTGAAAACAACATGCAGAACATACATCAACACTTCATAGCATCCACACAACACCCCAAAATATTCCAACATCATCAAAATATTCTACAACACTATCACAACCACCTGAAACTAAAGAAAACTTTCATTCCGTGCAACCAAACATGCTAGCACAAACATACAACTTACTAACTAACCTTGTGGAACACCTCAACACCTAAAGCCTCAAGTGAAGCAAGTTACAAACAATATAAGCACATTCCCAAATATGCAAGACAAGAAACCTCAATGCGGAGAAATGGAGAGCAATCTCATTTCTCTCAAACAACTTTCTTCACAAACAAACACACTGTCAAACACATCTTCCACTATTGAATGATCCAAAAATTGAAACTCTACATATAGAGCCTCTGAATACCTCTAATCATCACATCCAAACTGCACAACAATATCTTCAACCATGAATAAATTCAAAGCACAACATTGACACACCTTTGTCACATTGCACTCTTTTATTCAATTTTTCTCAAAAGCACTTGGAAACCAAGTGAACTAGCTGTATCAGTAATGCCAACACAACACTACAACACCTTCTCATCATGAGCACAAAATTTGCAATACCAACAATCTCCCCATCTACAATATATACCCAACACCACACTAGAGGTTGACATCAGTGGCAATACTAAAGACAATATAGTGCAACACACTCACTGCTAACCCTACAACAATCTTCCTGACCATACTGAAGGTTGACATCAATGACAACACCAACAACATACTTGCAACAATAATGTAATTATTTATTTATTATGCGGTGAACCTAGGAAATATAGGGATGTGTGCATCACATGGGTCTATCATTCTTGGGGCCACTTTATGTGTTGTATGTAATATTGGTTTAAATATTCAATGTGGGGTTTCACATGGGAATAATATTTAATATTGGGAAAACTTAGTACCAATATTAAATGAGGGGTTAATGGTTTTGTAAGATCACATAGTATTAGTCACATGGTTTTATGTAATACCACTTGGTGGTTTTGTGGGAGCTTGTATCTATAAAAGCGAACACATGGTTATTTGTCTAAGGTTGGTTAATTGACAGGTTAGCTCTTGTTAGCATTTGTGAGGGTTGAAGCATGGCATGGGATGTGTGGTTACATGCTTTTTCACATGGATTGCTTCAAGAGGGCTTGATGTTTCAAAGGTGTTCACGGAGGACTCCGAAGATGTATTGTAATGTTAATTGTTTAATAATACATGAGTAATGGTTCTTTTGGAGGATGGGTTTTTTCCTCTTGAGGGTTTTCCTAGGGTATATCTTGTGTCATATTTGATGGTATGTTGTCTATTCTTTTGTATATAGATTTTGAATACTTTTTTGCATAAATTTCTCTATTTGGGTTATGTGGAAATTATCTTGGGTGGATGCATATTTCCTTTAACTCATATGCAATCCTCGTGGCTTCTTGTATGTGCAGAAAACTTGCAACCTCCAAACTCTACATTTAATTACACATTCCTTGGTGATAAAATTCATGTGAATTGGTTTAACTAAGGGGTTTCATCTGATGTTGAGGCTCACTTATCCAAAATTACATTAATTACATCAGTACATCATATGCTATGTTCATTAAATTCAAAACAATTGGCAACATACTTGCATTATTATTTGTTGACGAGAAAAATCCCCCATGACTTATTTTAAAGATAAGATGCCCATTCCTTTTTTCTATAAATTGGGAAAAAATTCCTTCATTCTTCATATACAAAATTCATTACAAAGATGTCAAGCACTTCCAATGGTGCTACTTCTAAAAGTGATTTCCTAGTGATTGAGGGAGTAGAGTGCAGTTTGGTGAGGAGATTGGTGGTGGACCAACTAAAAGAAGTGTTTTTGATAAGAATCAATGCAAAGGAAGGAGTCATAAGGAAGATAATTGGAGAAAACTTCCTCACTCAAATCCATGTGCATAACTTTGCACTTCTAGAGTGCTTCCTATATAATGTTATCTGAACCTCCTTCAAGCTAGGATGGGGTGCCAGAGCCATAGAGATATTGGTGAGGCTAGCCTGTCTAACTAGCATGGAAGCTATCTTGGGATGACTAGTGAATACCCATTTGAAGGCTTGGTGGGGGATCTATCTGTATTGCTATCACTCTCAGAAATATGTAGGCCAAACAAGTCATTTCTCTCCTTCATGTCGAACTGGAGAGAAATGTGATGGAAACTTTCACCCACTTTGTTGAATTCAATGAAAGCTTGTTTTCTCCATCATAGATTGAGAGACTTCAAGAGGTGGTGGAGGGAATCCATATCCTAATGTTTTCTCTCTGTGTTTAGAAAAATATATTGAAATTTTCCCCTTTTTGATGTAATACGATATATATAAATATAGATACTTTTGTATTTAAACTATTCTACACAATGTGATGAATTTGGTATTTTTTATTTTTAGTTTCATGAATTTCAATATTTTCCATTTATGTAATGTGATAAGCTTTGGAAATATTTGATTATTTTTAATGCTCATATATGGTTTTTATTTTTGACACTATAGTCCTTTGATTAATAAAACTTTAAACAAAATAGAACGGCTTCGAGAGTAATGTAAATTAACTAATGTCGGGTCCTAACAAGGTTTTGAGAACCTTGTCAAAATTCAATATGGTTTTGAAAGCCTCCCTTATTACCACTTCATATTTTTTCTTATCATAATCCAAAACACTTAGTCATTTTTTAAGGAGGGACTTTGGATTTGAAACAAAGAAACTTTAGTTCTCGAAGATGAGATAGGTTTTCGAAACCCTATTGAGAATTGGCAAAGGTTTTGAAACCTTGTAAAAGTCCCTAAATAGTGTTAACTTAGTGTATCACTTTAGTTTTTTCCTTCCATTTGGTTCCCAACAAGGTTGTGGAAACTCTCTCAGACTCCGATGTTGTTCTCCAAACTTGATAAAAATGGCTAACTTTGTATTTAACTTTGCAATGTCGAGGAAATGAGGGGTTGTGACAACCACAACGATACTCGACAATTTTTGAAAACCACAGGGAGGGGCGATTAACTTTAACTTAAGCAAAAAAATTATGACCACACATGGTTTTTAAGGGATGATAGAAGCCACAGTAATAATTAGCTCTAACTAGGGACGAGGACCACAAGGTACAAAGAAAGGGACCCAAAATCTTAGTGGTAGACTAGTGCTTTATCCATTGGGTAGAGTCAAAAATAGGACAAATGAAAAGAAACCTAGGCTAACAACAAACCAAAATTTCAAAATATATGCAGGGTGGAAGCCTAACCTTGGGTTGTCTCAAGATGATCATGCAAAGCCATTGACAGGATGAGAAAATAGTTGCTCGTGTGAAATAATGGTTGATGAATAAAAATCACATGCACAAACAACTACCAACTTATGACTACTACAATCAGAGCTAAGTATAACACCTTGTAAAATATTTTTGAATAATATGTGATGCTCAAACGGCCACCCTATACCCTACAATCACTTGATTTGTATCAACATCACCTTGTATTTGGTCCTAGAAAGCTGCCTATTCAACATCAAATGTAACACCATTTCGCTCTTGCTTTTTTATGTAAGAAGAAATCAACCCTTGAATTGGACATCCCTCATAGAAACCCTGAGATAGAAATTTCTCTTTGGTGCTTTGTGTAGAAATGCTTTCATCAAATACTACATTATTTGTGATTTTTAGACCCCATCTTGTAATGTATGCACCAACAACCTTACCAAACTCAACTCTTGATTCACATATTTCAATTTCTTCCTCAATGCCATCCATCCCACACATAGGCTTAGGTAATTTGTATAAATGAATTGATCCTTTTATACTACTCTCTTCAAAATTAAAAGACTCAAAAATGGGATGATTTATTACCTCTTCTTCTGATTCTTTGTCTTCACCACACTCCTTATTAAACTATAACATTTCATATTCAAATTACATGCATGATGAAGAATTGACAATTGATGATTCACCTTCCTCCATTTGGGATGATTTTTAATTTCACCATTATCAGTTGCACACCATATCACATATTCATCAATATTCTCAAAAGTGAAGGCCTTCATTGTTGGGAAAAAAGAAGAAATATGTGAAGGCTCACTTGAGTTTTTCTCATTTGTATCCATGACAACAAAATTTTGTTCAACAATTGTGGGATCTTTGACTTCCTCAATGTAGCTTTCTTCTTCAAAGACTAGTGATGAATGAATGTAAACATCCTCTCCACAAAGAAAATCATCATCAGAAACCTCCAGACACCAATTTGGAATGAAATTTGTATTTTTCTATTCAAGATCATGCCAGATATTAGTTTGAGAGAAAGAATTTGACAAATTGTTAATACCTTCTTATTTTGCAAGTTGATATTTTTTATTTATGTCAATCAAAACATCATCTTAACCCGCATCGATACTCTCAAAAGTGAAAGCTTCAAATTTTGGGGCAAATAGAGATGTCAACAATTGTTCATTTATGTTAGGCTCCCAAATAATCATACCAGAAGATGATTGTCCAACACTTGTTGCAACTGAAGTGGAAGATGTTGTACTTACTAATTGTATGCAAGGAGAGTAATCTTCTTCATCACTTGAAGTGTCAGAATCATCTTCATTTAGCTCATAGTTGAAGTTATATACTTCAAGATTATAAGATTCAATGCTCAAGTTTTTTACTTTATTGTTTTGAAAATTCTCTTGATAAAAAATGGTGAGATTAGAACATTCAAATGGAGAGTATAGAAGGTTTCATAAGTACAAAGGCTGAAAATTTCAATTTTTACATTTTTTTGTCACACAATCTTGTTCATATTCTTCAACACGATTTTTCTCCCACAATTCAGACAGAATAAACTCATCTTCAATACTAACAACCTCTCTTTGTGTTTTCTCGAGATCACACTTTATCTTGCTTCAAAATAAATTGGACATCATTATGCAATGCAACAATAAAATATTAAAGTGGTTTTGCTAACTTGGTTGATTGGAATGAGGGATCCACTCCAAGATATTGTTGAAATGGTCTATGAAGTCTCTAATTGGTTCTTCAACTTATTTCTTAATCTGGAAAAATGACATAATAAAGAACCAACATTAATCACACATTTAAATCTATCGAGAAATCTTTTCTTTAAGTTATCCTAATCAGTTATGTATCCATATTCTAAGTTTTGAAACCATTTTGCAGCACATTCAATGAGGCTTTCAACAAATAGTCTCACAAACACATCTTCCTCTTGAACTCCTAGAATTCCACATGCAATAATGAACACTTGAATATGATTATCAAGGTCTTATGAATTTTCTCCAATGAACTTCAAAAAAATTCTTTTTGATCTTAGAGGTAGGAATTTTTACTAAGGAAAGGCTAGGGGTCAAAAATGGGTCCTAGAAGGTTGAGGTATAATGACAACCATAATGCAAACTAAGATCTTTTACCAAAGGAAATTTCACAGAGTTTCCAACTCCCATTTAGAGGAAACAAAATATTTATATTTGGGGTCTTTTCCTTATCTCCAAAATTCTTCATGAGACAATTCCTAGGTGGTGCATTTCGATATTGAGGAAGATTTTGTTGATGATCTTGATTGCACTGAGGACAAGGATTTCTCGTAACTATTACCCTAGGAAACCTCTCTATATCTCTTTCAAAAACAACTACTGGTTGTTGTTCAAATTCTTCTTCTTCTGAAACAAACTTTTCCCTCATATACTCTGCAACATTTCTCTTGTGTCTCTAGGCTAAGGTATTTAATTGAGAGATGATATCCTCCTACTTTGTGTGAACCTAATCAAGATCTAGTTGCAACACAAGGAAAACATTCTCATGTAGTAAGACCATATTTACGCAAAATAAGGAAATTGTTTCAACTTCTTCATTTGAATCCCCAATGGAGTTGCCAAAAATTTGTTAGTGAGCATATTTGTCTTTATGAAAATCAATCAATTACTAACTCCATTTTCCCTAGATAAAGACAAGGTTACTAGCAATTGGAGAGATCGTTATTTCATTAATGATCTTCCTCTGAATTTTAGTGAGGTGCAACTCCCTCAAATGGTTCAACTAACCTTATATAAGTATGATTTTAACCAGAAAGCAGGAAAGGAAAACTAACATCAGGTCATAACTATGATACCAATGTGACATAGCTTAAAATAAGTGTTAGCAACATTTATATACAAAGATTTAGATATCAATAACCAAATAAATGATCTTTAGACAAGACCTCACTTGATTCCAAAAGAGAATGAACATAACATAATAAAGTATTCAATTTACAAAGGAAAGGAACTTCAAATGCTTAGTTAAGTTCAAAGACATACATAAATAGAACATTGCATTCAAAATCCAATGCTCATAGACAAAGGAGAACTCTAGAATGAGTGATCCAAAAATGCTCCTTCTTTATTTTCCTCTACAACATAATGTAATTAGAAAACCAAAGTTCAGACCTTACAAATACCCTCTAAATGTATACTTATAGATCCACATTCTTGGATCCTTTCAGTTAATGTAACACCCATCTTTCTAAGTGAGAGTTTTGTGAATCATTACCCAATTCTTACATAAATGAGCCTTATGAGCATTTGTGACTATTTTAGGAGCATCATAATTACATCACTCTTATCGATTTGATTTTAACTGGCTTAGTGTACAATCGCTCTTCCTATGCAAGCCTTGTGGCTTCTTGTATGTGTGGAAAACCTATAACCTCCAAACTCTACATTTAATTACACAACCCTTGGTGATCACATTCATGCAAGTTGGTTTAACTAAGTGATTTAATCCAAAGTCGAGGCTCACGTAGCCAGAATTGAATTAATTACATCACCTCATCTACTATGTTCATTAAATTCAAAAAAATTGGCAGCATACTTGCATCATTAGTTGTTGCCAAGAGAAAACCCCCATGACTTATTTTTAAGATGAGATGCATGTTCCTTTTTTCTATAAATTACACAAAAATGCCTTCATTCTTCGTATATAAACTTCATTACAAAGATGTCAAGCACTTCCAATGATACCACTTTTAAAAGTGATTTTGTGGTGATTGAGGGAGTAGAGTGCGGTTTAGTGAGGAGATTGGTGGCAGACCAGATAAAAGAAGTGTTACTGATAAGCAGCGATGTGGAGGAAGGAGTCATACTTGGAAGATAATTGGACAAAACTTCTTCACTCAGGTCCATGTGCATAACTCTTCACATATGGAGTGCTTCATATATAATGTTATCCAGATCTCCAACAAGTTGGGATGGGGTGCTAGAGCCGCAGACAGGTTGGTGAGGCCAACCTATCTAACCAACGTGGAAGCTTCCTTGGGCGACTTAGTGAGTACCCACATGAAGGCTTGGTAGGGGATGATTTCTATATTTCTACCATTCTCATAAACGAGCAGGCCAAACAAGTCATTTCTCTCCTTCGTGCCAGAATGGAGAGAAATGTGATCAAAACTTTTTCCCACTTTGTTGAATTTAATAAAAACCTATTTTCTCCAACATAGATTGAGAGACTCCAAGAGGTTGTGGAAGGAATTCACATCTTGATGTTTTCTCTTTGAGTTTAGAAAATTGTATTGAATTCCAACATTTTCCATTTTTATCATGTGATAATATTTGGAATCTTTGATTCTATTTAATGCTCGTATATGGTTTTTATTTTCAACACTATATCCCTTTTCTTAATAGAACTTTGAACAAAATATAAAAACTTCAAGAGTGATGTAAATTAACTAATGTTAGGTCTCGACGAGGTTTTGAGAACCTTGTCAAAATCTGGTAAGGTTTTTAAAACCTCCCTTATTACCACTTCATAGTCTTTCTTAGCATAAGCCAAAACACTTAGTCGTTCTTTGAGGAGGGACTTCAAAGTTGAAATAAAGAAACTTTAGCTATCAGAGATGAGATGGGTTTTTGAAACCTTGTCAAGAATTGACAAAGGTTGTGGAACCTTGCAAAAGTCCAGAAATAGTGTTAACTTAGTGTATCACTTCACTTTTTTCCTTCCAATCAATGCTCGTCAAGGTTATGGAAACCCTTTCGGACTTTGATGCTATTTGTTGAACTTGATAAAAATGGCTAACTTTATATTTAACTTTACAATATTGAGCAAATGAGGGGTTGTGACAATCACAACGACACTTGTCAAGGTTTTGAAAACTATAGGGAAGGGCAATAAACTTTAACTTAGGAAAAAAAATTATGATCACATGCAGTTTTGAAGGGATGATAGAAACCACGATAACAAAACCTTGACAGTCCATCTGGTTCAAAATAGAACACATCATACCTCTAATCTTGAGGATTGTCCGTGAGAGATTTCTTAACTTGCTCATAATACTCATTTGCCTTGGACTTTTTTTAACACCTAATTCTTGAAATTTGAATGAATAGAGATCATCAAGATGTACCTCCTTCAACTTAGGGCATCTACTACTTGGTTTTCCTTTCCCTTAATATAACTGATCTTAAAGTCATAATCATATATCAACTCTAACCATCTCTTCTAGCGAGCATTAAGATGTGGTTGGGTTAACAAATATTTAAGAACTTGGTGGTTTGACCTTAACTCAAGAGGTTTTCCCATCAAATAAAGTTGCCACATTTGCAATGCATGCACAACTATAGCCCGTTCAAGATCATGAGGAGCATAACTCTACTCATATGTCTTTAACTTTCTAGACTCATAGGCGATAACTCACCCTTCTTATATTAACACCCTACCTAATCCTTCTCCTGAGGCATCAGTGATAACCACAAAATGGCCTTCTCGATTGGGGATATTTAGAATCAATGTTGTAGTTAGCTTCTCTTTTAGTTGATTAAATGTCTCTTGGCATTTTTTTGACCAATCAAATCTTTTTCCTTTCCTTTGTAGAGAAGTAGTGGGATATGCAATCCTTGAAAATTTAGCCATAAACTTCCTATAATAATCTTCCAAACACATGAAACTATAGACTTCGTGCACATTTTTTGATGTAGGCCACTCCAAAATGACTTTGATCTTTGTTGGATCTACTGCAATTCCCTCAACTAAAATTACATGACCTAGGTATTATACTTATTTTTGAAAGAAAGTGCATTTTGAGAGTTTACCATACAACTTGTGCTCTCTCAGACATTAAAGAATGAACTACAAATGTTGGTGATATTCTTCCTCATTCTTAGAGTAAATAAGAATGTCATCCAAAGACACTAGAACAAACTTATCCAAGAAATCTCTGAATATGTTGTTCATCAAATTCATGAATGTTGCAAGGGCATTCGTTAGTCCAAAAGGTAAGAATATGAATTCATAGTGCCCATACCTTGTTCCAAAGGTTGTTTTATGAATAACTTCATCCTTAAACCTTAACTGATGGTATCCAGATTGTAGATTGATCTTTGAAAATACTACTACCCCACACATTTCATCAAAGAGACCATCAATACATAGTAATAGATATTTTTTCTTTATCATTACTTTGTTAAGCATATGATAGTTTATACATAAGCCCAATGTACCATCCTTCTTTTTATCAAAGACTACTGGTGCTCCCTAGGGTGAAACACAAGGTCTAATCAATCCTTTAGCTAACAACTCTTGCAATAGAGCCATCAAATCCATCAACTCTATTGTGGTCATTTGATAAGGAGCTTTGGAGATTGGTTTCGATCTTGAAATTATATCTATGGAGAAGTCAAAATATATCTTGGGAGGTAATCCAGGTAATTCATCTAGAAATACATCCTCAAAATCTTGTAGAAATGAGTATTTCTCCATATTAGATTTTTTTTTATCCATAGGATCTTCATGGATTCCCTCCCTTGGATTTTTTGAGACTCATAACGCATTAAGTCATCTTGAAAGATAAATTCTTTGAAATCCTCCATTTTCTCCATTTTGATTGTAAAGAGTTGACACCCTTTTTGCTTGGCCCTCTTTAGTCATTGGCAGATATTTGCCTTAGCTCAACTTCTATAAGAGTTCCTTGTAGGAAAGCTTTGTTCCCAAGGTCATCTAGACTCTACTATTTTTGCAAAATAGTCTACCTTATCCCTATGCCTCCATGACTAGTTTATTCTAAAGATAACATCGAAGGAACTTAAGGGTGCTACAAATAGGTCACTTCAATCCAAAAACTCGGAAGATCAACCTTGGCTTCAAATAAACACTACTCTACCTGAGCTCTTTTCTGGTTAGCATACTCTATTAACCAGGATTTTTCCATATAACCATTTTTCTAAAAAAAATATCTAATATTTTTGGTGAAATGAAACTTTCAGTTGCATTAGTGTCTATTAAAATTGAAATTGAGACACCAAACAAAGTACCTGTAGTTTCAATTGGAGTAATTTGGTACTTTTCCTATCGATTATCAATTTTTTTCTTCTTATTTTATGGCCTTTTCATGCACTTGGTCCATTTTTGTAGGACCATGGACATCTACTTCATCTCTAATTTGGGCATTCAACCCCATAATAAACTTTCTTATCAAAACATCTCATCCTTCTAATATTTGGCACATAATTTAGGAGACGAGTCATTTTCTCCCAATACTATATTACTAACAAGTTGCCTTACCTCAAGTTTTGGAAATCAATGAGTTTTTGATCAAAAAATAGTTGTGGTAACCATCTTTGCCTAAAGATGATCACAAACTGATCCCACATTAAGCTTAATGAACCTAACCCTAATTCTATTTTTTTGTTCATCCACCAAGTGGATGCTTCCCCTAACAACTGGTATGCTCCCCATACCACCTTAGTCACTTCAAAAAAGTTCCTTATTTCAAAGTATTTTTCCATTTTGGTGAGCCAAGCCTCTAGTTCATCTTCGCTCACTGTTCCATGAAACGTAGGTGGTGGCACTTTCTTCATATCCCAAGATAACTCAAGGGATAATTGGTTTATTTTCGCATTATTAGGTCTTGACTCCAGAGTTGTTTTCTCCACACCCACTCAAGGTGGTGCATTCATATCAGTTTTCATCTTCACCTTCACTTTTCAAGCCTACTCTAGCCCCTAACCTCTTTCTCTAAGGTGTCAATTCTAGCTCTTGTATTTAGTATTGCTAAGATTTGATCAAGTTTTGCATTAGGGTTGTCAGAAGGTTGACCTACCTCCTAGCTACCTCCAAGGTTTGTTATGGTTTGAACCATGTTGATTTTCTATTTCACCTAAATTTTTTAGTTTATGCATAATTAGTTCCTCTAATTTAGCATTTGTATTGTAAACAATAACCAATATTCATTCATTTAACTTAATCAAATGGAGAGACATTTTTGCAAAATTTCCAAAACTGTATTATATTATTAGTGGATTTACATAATATTCTTATTTAATACAAAATATTTGACTCTTTATGACTATATATTGCTATCAGAAAGAGGGATCTCCTTGAATTCTTCCTCACCTTTAGAGTTAACTAAAGAAAATTTTGAGGGTGGATGTACTTGCAAGTACTCATCCATAACCTCCCTACATATCACAGATGCATTCCTATCATAACCAAATGGCATCTCCCTATGAGCTAATGGTTTGACTAGTTTGACCATAGGGATAGGTACAATGGCCTTCATAGCTTCTTTATATTGTTGCTTCTTCTCCAGCCCGATACGCTTGAGTACATTAACTAGGGCTTCAAAGTCAGCCAGCCAAGCACCTCTCGTGTAGCTAATATTGTCAAGGAGTTTAACCTCTAGGGATGGCTCCTTCTTGGTCACTAAACTAGGAAGGTTTTTGGGAACTGACTTTCTTGCAACTTTCCTTGTTCTTCTCTTTCCCACCATTCTTGCATAAGAACATTTCAAGCATTAGCTACTAATAGTGTTTGAGGAAAAAAATTTGCAACGAGGTCATAGGTCCATGTGTTGAGCCCAATAGCTTTGATACCATATGTAACAATCTAACTCATACAACATAGTAATTACTTTGGTTTTTAACCATAAAAGTAAATAAACACATTTCCTAAAAATAGGGATGTAATTTTTTCCTTTTTCTAACATCATTTATTGCACATTTCCTAATTGAAAGGATAAAATATTTTGAATATGAAATAATATTGCATTTCAACTTGTAAATGAAATACATCTTTCCAATTACAATTTCATACATGAAAAACATTTAAGTATTCAAATTTACAAATTATAAGTCAGTTTCAAGGTCAAGTCTTCCATATCTGGATAAATCTTTGTTTCACAAGCCTCGGTGTTGTCATCTATAAGAGGGAGAGCATCACTTGAATGCTTTACCTCCAACCATAGACCAATGGTCCCTTGCACACCTTCCAACTGGAAGTGGCCCTACCCTTCAACTAAGAGTATAGACTAAGAAATCCCTAGTATGCCATATGAGCCTCTAGTGTTGTGTCCTACATAACTAATTCGGTCATAAAACTATAGAATTCTCTAACTAAGTATGACCCTACTAATTGGTTATGCAATTCTAGATCACAGTGGACCGACTAGTGCAAGCAAAGACTTTTGCACTATTTTGGTCAAAGTTTGAAAATATTTCAACCACTTCCTTAAAAATGGAGTCGTATGTTCACCCTCCTCTAACTTGACTTGGAAACCTTATGACCTAAGGTTAACTCAATTGATTGTTTGGCTTTTCAAAAGACTCTCAATCATAAAGTGATGACTCACTAAGTTGGTAAACAATTAGGTTGGTTAAGTTCTTTGACTTCTAACACCCATATTACAATCTTGTAACATCTTGGGTATTGGCAATTGCCACTTGTTCAAGTATTTTTAATGAACCAAGAGAGTGAACTACTCTCCAATTTTATGCACATTTGATTAATCATGATGACATAATGTCATCAACTTGGCATACTTGCTCTCATTCTTAAAGTAACGACAATATGTCAAATAAGTACAATAATCTAATATTAAACTTAAATAGAAGATTACTTCATATTAAAGTTTCAGGCTTTCAATGTTAAATATTATGGTTTTGTTCATTATGAACACCATATTAAATACGGTTATTCACAATATTAAAAATCATCTAAATTTACACAAAGTATATCTAAGTTCAATATTGAATATTCATCATCAAATCAGCTAATTAAATTGTCTAAACATAGAAAACTCATCTAATAAAATGTTTGTCTAATCCCATAATTTCTCAAGCATTTAACCAAAATTATCCTTTATGTAATCATGTAAAAATATCTATATATAAATGCACATATATATTTATTTGTTCTTACCACAATATGGACAAATATATATACATATATAACTGATAAAATATTTATATCTTAAACTAGAAATTGATCTCTATGTGAGAATAATAAATTTAAATCCTTCTACAATAATAAGGCAGAGAATTACTCTTATAGACTGCTATCTCTAATTGACTGAGTAATAGTACGATTATCTAAATCCATCTTACATCTGAATACTTAGAATAATCTTTCAATTATTTAACTAGAACTATTCCTTAAGAAAATAATAATTCTTTTTATTTTTAACCAGTGTTACCCCTGGGTCTAAATCCCCCCATCTTCGTCCCGGAAACGTCCCAAGGACAAGGGACGTCGAGGGACGGCAACAGTGTACTATGTTTAATATCAGATAATGGATTCTGAATTCTGAATGCATATTGAGTATTGACAATGAATTCTTTTAACACAAATGTTATATGCTAAGTTTCTATAATGTATATATGCATGCTTTATCTATGTTTTCATATGAATATTTAAATTTTCCCTATACTTTTTAAAAAAATTATATTTTATATAGCCGTCCCCTACCGTCCCCAAATTTGACCTGAAAAATCGGAAACTTGAAGACTTGTCCCACTGTCCCCTGCCCCCGTCCAAACTTGAGGTAACACTGTTTTTAACTGAAGAAACAATAATTAAAACTGTAAAATTACCCAAAAAAAAAAGAAAGAAAGAGAAGAGTGAAGCATGCCCGGGAAAGCTCTATGCTCACTTCAAAAACTCTATCCCAAAACTCAGTCGAATAGCCCAAGACTTTAGCTTGATATGCTGATGTCACCCTCTGACCAGACACTTCCAGGTCGTTGCTCCTCCTTTCTAAGAGGTTTATTCTTGCCAAGATAATGATATATCTGTTCAACTAACACAAATGAGCAACCCACAAAGTAAACTCATACAAATGAAATGCTCTTCCTTATTGTGAGTTGTGATTTATTCCCATTCCCTTGTTATGAAAATTCAAAGACTCTAAAACTGGATATAGTCACGTCTTGCTGCCTTCCCTCTCTTCACAGTGCTCCAAAAAAGATATTTTTCAAGATATGGCTCCATATGGCTTTTAAATTCATTTAGTGGTTTAAACTGCCACTTAGTGGCTCGAACACTTCCTCTTATGCCACAGTTTACTGTGGTTTAAAGTTGGTAGTTTAAAATAAATGAAAGTTTAGTTAAAATTCCCTCAAAACTTACCAGGTTGGCATTAAATATAAACAGATTTCATTTAACTTGGTTCCACTTTTCACCATGAAATGACATCAAATAAAATGGCCTTCAAAGCCACTTTTGTGGCTTAATGAAAGTTTTAAATGCAACATAATATAGCTATAAGCCCATTTAGCCACGACTTTTACTGGCTGCCAAAATCATTTAAAAATAGTTTGAAATAAGTATTTCATTCATTATGAACTACCACTTAATAGCTATAAAGAGACGAGGTAAAATGGCACCTCATTAATGGCATTTAAACTACCAAATTTTCATGGCTTTTATGCCATTTAAAATGCCTCTGAAAAAAGCCTTTTTACATTGCCTTCGTGCATATTTTAAAATACAGATTTGAATTTCCAATTACATGCTTTGATTAGCATGTTAAATATTTAAAAATACAAACTTCTTATTCTATATAATATATATTTATATGTATATATATTATTTTATCATTTCTATATATGCATATATATGTATATATATTTATCGATAGTAATCTATATTATATATACACACCTACATACATACGTATATATATTATCTCATATATATATACATATATACCTACATATTATTTATAATTATTAATTAACACAATTTCATTATTATCGATTTATCTCAACATACCATCAAGATTGGTTAATCGATTAATATCAAATAATGTGTAACAACAAACACTTTATTATTTTTCTTTTCGAAAACGAAAAACTAAGACTCGACTAGGTTTGACTTAATCTATCGACTCAATTCAACTCAAAATAACATTACACTCAATTTGACTCGACGATAAATTTAGGGTAAACCTATATGAGTGTGTGAGAGAACTCAAATGACAACCTCTTTTTTTGAAGTCTAATCTCCTCTCTTAGGTGATACTCTCCCTCTCTCTAGAGGGCAAGAAAATAGTCCTACATTTCACTTAAAACACATTCAAGTAGTTAACCATTATAAATCACACCATAATCATAATATTGATTTAATAACATATAATCATCATAATGCAAATACATCTCATTGCATATAATTTCATCATAATGTTAACTAACATAATGTCGTCATCAAGTATCATAATGCATTTTTAACATAACAGTTAAAAGTAACTTGGTAAAAAAAAAATGGGGTGTAACACCATATTTGTTATATATAATTTTATTGTACACATGTTATAAATAATTATTTATGAATTCAAAGAGGGATTGTTAAGTATATTTATTTATTTGCATCGTATCTCTGTTATTTCTTGTGATCTCTACTTGAACTAGTTGGATATAATTGTTACCTGATTTTGCTTCCAGCTAAATCAAGTAACTTATTATTGTGTTTGCATTTAAACATTAAAAGATATATATCACTTTCTGCTAAATTTCATTCATGTGCATAAAGGAGATTGTCAAAAAGATTGCATTATTACAGTTTTGCAATTGCATACAATAAGAAAGAGAGTCAACATTTATTGCAAATGTAATCTTTATTGATGATCATAAGTGTATAATGTCCCTCACAAACCGAGGGATTGACTATTCTAGTGCTTATGAAGAAAAGACTATACATTTATAGATAAAAGAAAAGAAATGCATATAAAATGAAAAGGGACCCGTCATTGCCTGGAATGGCGAATCCCATTGGCCTTGTCCTGCATCGTCTTTAGTCTTCCCCACTTGTCGTGCTCCCATTTGACGCTCTCCTTGTTGCTCCCAGGTTCCCTGCATCTAAAAAAAGAGTGTTCTTAGAGCAATGAAATGTCACTGATCAAAATATGTGCAAAACATCTATAAACATGTAATTTGATGTCCATAAACATTAACATAGACAACATACCATAGGTGTCCAAGAAAACAAAAAGAGTAATCGAACACACCTATCATATGCCTTTTTTATCTAACTTGTTTGTTCCTTGTGCAAATGTAAGACAAATCTTTGTTACTGTTGTTTCAGCTAATTACAGCATGTGGAGTAAAATGTGGCTTCCACGAGGGTTGAGTTCAACATGCTGCCCTCTTGTGTTTTAGGAGGGATAGAAAATTGAGCAACTTGATCCAATCAATGATAAACATATTCTTGATGCATTAAATCAATATGGAATCATACTGGTTGATCAACTTTCATTATCAGATTCAAAAGATGCAACAAACAATATGAACTGTCAATAAAGTTACTCTTCATCTTTTCACAATGAATCAATCAACAAGCTGCCATCATGCCAAAAGGGGACAGTACTCTACTAGATATGTCTTTCAATCCTCTTAAGTGGATCCAAGATCCATTTTAATAAGAAACAAGTGATTTATGTGAACACTAAATTACAAATGCATCAAGTTCAATTATAGATGCATCAAGTTCAATTATGCATCCATCAATAAATAATGGAGGAGCTATCAAGTCTGTCTGGAACCATCATGGGTCATATGGAGCAGCAAGTAAGAACAAGGATAGGCATACATTGTTGCATTAAAAAGACACAGTCCAATGATCATCCAAGGAAGAGGGGTACAAAGGTAAATTCATCTCACTTTAATCCTATTCAACAAGCACACATCACTTAGGATTGTGAGCTTTCAGGTCACCACCATAAATGACATATGTTTTCCCAATAGGATTAAAGCAAGAGAAATGATAGTGAATATTGGTATTCATTAAGCAATCATGATTCAAGAGATGAAACTCATTTTTGAGGCTAAGGTCGTGATGCCAAGTGAGTATGACAATGACTTTCAAAGTTGGCATAAGCAGTCCTGAGTAATGAGGACAACATGGCATAAAGGAGGTAAGCTTCCTCAAAAATGCAATCATGATCTCATGACAAGGACATCAACAAAGAATGAATGCTACAGGACAACAAACACAATAGGAGTTTTACTTGTCAATGTTTGCTCTTCAAGGATCTTGGGATACTTTATAGAAAAGTATGCTTATAAATATCAACAAGGCATTCATAGGTAAAGACGTGTTCACAGTGCCAGTGCAATGTAGGAGAAAGAAGCACAATGATGCATAAAATGCTTTCAAGTTTTGTGCATTTGATATGAAGAGATGCATTAGGATTCAAACATGTAGCCACTGAAGGATAGTGATAAAATACCCTTAAAGGGTTGTCACATAGACATACAATGTGGAATTCCATAATGATAACCAAAAGAGACCTGAAAAACTCTATGCAAGAGCAAAAGATTGAGTCCTAAGAGATTCAAACACAATGATAATAGTGCATTGTAGTCATAAAAGGAGGATAACACTGGACCTTTCTCCAATCAGCATTCATCAAAATAAATGAAGGACAACTTTGGAGCCAAAGTACATATGAAGGGTGCACAAAGATTAAAAGGAAGATCAAACAGTAAGAAATGTTCATTCAGGAATTGCAAGTAAAGGTACTCAACATGTATTTTGTTTTGTATCTGGGATGAGTATCATTCTTTTCATATGTTGCTTTTAAAATTGTTTAGTAGGCTCTTGCCTTTTCAATAAGTAAGAACACTTGTTTGAAGATAGATAAGCATGAAAAGGAATCAACAATGAGCAGCCATCTACATTAAAATATAGTCACACAAAAAAGGACAACCACACAGTCATGTGTGAAAATGCAAACCTATAATGTGTGAAAGACAGTACTCAACATAATGAAATGGCTACAAGTATGATAGTCACATGAGAGTTGTAAATGGCAGCCCAACAAAAGAGCTAGATATGTGTATTGACAAATCAATAATGAAATTCTAGTATCCAAAATTGGGAAAGTGAAAAGGTATGCTACAATGATCTAATAAAAATGTCTTCAAAGTGACCAATGCAAAGATAGTCTCAAATCTGCAATATGATAGTATGAGCAAGATAAAAAAATGAATTTTTGAGTCTAAATTCCCAATCAAAAGTACATATGTGCATGTTTCCAAGGTAACATCTATGACAAAATATTATCACAGTGAGTTGCAAAAGGTAACTGCCACAAGATAATGAAATAGTTTGAAGAGATTTAGAACTCAATTTTCTCCACGAAATGCATAAGTCATGATGTTATTCCTAAAAACCATGAACAATGACAATCTTGGATGATGACAATACATAGTGAGGTAGTAAGGACAACCTGTTATTATGGGGAATAATTCTTATGCAACTAATCAAGTATTAAAGATATCTTCATTTAATGACACTGGACAAAGCATTTTTCTACATTAAAAGGGCAGTGCCATTAGAAGCTACGAGGTCATCTTCAAATGCAGATGGATAGTGGAGAGACAAGAATATGCAATAAGACTTTTTGGATAAAAATGAAAATGCTAGAATCATTTTTCTTCAAGAAACAGAGTAGAATATATCTTTCCTTTATATAAAAAATGAATGCCTACAAGTGGTTTCACTTGTGCTGAAAACTATGTCTTGCTTCATGTCTATACTATACAATGGTGTGGAATCATTTAGCAATTCTTTGATTCTTCTCAGAAGGAGTTTTTTCAAGTAGACCCATGTGTGCAAATGGGTGGAGCACAAATCAAGTTCAAAGGAGTAAACCCTAGGCCAAGCCATGGCCTTTTTTCTGAAAAGGAAAAGATAAACTGCAAAGGATGGGGTTATCTAAAAACCCAGTTCAATTCTTCATGGCCACGGCCTGAAGAGTCAATTTTCTCCACAAAGTGCAAGAACCCACTTGGGTTTTTGTATTAAAATTCAAAATATAGAGAATGGTAAAGGGTTTTCTTCCATTTGTGTACAAAAGATGCTATTTTTCTGAAGAAGTGTAGGTTCCATTAAGGGCTTTCTTTCTTCAATAACTACTATGGAGACACACATCAAAACAAAGGAATGCATCAAAAATCCATTTTATCTCTTCATGGTCGCGACCTAAAGAGAGGGTTTTCTTCACAAAGACAAACCCATTTGGGTTTTTTGTATTAAAGTCCAAAAAAATTGAATGGAAGAAGATTTCTTGAGCTTGAAACACTATACATACAAAAAACATAAAGAAATGTGCCTAAAATACCTAGAAAATGAATGGAGGCACTGTCATCTCAATTTTTAAGAATGCTCAAGTGGAATGAAAGTTGAATGCAAGATTGGCTGCGACCATGATAAAAGATACTCCTTCCATTATACATCCAGAAAATGCATAGAAAACACAAAAGAAACTAAACTTTTGCATCATTCTTTTTAGTATGGAGGAGAGCTCGAGTTTGAGCAACAAAATTTGTAGAAACAAAAGGAGAGAATCAAAGTATGTGTCGACCATAAGCTCACCTGAGCTCAAGTGATTATTTTTATTGAATATGCTAGTCATTTTCCACCACTGTCAAATTTCATAGATTACCTGAATGGCGGCCTAAAGGAAAACAACTTTCATAGAGAATAAAAGCAACCAAAATTTGCATCAAAAAATGTTCACAGCCGTGGTCTTGAAGGCTTGAATGGTTTTCAAATGAAGAGAAAAAATCTAGATTTTGTTTAAGAATCACATTTACCTTGTTTCCTTCTTGTTCTTGCACATAAAATCACTTTAATTTGTCATGGAATTAGCCATAAACCATTCTACAGTGCTATCCTTGAAACCCTATGGTAGCTAGAAGAGGAGCTTCATGAAGGTTCGATAAAAAATGAATGCCTTTTGCAATTTTTCCATTGTTTTGTGTTAGGGTTAGAAACCCTATTGAAGCCGACCAAAGGTATTTTTTACCTTTGTTCTAAAAATTGCAAAACAAAATCTAATGTGCTACGTGGGCTAGGGAATGAAGTCCTATGCCTTAGTAATTTTGAAGACTTCATCATATGTGCCTTGGTGATTCTTTTTGTCTCTTTGAAATATGCAAAGTCTTTCAAGACTTAGGAGTTTTCCTTCTGACCTCTCACATAGGCTGAACCATAATTGATCATTTTTTGCATGTATTTGAAATATGAAATGTTTGACCAAGTGATGATTGTAAGTCACTTTTGTCAAGTATGGCTTCTAAATGAAGTAGGGGTGAGTTAGACTTTATCAATGCATTAGAGGGGTTTGAGTTGGCTTAAATGCTTTTACAAGCATTTGGAGTGATTGGGAGATTGTTATTATTTTTGCATTCATTTTGAATTGTAAAATATTATTTAAGTGATGTGTTTACAAATCACTTTATTTGATGTTACTTACAATGCAAAATGTTGATGTAATTCAAGGAAAGGTGGGGCCTATTATTTTGCATTCTCACTTTGAAATGTGAAATAATTTGGTTAAGTGATGTTATTATAAGTCACTTAATCAAATTATTATCTTATTATGCCTTTGCAAAAAGCACCAAAAGTGTGGGTCAAACAGGTTGAAGACATGTGTGAGCAAAATGATGGCTAGCCAACATGGAAAAGGTGTGTGAGGTTGTATTTGAATTTTTTGGAAGGAATGGGCTATTTGGAGGCAGTTTTGTCACATTTTTAGTGTGACCATGGTCTCGGCTTGACCTTGCTTCATGTGGAGGACAGTTTGGAGTGATTTTAGAAGGTTATTTTTGGCCTTTTTTGCTGCATTCGACCAAAATCTTCTAGATGGACTTGTGTGAAGGAATTGTTTGAATTTTTGCTTAAGTAACTTCAAACTGTATTGTTGAAGTTAGTTGTTTCTTTCCAGTCGAGTGATAGCTTATTTTTATGGAGTTATCTTTTCAGCAGGAGCAATATTGTAACTCAGAGATAGATTTGTATACCAGTGAGTACCCTGAATCAATGATATTGAATATTTTCCTTCTCATTTAATGCTTTATTGTGTGCATCTAGTGGTTGATCAAATTACTTGTGAAATTTAGCTTTTCCTTGTAATTTTGTCTCATTGTTAAGCACCTATTTTGCATAAAAGTGTATTGTTGCAAGTTATAAGTTGTGTTAGTGATGCAAATGCTTTTAGTTGTGAAATATTTTCCTTCTAAGAGTTTAGCTATAAAACCACCTTATAAAATACTTATGCAAGAATGCATGCAAAATGAGTTGTGTAAACTAGGATTTGTCATTGTTTTGAGTTGTGTGCAAGTTGTTTGCAGGTCTTAGTTTGGTTGATCACCTTTTAGAAGTTTTTTAGTGAAATTTTAGTTTATGCAACCCTCTTACTCTTTCCTCAAGAAATTAATAGTTTAGTAGTAGTTTAGGTGACATCAAAAGGGGAGACAACCCATAATCTGGAGGTCTACTTTCATGATAGGATACCCATGGCCTGAAAGTAGTCCCATGTTGCTCCAAATTTGTTGAGTTTTTCACAACTTGGCAGAGGGGTGCAAATTTGGATAGTTAACAATAACTTTGTTACCCACACAAGATGTCAACATTTGAAAACCTTAACCTTCCACATTCATAAAAATTATTGAAACTATTCACTAGTAGTTATAGGAATATCTAAGTAAGTTTGCACACATGTTGTTTATAATTTAAAAAAGAAAACCACTAATAAAATTTATGTGGAGTGACCATGTGTGAGCAAATTTTTGGGACCACCCTTCCTTCTTCAAGATGTTCCAAATTTCTTTCCCAATTGCATGGACAAAGTAGTGGGAATTTTTTTCCATCAAGGATCTTCTATGTGCCCCGCTAGGGAGTGAGTCATAACATGCTCACAACTTTGCCTTGACTTGAAGATTCAAATTTTGTCACTTTCTAAAATGGACATAAAAAGGAGTTCAAAATTTAGACATGATTTAATTTATACCTTTCAAAACAACCCCAACCCATACTCCTATGACCTGGGACTTTAGAAAAGCTAAAGGAAAATGAAATTACCAATTCAAGACCACCTTAGAATCCTCAAAAAATATAAATTCAAAAATTGAGATTTAAGTTAATATTCTCTTCCACTACTTGACCCACTCAACACAATACTTAATAGATATTAATTTCACACCACAAAACAATAAAATTCACATCATAGAAAGACAAGTTCCACAACACAAAAATAAATTTCACATTACAAAAGACCTTAGTCCCTCCATATGGGTTAGGTTTTACTGATTACTCACATATGGGGTTACCATGTGACCACCAATTTCCATTGGAAATGGAATACTTGTTCACACTCAATTACAATTGTTAGTTCATTATAATGGAACTCATATCCAAAGAAACATAAAGTTGTAATATATTTGAATTAAGATTCAATCAATTAAATTAATCGTCTAAATCACATATTAATAACATTCAATTCCATATGGGGGCGGGGGCCCTAGCTTGATTAGCTAAAGCATCCTATTGCAGGGAAGAGGTCACGAGGTCTAGTCTCCCTCGTCCCATGGTTCTAAAGGGTGTGTAGTGCTAGCATCGCTAGTCACATGAATTTTTAAACTAGACACACTACAATTTATAGGGGGATACCCAATTCCCATAGTCTAAAAAATCCATTCAATTCCACATGAATATGCTTTCTAAGAAACTACTTTGAAGTTCTATCAATTCACAAAATAACCTAATGTATCATGAAAACAACTCATATATAGATCGTATAAGCAAGGAAATGAAATAATTTGATTAATTCATCCATTCACATAAACATCTTCATATCATGTTCAAAGTGAAACCATGCATGTAATATATACCATGAACCAAAATAAATGTCAAAATCAAAGGTCCAACAACATACTAATAATCATGACATAAAATATCCCATGGAGATATCAAAAATAGTCATCTAAGTGAGACACAAGTAGTATGATAAACAATCACTGAAGTATTAGTCTTACATCAAAAGAGTACATTTGTTACAAGCAACAAAAAAAAGTAATGATGCACAACAAAAATATATATGGCAGACATGAATGATAGCTATGCAATGAAATAACATAGTCCTATGAAAGGGACACTCACATGAACACAATAATAGATAAGAATTTAGGCACATAGATCCCATATAATTTTAATATAGATCTCATGTAAATTTAGAGGAGTAAATTTTTATAGACATAAAAATGTGGTAATGATGCATGGTAAAAATAGAGATGACATAAGAATGATAGCTATACAATAAAATAACACAACCCAAACACATGAATCTCATATGAATACAATAATATATCTCATATAAATTTAGACGATTAGATTTTTCTATAGATAAAAAAAGGTAATGATGCATGGTGAAAATAGAGATGATAGACATGAATAAATAGTCATGCAATGAAATAACACAATTTAGAAACATAAATATGATATGAACACAATAATAGATCAAATATAATTCTAGAAGAGTAGATTTTCAAGACCTAGATGATTTCATGAGAGCCTTTAAGGAAATTCCTAAAATTATTTCATGGAAGACATGGGTAAACCCTTGCCTTTGTCGTATTAAATAAAAATGCTTTACCATAAACGTAAAGCATAACTAAATTGACTAAAAAGTACATGAAAAGTGTACAATCTTGTGCCTTATTAGCTGATAGGATATTTTGTTTGAAGTTTCTGTCAGGAATTTCGTCAGTCCAGATGTGAAATGGATTTGTCGGCATCGGAGATGTCCCGATTGGCGATGACTTGACCAAGTTTTTTTGTGGCAATGTGGAGCTTCATAGTTACATGGGTTGGAGGTCATTGAGTTGGTGTCCTCGATACGTGGAAGTTGAAACGTAAGTGTTTGCTCGTGGGGGTGTTAATGCATTCTGTCATTGTTTTACGATGGAGGTAGGGGTAGTAAATGTGAGCAGATGAAGTAAATGCAATATTGAGTTTTGCATTGTGGGAAAGTATACTTTCATTAAGTTGTATTGTGGAAACAACCATTGTGGTGTTGGTTTCGTAGCAGACTCTTGTTAAAATTGTCGCCTTCGGCTCCATTTTTTACCAGATTGTAGGGTTTTAAAACTATTGTGCTGCAGAATCTATAAGTCGTTTTAGATGGGTATTTTTCTTAAATGATTAATTTATTGTTCATGTCTTTTATTCTCTGCTCGTTGTTCCTTTTGATAGCAGGTTGGAGGGTTTTAACACTAGTGTGTTGCGAAATGTGCGAGAAGGTATATTGATTAAGTTGCATTGTCGAAAGAGCCATTGTGGTGTTGGTTTGATACTAGACTATTGTAAAAATTGTTGCCTTCAGCTCAGTTTTATAGCAGATTGAAGGGTTTTAAGAGTGTTGTGCTCTAGAATCTGTAAGTCGTTTTAGATGGGTATGGATGGATTTATTGCAGTTAAATCTTGTTTATTTTGCAAAAAAATATGGTTAGGGTTAGTAATTTTTTTTGGGTTTCGTTTAGGTGTTTCACTCTCTGCTTATTGTTCCTTGTTATATGTTTCTATCTTTGTTGTTATACCCATTTTGGAGAGTTGAAAGAAATTATGGCTCTGTATGGATGCATTTAGTCCTGGTAAATGTTCTTTCTTTCATCAAAAAATATGGTTAGGGTTAGTAATTTTTTGGTGGTGTGTTTATTGTTTGTAGTTATCTTTATGCATCTTTGGCAGAATTTTCATGACAACAAATCGTATTCACGGTTGGGGTGATGAAAATCCCAGTGGAAACTTCAAACAAATAGCCTATCAGCTAAAAATATGAAGGTGAACAGATAAAAGAGCTATTAGAATAACACTTAAAATTTAGGAAACTTTTGTTTTTCTCCACGCTGATATAGATTAACACAGGAGTGATTGCATATATATATGTAGAGGGTTAGTACGAAAGTTGTTAAGTGTTACTATAATAGCTCTTTTAGAATTTATCTATTTCTGTGGAAGGTCATTATAACAAACTGTTATTTTTCGTGGTTATTTTGTCTGTATGGAACATGTTATGTCTCTTATATGAATATGTTTCCTGATATTCATTTTTCCTTGGAGTGTTTGAAGTTCCCCATAAGAAAATATTCTTCATGGTATTCTTTTTTCCAGATCTGCATAGAAAATTATTCATTATCATAGCTTGCCTCTTCTATTCCCCATATTTTAAAGTTATACTTAATGTGGGTTTTCGAACATGTGTCATGTTCATGTGATTGTTAAGTCTTTTTGTAATAGCTCTTTTCCAATTTCCCTCTTTGTCTCAATTGTTTGGGGTTCCCCATAAGAAATTGGTCTTCATCATCGTAGTTTTCCTGTTCTATTCTCCATATTTTAAAGTTATATTTAATGTGGGTTTTCCAACATGTGTCATTTTCTTGTGATTGTTAAGTGTTTTCCCAATAGGTCTTTTCCAATTTCCCTTCACCAAAAAAGTTTAGAAATGGACATCTATGTATGTGAAATTCCTTACAAAGAATATTCAAAGTAAAGAACCTAGTTCAAGTCAAATGCATGTATAGATTTGAATTTACAGCATATTCCTACTTACCTAGAATTCTATCACTATCTAGAGAAGGTGTAACAAGAAATTGTATGTAATAGTTGGCTTCTCAATTCAAAATTCAAGCTACATAATTTTCCACTAAATATTATAGGAAAAATAGGAAAATTGTAAAACAACTATTAGAAAAAGACTTAAGAATCATACATAAATCACAGATGATTGAAAACCCACAATAAAGATATTCATACAAGACAAGCAGTCTGTGTAACAGTTGGATTGTCAATTCAAAAATTAAGTTACATTCTTTGGCAACAAACCTAGATTACATAGAACTCATAAAGCTAATGAGTACCAATAACCTGTACAAAATGTGTATAACGCCACACACTCAGTCGAAAAATTGAGCTACATTTCCTGACAGTAAATATTCTAGACAAATAGAGAAATTGTAAAAGAGCTATTAGAGGACAAATCCTATTCATGGCTAGGCTGATAGAAAAATCCTGTCGAGAAATTCAAATAGATAAATTGAACAAATAAAAGAGATATTAGAAAGAATAACACTTAACACCCACCAAACTAATTTTATCTCCAACATGTTTTTGCTTTCATACAAATGCTCTGCATATATATAAATATGCAATCACTCGTATGTTAATCTGCAATTGGTCCTATGTTAATGGGTGTAACAACAAAGATGCACAGAGATAACTAAAACAATAAATGGAGGGCGATAAAATTACTAACCCTAATTATATGTTTTTACCAAAGAAACAAGATTTAACTGCAATTGTTCCTATGGTAACGGTTATGAGGCCATATATATATAATCACTCCTATGTTAATTTGTAATTTTCCTATGTCTGTGTCTTCCATTTTTGAGATTTTAAAGTACTATTTAATGTGGGTTTCCAAACATCTGTCATTTTTAACACTTATTGGGTATTGAATACTACAGACAAAATGCGAAATTGTATTGAATTCCTCGATAGATACACAAATACATCTACGCATATATATATATATATGTATGTATTGAATTGTTTGATCCATGTTGCAAAATATACATATAGGCAGATATGTATATCCATTTATACAGACAGAGACCATTGTGGCTTGTTCAACAATGCAACAAGAATTTATATATATGTTGCAGGGGTGTTAATTTATTCTGTCATTGTTGTACAATGGGGGTGGATGAAGTAAATGCAATATTGAGTGTTGCAATGTGGGAAAGAATACTTTGTTTAAGTTGTATTGTTGAAACACCCAAGTTGTGGTGTTGGTTTCATTGTAGACTATTGTAAAAATTGTCGCCTTCGACTGTGTGGTCGATTTCACAACAAGTTGGAGGCTTTTAAAATTCTTGTTCTCAGCAATCTGTAAGTCGTTGTATATGGGTGTTTTGGATAAATGATTTATTTATTGTTTATGTTAAAATTGTTGTTCTCTGGAATCTGCAAATCATTTTACATGGTTGTTGCAGCATGGGAAAGTATAGCCTGAAATGTGCCAAAAAATATATTGATTGAGTTGCATTCTTGAAGGAGCCATTGTGGTATTGTTTGTTTGCTATATATGTATGCGTATATGTATCTGTGTATGTTTTGAAGCATGGATTTTCACATAGAGTTCACATTGTATGTATATATATATATATATATATACATGTATGTATGTATATATATATGCATGTATGTATGTATATATATATGTATATATAAATATATATATATATATATATATATATGTGTATATATATATATACATATAGATATACATATACATATACATATATATGCATATACACATACAACAATGACAAGATATATTAACCCTCGCGTGAGCAAACACTACCCACCAAACTAATTTTATCTCCAACATGTTTCTGCTTTCATACTAACCCTCTGCATATATATACATATGTAATCAATCCTACTTAATCTGCAATTGGTCCTATCTTAATGGGTGTAACGAAAAAGATGCATAGAGATAACTAACAACAATAAACAAAGGGCAATAAAGTCACTAACCCTAACCATATTTTTTTGCCAAAGAAACAAGATTTAACTACAATTTCTCTTGTGGTAATGGGTATAAGGCCATATATTTATGCAATCACTCCTATGTTAATCTACAATTGCTCCTATGTTCATGGTTGTAACGACAAAGATGCACAAAGATAACCAAAACAACAAATGCAGGGCAATAAAATTACTAACCCTAACCATATTTTTTGACCAAAGAAAGGCCAAAGATGCACAAAGATAACAACAAACAATAAACGAGGGACGAAAAAATTACTAATCCTAACCATATTTTTCGACGAAAGAAAGAAGATCCCATATTTTTTGGCAAAAGAAAGAAGATTTAACTGCAATTGCTCCTATGGTGATGGGTGTAATGCCAAAGATGCATAGGCATAACTGCAAACAATAAACAAAGGACAAAAAGTGTATGTAAGTGTATATGTGCATGTATATGTATATGTATATGTATGTATATGTATATGTACATATATGTATATGTATATCTATTTGTATATGTATATGTGCCAAAAGTTCTATAAGTCAGTAACATGTTTTGGACATACCAGTATATTAAACTATGTATATGTGTTTTATAAAATTATATTTTACTAACTTATACATTCAACTTTTCCCTTCTTGCATGGCTAGATAGGCTCCAGTATATATCAAAATAAGGTATGTTTATGAAGTTATTTGTGTACAATTTATGCTTTGAAGCAAAAGCTCTCATATTCCTTTGATGTCTTCCTTTTAACGATATCTGGCTTTTTCATCCACGGAATTGGTTTTGTTTTCAAACAAGACTTTCCATAAATTATTCTTTCCCTATACTTATCAACATTATAGACAAGTTCCACCTTGTCTGATTCTTTATCTGCATTGTCTTTTCCTTAAAGTTAATTCAGCAAAAAAAACACTGCAAAAAGGGAAAACATCTATAAGAAAATGGTTTTTTTTGCAACTTTGTCATTGTGCAATATATGATATATGTGTATTCATGAGTTTTTAGACGCACTAGAGCATGACAAACATAGTCTATTCTAGACATTGCATTTTTCCATGTCTACACAGTTATCTTTTCAGCTTATGGCAAAAATTATCTAAATGCAACTTTTTATCAACATATCCATCTTTTCAAACTTGTTACACAAAAAAAAATAGTGGAATATAAGAAATCATATATGCAATCAACAAAATTTCCCCTTTCGCCATTGTGTGATATATGATATGGCACCATTGAATTTTTAATGGGCCTTGCATACTTTTCTTGCTCAGGGGTTTAGCTAGAGCCCATGAGGCTTCATGATGCCAATATGGAAGGGAGGAGAATGAGCATGAGTGTTGTGGTTTTTGCTTTCACCGGCATATATTCACTCCCACATATCCACAACATATTGTACTCTGTCGATTGTAATTCTAGATGGTTATAGAGCTACCTTTGCATATTACTAATTCAACTATTTAAACCTTGTTCTTTACGATGATAGCTATGTCCTTTAGGTTATCACAAGAATTATATGATGTGATTCTAAATATTTCTATGTTAAAAAAACCTTGCCCATCTCTTTAAAATTATACATAGCTAACAAAATTTAAAACATATTGATATAAGATTCAAGCTATGTGCTTTGGTGGTAAATATTGAAGACAAATACATAATTGTATAACGGGTATTAGAATAATAGCAATTTGCTACTAAATATTATAGACAAAAAACCACATTAAATAGAGATTTAAAATATGGAGTATAGGAAAGGAAAACTACAATAACAAATAGTTTGTTATGGGGAACTAAAAAGAATAATATCATGAAAAACAATTTGTTATCATGAACTTCAAACAGATGACAAAAAAAAGAATATCATGGAACATATTGAAAAAAGACATATAACATGTTCCATCGAAACAAAATAACACATACACAAAGCAAAAAAAATTGAAAGCAGTTCAAAGGTATAGGTGAATGTCATGTTTGTACTTTATACCTATCTACAAAATTCCAGAAATTTGAAACTTAAAAGCAATAGTTCTTTTACAACTTCTCATTTTTTGTCTGCAATATTCAATGCCAAAAAATGTAGCTTCAATTTTGAGTTGACAGGCCAACTGTTACATAGAATGCTTGTGTTGTATCAATATCCACTTGTTGATAACAAACTATTCATTATTGTAGTTTGCCTCTTCTATTCTCCATGTTTTCAAGTTCTATTTATTGTGCCTTGCCTTTTTAATGTTCACTATGGAATGCTAAGGCTTTTGTTTTGCAAATATGAACGTAATTTGTTCCTATGTTTGCATATATATATATATATTTTGTACATTCATTGACCTTGTCCCGCTCTCTGCATGAGGTATACCTGCACCTTGTTTATGTGATCTACTCTATTGCAAATGCAATGCATATTATTTGTTATAAACTACAGAGTTGTTTATATTTCCTAATTTACATATTGTCTACCAATTACACATGTTCGCCGCAGTAAACTTCAAATTTTCCTTCTGACTAACTATATCTGATTGAAACCATTTTAGTTTGCAAAGATTCTGAACTGTAACTACACACCTCCACAATATTAAATAGTTTTGTGATCACATGTTTGGCATGGTGTACAAGCTGCAACTACATTCTATTTATATAGAAGGTAAGGCTATATGCCCTTTATTCCATCTCGTATTTCATGACTATGTGTCAAATTATTTGTCATAAATGGTACAACTATATATATTTTTAAAAATGTATAAGACTAATTTCAACTAAATAGAATTTTCATGTTAATGCTATGAGATTTCCACAATCTATAATACTTAAGATTTGTTATTTTTGGATATTTGATTGTGTTTTTGTTTCTAGATGAAAAAACTTAAACACAATCAAATATCTAGAAACAATAAACTTAGGTGCCCAAACATTGGCTTCACTATTGATCATAGTGGTGAACAATGTATCTTCTTTCTTGGGGGTTTGGTGACAACCCATGAGGCTGCATGACCCAATATGGTAGGGTGGAGAGCAAGCCTTCTTTTGTGTTGTTCATACTACATCCAATTGCACCCAACAGGTATGGCTACATCTTATTTAAGACTTCTGGTTTGCAAATATGAACATAATTTATTCATGTGTTTGCATATATATATATATATATTCACACATTCATTGAGCTCCCTTTCTTTTGATTTTAATATGCTGCCATCTCTTATTTCATGACTAAATGTCAAATTCCTTGTGATAAATAATACAACTATATATATTTCTAAAAATGTATAACATTGATTTCAACTAGAGAAAATTCTCAGGTTGTATGTTCTTGCTCAAGGGTTTGTTGATAGCCCATGAGGCTGCATGACCTAATATGGCAGGGCAAAGAACAGGGCTTGTTTTCTTCTTTTCATACCGCATCTAGTTGCACCAACAAGGTATGCCTACATCTTATCTAAGATTTCTACTTTGTAAATATGAATGTAATTTATTCATGTGTTTGCATATATATTTGCACATTCATTGAGCTCCCATGCTTTTGATTCTACTATGGTGCCCACATTGTTTTTAGCCTGCTAACAAATAAATTGATTGTATAAGAGGAGGTGCATTATCTGGCATTTGGTATTATAGAGAAATAGGGAAATTGTAACATAACTATTAGTATAACATAGATACATATATTTATGCATATATACATATATATACACATGTATATACATTTATATTACATATATATATGTGTGTGTGTGTATGTGTGTGTGTATAAATATATACATATATATATATGTATATATGTACACATGTATATATATGTAACCAACACCACAATGGTTGTTTTGACAATGCAACTTAATGAAAGTACACTTTCCCACACTATGACATTCAATATCCTATTTACTTCGTTCAACTGCATTTACTTTGGCTATCCCCATCGTGCAACAACGACAAAATGCATTGATGCTTGCATGGGAAAACACTTGCCATTCAACCTTCGTGTATTGAGGAACCCAACTGCACCACTGCAAGCCCATGTAGTTACGAAGCTCCATGATGCCATAAAAAAACACCACTCGCATCTCCACTGGCTGGGACATCTCTAGTGCTGCCAATGATTCTTATGTCTTTTCCCTAATAGTTGTTTCAAAATTTCCCTATTTTGTCTACAATATTCAATGGCAATTAATGTAGCGTCAATTTTTAATTGACAAGCCAACTATTACATAGAATTTGTTGTCACAGCTTGCTCGTATAGTGATAGAATCTTTGGTAAGCAAGAATATGTTGCAAACTCAAATCTATACATGCATTTTCCTGACATGTTACAAAAAATACTTAACAATCAGAGGAAAATGAGATATTTTCAAAACCTACATTAAATAGAACTTTAAAATATGGAGAATAGAACAGGAAAACTATGATAATGAACAGTTTGGTATGGCTAACTGCAATGTGCATACATATATATGTATATATATACATACATACACATACATATATATACATATATATACACATGTATACATATATATGTATATGTATACATGTATACATACATACATATACATATATATGTACACACACACACACACATATGTACAACTTGCAGGTTATGGAGCACAATATTTTTAAAACCCTCCAATCTGCTATCAAACATAGGCAGAGTGAACGATTTTTAAAATAGTTTGCTATCAAACCAATACCACTGTGATCCCAAGCAAAAAAAAAGAGATATTAAATGCATAAAAATCTCTTTTATAGTTTCCCTAATTCTCTATAATATTTAGTGCCAAACAATGTAGCTTGATTTTTCAATTGAGAACCCAACTATTACATAGATTGCTTGTCTTCTATCAATATGTTTCACAATATAGAGAAATTGTAAGAGAACTATTAGGAAAACACTTTAAGAATTAGATATAAATGACAGATGATCGAAACCTGCATCAAACATATTGATACAAAATAAGCAATCTATGTAACAGCTGGCTTGTCTAATCAAAATTGCTCACATATGCAAACACTTTCCTTTTGCTTCCGTGTACCAAGGCAACCACCTGGCCCACCACCACCGTATGCAGGTAGGAAGATCTTCCACTATCACAAGTAGCCCTCGGTAGTTTAGGCATTTCAATACACACACACACACATATATATATAAATGTGTATATATATGTCTCTATGTTTGAGGAAATTGAATACCTTTTTGCTTTTTGTGAATAATATTTAGAATAAGTTTGCCTTTCTTGTTTGGGGCTTTGGCTAGAGGTCGCAAGGCTTCATGATATGAATATCGTGTGGAGGAGACCGACTATCCATTTGCAACTTTTGCTTCCCACTACCATATATTTCTTGTTGGTTATATACATGGTCACACAAACTCTCCGATACACTTGCCTTTGAAAAACATACTCTATTCTATCCATTGCATTTGAAATTCTTTCCATAGTTCTCTTCTCAAGTCCCAAAATAGATCACTTGTTAACAATTATTTACCAACATGACATTTAGTCAGTATCTTCCATTTTATCTCTTTGTATTTAGTTTGCTAACCTCTTTTATTGTATGTCTACATTGTTTCATTTATAATACTACACAGATACAATGGGCATTCAAGAAAATTAGTCTATTGTAAACTATCTATTTGAAATTCTTCCATGGTCCAACAACTCAATCCAATATAGCTTGTCCTTGCTAAACACCATCAACAATGCATGTATATGTGTGTATATATATATTTCTATATCTATATATATACACACACACACATATATATATAAATATACATACAATGTGAACTATATGTAAAAAATCAATGGTTGGAAACATAGATAGATACATATATATATATATATATATATTGAAGACAAATAGAGTAATTGTATAAGAGGTGTCAAAATAATACTTATTCAGTACTAAATGTTATAGACAAAAAAAGAAATTGGAAAGAAGGATTAGCAGTGGTTGAGTTGGTTGCCTTCATGTGCGGAAACAACATGGTAAGGCTTTGCTCACATTCATTTACCTGTGGGTCTTGTCTATTTTCCTGATTCATACAAGACAAATAATCTATCTTAGACTTGGATTCTCAATTATAAATTTGAGCTACACAATTTGGCACTAAACACTATAGACAAATAGGTAAATTCTAAAAGAACTATTAGGAAAATACTTAAGAACCACAACAACATAACAAATGATTGTAAATCAACTTTAAAATATGGAGCATGGAAGAGGTAAACTACGGTAATGAACAGTATGTTATGGGCAACTGAAAAAAAACAATAGCATGAAGAGAAGTTTGTTATTGTGAACTTGAAACAGATGAAGAAAAAAGAGTTTCATGAAACATATTGATACAAGGCATATAACATGTTCCATCTAAACACAATAACCACGACAAAAAATTCAGAATTTTAAAAATTGAAAACAATCATTCTTACAAGAACAATAGAATAATTTATTATAGGGCCCTTTGAATAGATGAGGCAAAAAGAATATCACTTAATAACATGCCTATATTGTAGCAATTTTCTCAAAAGCTAAATAATACTTACATATGCTATTTTTAAATCAAAGTGTGCCTAAATACAAATAAAGATAGCATACACAGTTGTTTAGATATACATGTGCATATATAAATTATTGTTGCATTCTCAAACAAGCCATTGTGGTCTTGGTCTGTATATATCGATATATATTTCTGCCTATATGTATTTTTTAAAATATGAAATGGAGAATTCAATACATATATATATATAGACATAAATTTGAGCTATTTGTCTATAATATTTACTGCCAACTGATGTAGCTCAATGGGGAATTCAATACATATATATAGACATAAATTCAAGATATTTGTCTATAATATTTACTGCCAAGTGATGTAGCTCAAATTCCAAATTAACTCTATGGTGTTATACACATTTTGCACAAATTATTGGTACCCATTCCCTTTAGAAGTTCTCTTTAGTGTGGGTTTACTACCAAGGAGTGTAGTTCAAATTTTCAATTGACAGCTCACCTCTTACATACATTGCTTCTATTGTATGAGTATGTTTGTGGGTTTTTCATCATATGTTATTTACCTGTGATTCTTAAGCAATCTACAATAATGAAGAGTCTGCTATGGGGAACTGGCGAAAAGAGTATCATATAACCATTTTGGAGATAAAAATAGTTTAGTGGCTATTAAGTGTTATTCTAATAGCTCTTTTACGATTTCTCTATTTACCTTTAATATTTAGTTGCAAGTAATGCACCTGGAATTTTCAATTAAGTCTATGGCATTAATACCCATTTTGTGCAGGGTATTGGAGCCCATTGGCTTTACCACTTCTATTTAATGTGGGTTGACTGCCGAAGAACGTTGCTCAAATTTTCAATTGACAACTCAACTATTACATAGACTGGTTATCTTGTATTAATATGTTTAATGTGGGTTTTAGATCATGTGCCATCTACCTGTGATTGTTAAGTCTTTTTCTAATAGTTCTTTTACAATTCGTCTATTTTGTCTATAATATTCAATGCCAATAGTATCATGAACAACAATTTGTTATGGGGAACTTGAAATAGAGATGGACACACAATTTTTATAATAATCTGCTATCAAACCAACATCACAATGGCTCTTTCGAAAATGCAACCTAATGAATATATTTTCAACCACATTTCAGAGTATACTTTCCCTTACAAACCCTAACCATATTTTTTGGAAGAAAGAAAGAATATTTAACTATAATTTCTCCATCCATAGAAAACCATGGTGCCAAACACCCATGTAAGATGACTTACACATTGCAGGCAACAACATTTTTAACATAAACAATAAATAAATCATTTATGCAAAACACCCATGCATAATGACTTACTGATTCTAGAGAACACCACTTTTAAAATTCTCCAATGTGCTATAGAACGAAGCCGAAGCCACTGATTTTTAGAATATCCCCCTTTCAAACCAGCCACGGAGTCGAAGCCAACGAATTTTACAATGGTCTGCTATTGACCCAACACCACTATATATATATTTACATATAGATACATATATATATATGTATATATATGTATATGTGTATATATATATGTATATGTGTATATATATGTGTGTGTATATATACATATATATATGTGTGTATATATATGTATATGTGTGTATATATATGTATGTGTGTATATATGTATATGTGTGTGTGTTTATATATATATATATGCACTAATGATAGGATGAATATATATATATATGTGTGTGTGTGTGTGTATGTAATAACGACAAGATGAATAAACACTATCGCGAATAAACACTTACGAGTCAGCTTCCGCTTATCGAGCACACCAGCTCCACCGCCAACAACCCACGTCATTACCAGGCTCTACGTCGCCATTAGAAAACTAGGTCAAGCCACCACATATCTATGTATATATGCATACATATATTCTACATTTGAGCTCCATTGTTTATTGGCAAGTTGTCACTTAAAAAAAAGAGTGCAACATTAGAGATCCTGTTTGAGAATGCTCGTTTTAATGACTTCTTTCTCTCCAGGTGGTATATGGTAAAAAAACCACCGGAGCTCCGATAGGCATTGCCTCCCTTTTTAGCTCAGGGGTTTGGGTAGACCTTGCAAGGCTTCCTCTTCCCTGTAAGCTTAAGAGGGGAATGAGCATGCATTTTTTGCTTCCGCCTACCACTATCGCCTATTTGTTGCTGCTTATACACATGCACACAATTTTTTGACACGTGATTCTCTGCTAAAAACAAACTCTATTCTATCCATTGCATTTCTCATTGTTTCCTCCACTCTCCTTTCAAGTTCGCTGATAGATTCCTTACACAAAACTCTTCGCTAACATGTCATGTATTCAAAATGTTCCATTTTATCTCTATCTGTTTATAACAAATATTGCTAAACTCTTTTACTCTATATCTATATTATTTACTCTATAATACTGCACAAATACAATAGACATTCAAGAAAATTAGTGTGTTGTAAATTCTCTATTTCAAATCCTTTCATGCTCCAACAACTTGATCCAACCATCTCTTACTTGTGATTCTTAAGTGTTTTTCCAATAGTTGTTTTAAAATTTCTCTATTTTTGTTATTGTGTGATATATGATAAGAGTCCTTGAGATTTTCCATGGACCTTACCTGCCTTTCTTGCTTAGGGGTTTGACTAGAGCCCATGAGGCTTCATGATGCTAATATGGTAGGGATGACATCAAGCATGTGTTTACTGCTTTTGCATTCTATTGTGATATATTTGTTGCTGCTTATATACATGGATTCACAAATTCTCACATCCACTTGTCCACCAAAAACATACTCTGTTCTATCCATCATTTTAGTCATTGTTTCCATACCTGACTTTTCAACTTCCTCAATAGATTACTTATACACAATTGTTTTTCAATATCCCATGTGTTCAAAATATTCTATTTAATCTTTTTCTATTTACAACAAATAATGCTAACCTATTTTATTCTACCTCTTTCTAATGTTGCATGGATACAATAGACATTCAAGCAAATTAGTCTATTGTAAATTGTCTATTTCAAGTTGCTTGTGATTCTTAAGTGTTCTTCCAATAGTTGCTTTAGAATTTATTTCTTTTTGTTATTGTGTGATATATGATAAGAGTCCTTGAGATTTTCCATGGACCTTACTTGCTTTTCTTGCTCGGGGGTTTGGCTAAAGCCCGTGAGGCTTCATGATGCCAATATGGTGGGGAGGACAATGAGCGTGGGTTTAGTGCTTTTGGATTCTATCATTGTATATTTGTTGCTGCTTATATACATAGACACACAAATTCTCACATCCACTTGCCCACCAAAAAACATACTCTATTCTATCCATTGTATTTGTCATTGTTTCCACAACTCTCTTTTCAACATTTTTAGTAGATTACTTATATGCAATTGTTTTCCAGTATCCCATGTATTCAAAATATCCTATTTTATCTATTTCTATTTACAACAAATTATCCTAACTTATTTTATTCTATGTCTATATTTTCTCCTTTATAATGTTGCATAGATGCAATAGACATACAAGCAAATTAGTGTATTGTAAATTGTCTATTTCATATTCTTTCCTGGTCCAACAAGTTGATCCAATGCTGCTCACTCTTGTTGAATACCACCAACATCAAATGTAAGTACAAAACTTTCCTATTATCAATAAATAGATTTGGTTAAGCAACTGTAAATATTATTAATTGTTTCTCTTGCTTTTCTTTGCAATGAAATGTAATTCTGCCAAGAATTTGCTTTCTCACATAGATAACTCAGCGTAGTCAATGACATGCTATGTAATTCATAAACATGAAACTACTCTTTGCTCATGACCATCTTGCTTTTGTAGGTGGAAGTTTGCATAATTGTAATGATCAAATATGTTGTTCATTGGATACATATTTGTGTAGCACATATTTCATTTAAAATGCTGGAGATGAAGAACCAAAAGCAACGATTTTGCCCTGCAAGGTATGTAGGCAAGTGTTATAAAATCTGTGGCATTTGTCATGACTTTAAAATTCATGGCATTCATCACAAAATTATAAGTTATGCTGTTTGCCATGGATTTTATAACATTTCTGACTGCATACCCTGTAGACCAAAAGTGCTTTGGTGTGCACACGTCGGATTTTCGACATGGCGATTATTTTGATTCAATGCTACGTATACGTTTGCTTCAACATGGGTGCTCCACAAAAAATGTTCATTGCTCCCAACTATATAATGCTAGCATGTCAATAAATAGATTCAGTGGACCAACTGTAAATACCATTAATTATTTTTACTTTCACATTGTCTTTGATGGTTTTTCACATATACTTAGTTACTTTTAATGCTTCCTTTTTTATTTGAATGGGTTGAGTACAACATCTTTTTTGAAGTCAAATAAATCATTGTTTCCCCACAAAATAAGGCATACCTTTTAATTCAATTAAAGCGCATGGATAATAATGCTTTTATCTACAAAATTATAGAGTAAATACTATTTATAAAAAGTATTCATTTATTAAAGCTCTTTTTTTAAAAAAAAAATTCATTAATGATGATCATCATAACTAATATTCAAATAAAAAATAATCACAACAAATAACATGAAAGTAATAGATCATCCAGCACCACACACACAATTTTTTTTATTCATTTATATTAATTATGGACATAACTAATAACTTTTAAATAAATGACAATTCTTTAATGTTCCATGCTTTTTTCAAATATTATTTAATCCACTAACTATTAAACTAATATATATATATACTTAGATTTTCGACAGAAATGATTATTAGTAACAAAACTAATTATTTAAAAATTTAAATTCTATTTAATTTTCCACAAGTAATTTATTAAAAAAAATTCTATTAAAAAATGATTCTCCTATGATTATTTTCATAATCAATTTCGAACTAAAAACTATTGATATAGAAATGCAAAAATCAATTTCCCGCTCTATGCAAATGGTTCTTAATCTCCAATGGATTGCGTTATTTTAAGATTTTTAAATAATAATCAATCAATTCACTGATTAACCTACAAAAACATATCAAAGATCAATTTCCTATTTTATTCAAATAGTTGTTAGTCTTCTAATGCATTGTCTTATCTTAAGAAAATTAATTGATTGATTAACCTAGCAAAAAAATGTCAAATATACATGTGCATCTATGCTTGCCAACTATTAAACTAAAATACATATAAAATTATATCATACTAAATTATTATTATTACCAAAACTAATTATTTGAAAATTTAAATTGTATTTAATTTACCAAATGTAATTAATTAAAATCATTTTAAAAGAATTATTGTATGATTAATTGTTTGAAATTACAATTAATCGATACATTGCAAATAATGAACACAACCTACCATTTTCTTATATGTTTCCATAACCAATTTACTTGACAAATCCTATCCTCGTTCATTATAATCTACTCGACAAATCTTATCCTCGTTCACCTCCTACTATAAACTAATCTCGTGTTATTCCATATTCAATTATTAACATGCTTTCCTTTTTTGACTCATTCAAACCATTGCAAATAATTCTGAAAATTTATATTTCACAATGCATTACAAAAACAACTTCCTTCCTTCCTTCCCATTCAATAGCGACTTGTGATAGACCCCTATTGATTGAAGCTATTGATTGATGCTACTGCTAGTTTAATTCTTCTTACCTCATTTTAGCAGGGGGATAAGGTCGAAAAATTGATATAAAGCGTGATTAATTTTTTTTTAACATGAGTTATACTCTATTTCTTCACACTTTCAACACGAGTTATACTCTATTTTTTTCATTCTTTGTACAGGAAACACATAATTTTTTTTATACATTTTTCACCACTGGAGAATATACCACACGACGGTCCATCATGAAAATGAAGAAATAAAAAAAAATCAGCACAGCGACCAAACCAAATCAGAGATACATCTTCTCATCTTCGCACTGATCTTCTCCCTCTTCAAGTATCTAGGCAAAATCTAAGCAGAATTGTGTGTAAGAACAACCGGAAAATGAGTATTTTAATTCACAACGCAATGATAGTTACGATGGACGGGGAGCAAAGGGTTTATGGGAATGGCGGGCTGTTGGTGCAGGGCGATAAAATTCATGCAATCGGTTCCTCTTCCCACATTCTTAGTCACTTTTCAGCTCAAGCTACTGAGATTATCGACTTCCACGACCACATTATTCTTCCAGGTAGTCATTTAACACAAGCAGTTTCAAAGTTGCAATAATTTTCTCGCGCCCGCACCACCTCCCAAAAATTTCAAGCAACATAAATAGAAGCCATATTCTTTTCATGAAGTTGAAATAAAATATTTAAAATGTATAATAGAAGAAGCAAACTGGCAGATATCAAGCAACATAAGTAGAAGTCAAATGCAACCACAGCATCCTATGGGGAAATCCAAAGCTTGAATTAATCAATGAAAGTACAACTTGTAGATCAATTGCATTCTTCTCTCGAGCTTAAGGCATTTGAATTACAGTGAATGGGACATTGGGCGAATGCAATTAGTTTTGCTATATTAAAATGGGTATCACGACATTATTTGCTTCCTTAAACCGTTTTTAATTTATCATGGGATGCACAATTAAACTTGCATCATGTATCTCTGTTAGAAGTCGCTTCAGAGGGGTATCTATTATGCAATATTACACCATTCACGCCTTTATGCGGACTCCATTATTTGCATTTTCAAGAATTTATATAGTACATTTTTAATAGTTCTTTTTAGACCTTACTTTATATGTGGCTTACACCCCAAAGGATGGATCTTACTGCCTTTCTTGGGTTACCTTGATTAGTACAGGTCTTAGTGCATTCACTAGCTGCTTCGGGTGGTATAGCCTTACTCTGATCTTTGGTAACTGCCGGGATACTAGCGCAAGAAGTACAACAGATCCACTAAAATAAAGCAGTAACACTCACCATAGATGTATGAAATGAAGCAGGGATGTATAGAATTGTTGGGCCTGGGCCAGGGCCCAAAATTAATCAATAATAGAAAAAGGAAGAATTGCCACTTCCGAGAGGAAGCCTCTAAAACACTTTTGGCAAACATGTATTCATGCAAATGATGATGTTTAAATGAACATCAAAACCCTAGTTAAAAGTTCAATTGGGGTGGGGCAACCCCATGACATCTAATTGGGCCTACTAGAAATAAAACTTCTATATGACTAAGACATAGGGTATGCGTGCACCATCTAGGCCATGCAAAGGTCATCTATACATATGACATGTAGAACTTGAAGTGTAACGTTATTCTCCTCTCTAGAAAAGCAGTGCCCTCAATGCTTTTCAATTGTGGATTTTGCATGAAATAATTGTCCTTCCATGTCGCATCTTCCATTTGTAAATTCTTCCACTTGGTAAGATACTTTCTGATACAGCTGCCCTAAGTTACTTATGCTATTGGGATCATTGACCATCATAGTGTACGTAATAAAGATTTGAATTTTGATGAATTACCACACAATGGCAAAGATGCAATCATGCTGGTACTTAGTTATGGCCTAGCCACTAATGAAATCGATTTAGATGAATTCTCAGGGTCATGAAGTTACAATTCTTTGGGCCAAGTTGAGACGAAGTTTCCAACATTTTGCATCAATTGCCCATTCATATTGCAATAAGTGCAATAAATAATCTATGTCCTTTCTCTTGGAAAACATCTTTTTGTTCTTGTTTCTTGTTACCAACGCAAACAAATTCTAAAATTTGGGGTAACTTCATAACTTGAGCAAATCATTTATTTCCATGCTTTTGGTTTCAAGTTTCCTTTAGTCTTGCTTGAAATTTATGTTTTGTATCTATTTATTGCTTGTGTAATTCAATTTTCTTAATTAGAATAAATTTTGGCATGTAATTATTAGCTGTGTTCAAACTTCATCCTCTTCTTTGCACTTCAAAGTTCACCTGAGTGCCTTGATATAATTCTTTCAATATCTACCATAATGTTTAACTGAATTTTAATGTCTTAGTACAGTGAGCTAGGGGCACAATGATAACTAATGCCAGCATGTAGCTTCCTGCAACCTTGTGAAGTAGGGTTTAGTTGAACAACATTCATGGGCCATCGTGGGCTTCCTTGGATACTTTTATAGTGCTCTACGAACTTGCCTTGCTGTGGATTACTTGCTTAAGCAACATTCTTGACTGCTGCACTCAATTGTACAGTTATCACCTGCCTCAAAATATCTTCTAATGACTCTTGAATATCTTTACAAGTGCGCCCAAGGATATATTTATGCCAAGGATTGAGAGAATGAATTGCATAGAGAATTTTTAATGTTCTCACATGAAGAGGCATAAGAACAATCAATTAGATTCTTAGGAATTCTTGGTTTTGTTAATTTGTCTCTTACGGAGAGTGTAACCTTGTAGCCAAACCATATTCCATGGCTTGTCTTAAGACAAATCCATCCCCTATTGTCAGTTCTTGAAATTGTGTGGGCCCTAAGATGTTTGAAAAATTGAAACATCCCTGACCCTTCCTACACATGTTCCCCTATCCTTGTGCTGCATCTACATCTTTGCCATGTCCAGTTCTGTCTTAGGGAGCATGAAATCATGTCTTGTGACTTTATTTGTCGTATGAACTAACAAATAATGATAACCATCTCAATCAACTGAATTCTGATTTTTTCTCAGGATTCAACTAGAACCATTCTCCAGAAGGGACTCTATAATTGTGATCGAGTGCATTATTCTTTCTAAGTTGGTGATTGTGTTTGCCTTCTCTTGTATAAACTATTACACACATGTTTCCTAACAAACATTACAGATTGAAATCCATCATATATGCGACTTACATTATTCTCCAACCAATATAATGCTTTTCACCTAGATATTCCAACTCAACTTGGCATCCATGATGTACATGTGAATCACAAGTTGTACAAACTACCTTACATGGAGGATGAGGTTTCCATCATACAGACAAAGGTTATTGCCATTTTTTCACCAGCCATTGGCTAATGATACTTGATGTTCAGGTTCACATGTATTCTAAGATGTAGAACTGCTTACCTCATTAGACAGAAAGGTTCTCTATTGACACATGCCAAGTAGTTCTTAGAGATCACTTTTGCCAAAAAGTTTTCTTATGTAATGGAGAAATTGGGGACAACTTCCGCTTGGCAAGGAGAATGATGTTCTATCATGATGTTTTCAGTACCCTTCATAGTCAGGAGTAGGACTCATAATATGTACTCCAATTTACTGAAATACATATGTAAACATATCTTGGCTTGTAAATGTAATAGTTGAAGGAAATAGGAAAGTGATACGTGAATTGAGTTGTTTAAGGAGAAGAGCCAGCACGTAACCTGTGAAACTGGAGCAAACATAAGGAATGGATTATTTGGAACATGAAGAGGAAGAGATGAAGTGACTTGATATCCATGGCGAAAGTGAACAAATGAAGATGATGATTGATTTAGAGGTTGTTTTAGTAGAAGCTTGTAGAAGATTTGTGAGTCTATGTTGGATATTACGATATTGAAACTTCTCTCAGCAATGAAGAAACTCTAATTTGTTTCTATTTTGGGTTATGTGCTGAAAGAATCAGTTCTGTTTTGCTTCATTTACTATTTTTTAATGGTCTATGTCTAGCTGCTTGCAGTCAATGGTTTTAGATTAACTCCTTTATAAAAACATGTAAACTCTTCTGTTTGATGCATAATATGTTTCTTGTATCTACTGTGGAGTATTCTCCTATTTCCTTAGATTAAATCCTTTGGATGTACTTGGTATGGGTGTAATGTCCCCGTTTTGGAGGTAATTTGATTTAATTAATTTAATTAATTAAGTTGTCCAAAATAATGATTTTTCAAGAGGATGACTAATTAATTATTTTAATTAAATCATTAAGTGGTATTAAATTAATTAATTATAAGGTTATCAAATAAATTAAAATTAAAAGGTGACCTTATATTTAATTAATTTAATAAAGTGACTTGAATTATAAAATATCTTATAAAGTCACTTAATTAAAAAATAAAATAATGTTCTAGAAGCTTCTAGAGAAATTGAGGAAAAAGAATAAATAGACATCTTGGGCTTCATTATCAGCAGGCAGATTTGGATGTTGTTGTTGTTGTTCATCTTGTGGAGCCTAGGATTTCTGCAGATTGCTTCTTTGTCATAGGAAACGAAAACTTCTTATTGATAGCAATTTTGAGGGTGTGAAATATCACTTGAATTATTGCAAAGTGGAGAAAGTTGCTTCAGACTTTCTACTTGTTCTTCAAAGCAAAATTTCATGGCCTTTGGCCAAATTTTGGTGGCATCAATTTAAGGAAAAACTATTGCAGATTGAGGAGACACTTTGGTAGTTTATTGTCTTCATATTTTGGCAAGAGGAGATCGAATTGCTGCATATCTATCATACAGCACTCAGATTTTATTATCAGACATACAAAGCAGCTAGAAGAGGCCACGATTTTGTTCACATCTTCCTCTTTTGGTGTCAATTCTTCATATGGTTTATTGTAAGGCTTTCATTGTTGGAGTGTGGTGATTTCAAGGGCATTTGAGAGGATGTTTATCAGCCCATAAATTAAACAGAAAATCTGATATGCAAGAAACAGGGGCGGCTAAAAGACCTTGGACAATTTTTGTCGAGGGAGCTTTAAAAAAAATCCAAATAAATTTCTGAGGCATTGTTAGAAGGCTTGGAGGCTAGGCGCTAAGGATAGAAGGTCAAAGACATTGCAAGTAAAGAGAATCGAATTTTTATGTCAGACAGCCATCTACTTCCAGGTTCCTTGTTCTCATTATATTACACATTCTTCAGCATTAAGGCATTGTAATCTTTGTTGAGAAATAGGTCCTTTGGCATTGTCATATTTAAGCTGCTGTAGGTGTTTATTGCAGACCAGGATTTGGCATTATAGGAGTCATTAGTTTTCAGCTGTAGGTTGCATCTGGAATCAGCCATTGTCATATCTTATATCTATGTATTTTGCCAAGAGTCTTGGCTGTTAGGAAATCATCATTGTAATGGAAAGACAATTGCATTGAAGGAGTAATAAGAGGTTGTTCAGATTATTAGTTTATTTATGCATTGTAATCAGCTTTAGAATTTTACATGCCAAGTGTTTGACAAATTACCTCTTGGCTGTAGGTGCACTTATGCTCTTAGTTCTTCATTGGAATGCTTTTAAAATTGCATAGGAGCATTATAATTCTTTTAGATACTTGCATAGTAGTTGTAGAAGTCTACTTAAGCTTTCAAAATCATTTGATATTCAATCCTTGCATCAAACAACAAACTGAAACACAACACATCAGTCACCTACACATTGCATACAAAGTGTTTGAAGAAATTACAAGGCTGCAAATTGAGGCAAATTGTGATCGGTTTGAGCAAGGCTCATTACAATGGGCATCCAACAAATTGCTAACGAGGTCACTCTTGTAAATATTTTCATAAGCAAGCTTTAAGGGGTTTGCTTCCAGGGTGTGATTGGCTAATACAGCCTTGCCATTGTACATGTATATAATCCATACTAATGAAGAGCATAAAGTATCAATTTTAATGTCTTGTTGCAGGCTATTATTATTATTGCAATTCATTATAAGGTCATTATATTTATTTTATTTTGTTGTTGCAGGTTAGTTTAAGTCTCCATGCATTCTTGCATAGATTAATGTGGGTCTAAAAGTATTAGCATTGCATAGCTGCTTTGGGTTTAATAGGTTGTGGAGTGTACACACATTAATGTTGCATAGACCATTTTGATTCTAAATGCATTGTTGGGCAGGCTAGTATGAATTTGTACCCATTCTCTTATATTTTTTACCCAGTGTGAATAAATCTTAAATAGAGGGTCTCACATAGGAAGCAAGCCAGATGATTGGTTAGTAACTTAGTTGTACTTCCAAGTAAATGAGCCAGAGTTTCAACATGAGCTCAATGATTGAATGTCAAGTGATGCCTGTCTTAAGGAAGCTTGTCAAACTTAAATCCATCGTTTTTATTTTTTTTCAACTCCCTTAGCAATCAAGTTTAGTATCTCATATTAAAAATTTCATTCACATAGTGTGTTTCTTGTGTTAAATTTTTTATTCACATATTATATCCTGCTTATGAACTCAGATTCTAATTTAACATCCTGTGACAAGATTTACATCTTCTATCCATGTAGTTGTAATTGAGCCATTGGTGGTGCCTTAAAAGTTAATGTGAAACTTTTATTGATGTTTGATGATACACAGTTGATGCTTTCTGTGTTTAATGGGAATATTTTTCTGTTCTACTTTCTTGCAGACATTTTTGTTGGTGGGTACAATAGATAAGTTGAGTGAGGTCCAACTACATTGCTAGACTAAAAGAGAGTTTTTGTTCACATTCTAATTAGTTTTCTCAATCTGAACAGGATTCATCAACACTCATGTTCATACTTCTCAACAACTTGCTCGAGGAATTGCGGATGATGTTGACCTTATGACTTGGCTACACAACCGCATTTGGCCCTATGAATCACAGATGACTGAAGATGATTCCTATATTTCAACATTACTGTGTGGAGTTGAACTTATACATTCTGGAGTATGTTCAGAATGAAATATATTTAATGCAGCAGTTTATTTTTCCAGTTAGTTTTGGTCTAGTTATGAAATTTATCATTTTGATCATTGTTGAGAATATAGTAAAATATATTTCAGTGGTTATTGTAGACAGTATTAGGAATATGTGTTTAATACATCTTCTTCCTAAGGAATTCTGAGGCTTTCTAGGACATGTTAAATCTTTACACTAGAAAAAGGCAATGAGATGTGGACTTTCTTTTGCTCTTTTTTATCCATTGACGCAAACATGATAGACTTGAACAAAAAATGTGGGTGATTTTACCATGCAAAGTATCCATTTTAAATAGTGTACTATGCAGTCTGAGCAAACTCTCCTATACAAATAATAATCCTTACGTGCTGCTTAAGGTTGAATGCAACACCAGTGTGAAATGCCAGGTGAAGATAAAATATCCTTTTATTATAAGACTGATAGATATCTCAAGTCTTTATTAATGAAAACTTCCTGTTGTAAGTTATAGTTATTTTCTTTAAAATACAACATTATAATTGTATGGCCTTTTCAATGCTTGCTTCCCAATCAAAACATAATATACTGTTTTGAAAGAAAATATATGAACCCTTCTTAGAATATACAATTCTTGTTGCCCAAGATTTTAAACTCGACCAATTTTAAACTTTCCCCATGTTCGTAAATCCTCATATGATATGTGATCCATCCATTATCCCAGTTCTAATGTGCAAAGCAGACTATTTCATGTTTCTACAGTCAAGACCTATTTGCAGTTGTAGAAACCCTAGTAAACATATATATAAATTGTGGAATGCACTTAAGCGAACTGGAGAAGGAGATCACAAAGGCCCTCCAACACATAGAACACAATTTTATTTGAAGCATGAAACCATCTGTGTGGAAAATGTGCAATGTGTTGGAAAAACGTATACCATCTTTGGAAATCACTTCATGCTGTTGAAGCAAAGAAAGGAACAGTTAGGGATGGATCAGCGAGATGTATGGATACTCATTTAGATGTTGCATATGTAAATGGGAATGAAATCATTGATTGCCTTGTAGTTATCACAGCCACAATGCAAATAAATTTTTCATTGGGTGTTTGAGGAGGTTCTGAAACATAAGTCGGCGCTCGACAAGCAAGGCATAACCTCACTTGGTGATCGCAATGGAAGTGAGAGCAAAAGCTTATTAACATTTTTTAGTGGTTCGAAAACCAATTTCAGCACCTGAAGTGGTTGTGGCAATCACTCAAGTTTCCAACATCATTTCAAAACTGTCTAAATGGACATCATGCAGAAGCACTTAAGTTGATTTTGTTTCCAATAAGAAGCAAATAGGCGGAAAACGATAAGGTTTTCGAAACTTCGTTGGACCTTGATGAGGTTCTCAAAACCTCATCGGGATTCTACACTCGTTCCTCAACCCACTTTTAAACCTGCCATTTTCACACACGGGATTTCAGCTTTCTCCTTTATCTAAAATGGTCAAAGAATGTGGTGCTTCTTTAGAGAGGAGAATGGAAATAATATGTTGGACTCCTCATCTTCCCAAGTGTCGCAATGAAAGAATGTGTGGTAACCACTACTGGAGAGGTGAAAAAAGCCCTATAGGGGGCTTCCTTGATCCTTTCTTGGATAAATGATGGGTGTTTGATTTTACTCTCTTGGTTATTGTTGCACTCCTATTTTTTGTATGAATATTTTAGCTAAGGGTCGTTACAAAGTGTTTGACTAATTGCTATCACCATTTCCCACTAATATGGTGATGTCACAAGGTTGAAAGGAAACCCATTGGTGTAAATGCAATGTACAATGGGCTTATTTGCAATGTTCCTCGCCTCATTTAAAATACCCTATTTAACAGGTCTCTTTTGTGGGATAGAAAGGAGTAATCATCTTCTCAAATAGTGCAATGAAAGGATGTATGCTATTGGAGAGGTGAAAAAAGCCCTGCAGGGGGCTTTAATAAACCTTTCTTGGATTAAGGATGGGGTTTTGATTTTTCTCTCTTGGTTATTGTTGCATCCCTATTTTTTTTTAGGAAAAACAATTATTTTATTAAGGCTGACCTGCTTTTAAGATCTAAATGTTAGTGAACAGATTTGTTCCTCGGAAATAAATGTAGAAAATGACTCAAGATGCCTAGAAAGAAGAACAAACAACACGAACAGTTGGAGAAGTTTCCATTGGATTGACTACTTTCCTCTAAATTTTAGAGGTACAACTCCCTCTTAAGATATGCAATGAATGAGAATAGGGTATGCTTTTGACCGGAAAGCAGAAAAGGAAGACTAACATTTACCCATAACCATGAAAGTAAATGTGAAAGGTTGATTTAAAATATAGTGAATGCGAATAAATAACGCAAAGTTTATTTACCCCACACCCACGAATGAGAAACAAGAATTGAATAGACAACAAACTCCTTTCCAACAAATAGATTGAATTGAATTCAAAGCTTCAAAAATAACCACATACATAGCTTGACGTAACAGATAAAACATTGAAGAGTAATTACGAAGAATCACCGTTCATTCGCAATCAAAGAAAACATTTAATAAATACACAGATTCAAAAATATTTCTTTTATTTCTCCAATGCCAAAATGTGAGTTCACAGGCCGAACACCTTTGTACAATCAAAATGTGTTGAAAAGAAAATCATGCTGTTTTCTTCTTTTATTTTTTAAACTTTTTCCTTCTTACTTCCCCCTTTTTGCAAAAGCCAAAATATGTATATATACCCCAAAATGAAACCGTTCGTTTTTCGAAAAATAACGGTTTATGAAAGAGACCGTTATTAGGAAGCAACTTTGAAACGAAAACGGTTTCATTACCAAAATTACCGTTACCACAACCAAAATTAAAAGATTACATGCATGCAGGATCAAAGAAACTAAATTGCCTTCGGGGTAGGAGCTCTACCCGCTTCCAGTTGAATCTCCATAAAGAGGTTGTGAAGCTCAACATGTTCTTCTTCTTCTTCCAAAATGAGAATTACCTTGTTGTATTCGACATAGCTGGTTTTCTCCTTCCATGCCATTGTGCGCAGCTGGGAGATGATGCCAATTTGCTCCTCTTCAGGCCAATTCAAATTAGGTTGTAGGACAGGGAAAGGTTCATCATTCCAAATCCCATTGATCGCAGGAAGCACCACTTTGAAAAATGTTCTGGTAAGTTGAGCTCGAGAGTACCACCACCTTTCTTTGTGTATGGGCTATTTATTTCAAATGGTAGAAAATAAAGGCTTTTAATTTGATAAAAATTGTGGCCACCTCAACAATTCAGTTTGTTACACTTGTTATTTAATAGTGATATTAATGCATCATGGGTATATTTCTTGAGAAAAGAGATTTAAGATTGAGTTCGTGTTTCAAAAACTCTTGAAGGGACGTCCCACGATACGCCGTACAAATCATTACACTTGTTATTTAATAGTGATATTTGTTAGTCGGATATTTTACTTGTTGTCGTTTGCTTGTTGTCGGCCGTAGTTGGCCTCGGTCATACTCGGCAGTTGTCAAATAAAACAATAGTTAGTAAAGAATAATAATGTCATGTAATGTCATGTACTTTCGGAAAATATGTTTAGATCAATGTTAATGTAATGTTGTTATGAAACGTCGTGTCGGTTGGTTGTCTAACCACCGCCGAGCGTTATATGTAGTCGGGTGGATGTAGTCGGGAGAGGATGCTATGATATAATGAATGAGTTTTGTTGCCGATGATTATACTGTAAGCATTGTGATACTCTTTGTACATGATATTCCTGAGAATGAATAAAGTTTCTGGCATTTTACTATGATATCTTTCAGTTTACTGTTTTATTCCTATGTTCTGTTTATTACAAGTTTGCCAGTAGTACGTAGAGTTTGAATCCCATTCCGTAGGCAAACAATATTAATGCATCATGGGTATATTTCTTGAGAAAAGAGATTTAAGATTGAGTTCGTGTTTCAAAAACTCTTGAAGGGACGTCCCACGATACGCCGTACAAATCATTAAATGAACCGGCGGCGCCTTGAAAACCGGGAGATCTGCCATAGAGTTGCGGGATTGCAAAAAAGTGGAAACAATGAACCACATGTCGGGAGTTTTGAACTTTTAGGAACCTACGATATGCCGATTACCTCCAATGTCAAAGGAACTGGATTGGGGGGTCGGGTGATTCTGAAACTGTAGAACTTAGCAATATGGTTATGGAAACCACAAAAACCGTGACCTCCTAGACACTTAGCAAAGGTGAGGAATGGAAACCTATTCAGTTCAAGAGAGAAAAATTGCATGTTTTTCGAATCAAAATTTGATGGGTAACATTAAACAAGGCCAACTTTGTTCTTTGTTAAATAGCAGAAACTGTCATGTATTTATTTCATTAAACCTTGCCTTTATTACCCTCATTCATTCGCAGCAGCACAACAAAATGGATAAGCTGGTAACAACAGAATAAAGGCTTTTGTTCAGTCTTCTCAATGGATAAAGAGGCATCATTAGTGGGAAGAGTAGCATATGAGAGTAGGGAAGTACTAGAAGAGCAAATACATGCAATGAAAAGTAGAATTAATAGAGTTTATAGAGCAAACAACAGAAAATGGGGCATTGAAAGCCAATTTGAAGCATAAATTTCACATGATGAAGGAACCCAATGATGGTGAACTAACTCCAATCACATGACATAAGGGTTTTTGCTAGAAAAGGGCCTGTTTTTTTGTGACAAGGAAGTAAAGCTTAGCTTAAGTGCACAAATTGTGCAACATCTAAGTGTTTGCCTGGTTAATTGCCCGATTCACATGGCTCTGGTTTGTGCACCTATTTTCAGCATTAAAGTAATGCCCCTAAGACCACTTTTCTGGGTAGAGGCCCCTGGGTTGCACCCTTAAGCCATCCCTGCCCAGTGGAAAACTTAAAGTCCCCTGAGCTTCACTTTGCCAGACAAACACACGCCATTCATGCGATCAGCCAAGAAAAGGTTGACTATGAGACTAAATCTGTGTGACTGAGTCATTTATGCTAGGCATAAGGATAATTTCACATGATGATAAACATGACGGTCGACCTCCAATCTAAGTGGCACCTATTCTAAGGTAGTTGTCTTGTTTGAAAGCAAAAATTAGAAATTAAGCACTTAAGTTTGTGCATTCCTATTTATAGAATTGTACTTGCCTTATCTTACATTTAGTGTAATAACACTTCGTGCCCTTGTTTTCAATGCCAATTTTTTTGTTTTGTGTGTTTGCTGATTTGTAAAGGTTTTCTGTTTTTTTTGTTGTTTTTGCAATGCTTATATGAAGAAATAGAAATGCATAACATAAAGAAATGTAGACAACTAAGATAATAGAATCTCCAATATAAATTTATTTGATCAATATTCAACAGAGCAAGTCAATACAAGCATACCCGAATAAAATAGGAAACATGCAGCTGCTGTTCTTCATTTCCAGCCAAAAAAGCATCTCATGAATGGCTCGATTCTCTCACTGTTGGCTGCCTTTGGCTGCCTTTTTTGATAGCAGATGGTATAGAAACCCTTATGCACCAAGAAAATGATGTAGTCTGACCCAAGGAGGGGTTTTTTCTACAGCTGCTATTCAAACCCTTCAACAACCAATAAAATCTCCACCAGCACACCTATAGAAACCCTACGTACCAAGTTGAGATGGTACAGCAGCAATAATTAACCTTCTTCAAGATATCTTTAATGCCCTTTAAAATCTGCAAGTAGATTAACTTTGAAAACCCTTTTGAAATCCCTTGAATACTGTAGCAGCACTGTAGCGGCACTATTCATGGGTACTGTAGCGATTTACTATTCACGGCTACTGTAGTGTTTACTGTAGCAGCCAACAATAAATAAATTCCACAATGCATTTGCAATGTCTTTTTGACCAGCAACCATATAGTCTTCAGATATTCAATAAATCTTCAACCCTAGATGAAATTCTTCACTTTGAAGCTCAAATAGAACACCTAGATGATGCCCTCAGAATGCCAAATTCAGCAGGTATTCCACTGCTTCAAATGGCTGCAAACACTGAAGAAGTAACGTTCTCCAATGGCTCGAGTGCTGAAAACCCTTGGCTTCCACTCTCAGACAAAACTTCATCAACAACAAATCATCAATTGAATACCCCTAAAATAACTTCCAAATAAAATATATAGACCTTCATGAGAAATTCAAATTTCTCCAAAAAGGCAATTTAATAATATTAAAATATCATTTATTTGCATCTTTTAATATTTCCTTCGACTTAGGAGTTGGCGCTCAAAAATTAATTCATTTATTTGGCCCCCTTTTAATGACGTTTTGACCCTCAAGTTATAACATTAAAATATAACCTTTTAATTAATTAATGTTATTTGAGCCAAATAACATTAATAACTTCTTAAATTCATCATTTCTCATCACGCCATCTGAACTGGGGACTCATCTGATAATTCTCCATCCGATCACATGCCTTACTAAAAATAGTAAGGATCCCATTCTGTCCCTGTCTGACTTACTATAAATAGTAAGTTGAGCCAACTGAGTCCCGGAAGCCTTGAATGAAAGCCAAAGTTGATCCACACTGAACACTGGAGTGATACCATACTCAGAAGACCCCCTAATCCTCATCATTAGCCTACGAGGGTCATGATGATAGGCTAATCTACTGAATATGGATGTCTCACTTTGGAGGGGACATTACATTTAGATCACCATCATAGGATCCCAACGGTTTCAAGTTGGCTGCCATTGAGATCTTAACATCTTTTATTTCTTTTAGAGAGATTTTTTGATTAGCCATTTTTGGCTGAGTCTATTCCAGTCATGTTTTATTTCTGGGCAAAGGAGAGCATTTTTTTTAGACTGCTCTCTTTTATTAGTTCTTTATATCAGTTTTGTTCTAAAGTTCCTTTCATTCCCGCTTTTTTGCAGCTTTTAAACATTTTTGCTTTCAAACTCAATTATTGCGGATGATTAATTATTGTTGTAAATCATTAAGATCTATACTCCTTGTAACCTATAAGTAAGTGATTTGGGCACACGACATAAGAAGAATGGTGGACACTACACTTATGCAGCGTAAATTATTAAGTTAGGTAATTGTGTTTGTAATTTGTGTGATTAAAATTGAAACTGAGCAACATTATCAAACTTTGTATTGATGTTGTTTGCTCAACTAGGTTGTGGCTTTGTATACAACTTAACTATTTAATTCTTGAAATTAGTGTCATCTATGTGTTGTTATTTCCAATCATCGTGCGCATTGAAATGCTAGTATATGTTTGTAGCTAATGGGAAGGTGTTATTGTTTGCGTGTTTAGTTAGTTTACTTTCTTTTATAAAATCTATAAATTATTGCTTGCAAGACATGTCTGGTGCTTGTATCTGAGGCAAAAAAAGGGGTTAGTCATTTCATTAATGGAGTATCCCCCAAGAAGATATTATATAGTGTTGATATATGTATATCTTGTCTATAGTTTGGTGTCTAGGGTTAGTTTAGCTTAACATTTTAGGTTTAGTTTAGATCTCAAGGAGCTTCCCCTTTGAGTTTGAAGAGAGCTTTATCCTCACACATTGCTCCGTTTTGTGGTCTTGACAAAAACAATAAAAATGCTAATAGTATTTGATATACTTGAGAAATTGCTCCTTGGGCAACACCTTTTTTTGGGCCCTAGATAAAATTTGATTCAATGGCTGGCCATAGTATATAAGTAAACTTTCACTCAATTATATGAGCTCGTGAACTTGTGATGGCATTGACTACGATGCCAAAGAAAACCCCCACCTCTAGGAATTTGTGCAATCATCATGAAATGTTGCTGAAGAGGTGATGCTTCAAATTTCAAAGACCTATCCTTTCCTAAGCCCACTGAACTAGAACCAGCTGCTGCCATTATGAACTATACGGATTCTTGAAGCAAGATGTTCTAAAATAAACAAAACAATAAAATAAAAAAACAACAATACAACCCTAACATAAAAAATTACTAAGCTTGGAATTTTTGTGAAAACACTTCAACAAACTCAAACTAAACTTACCTTTGAATGATTAACCTTCTTGGTGCAAGCTATTTGTTTCTTGTAGCAGTTAGGAAACACACCTTTATGCCTTTGTAAGCCTTCACCACTGAAAAAACAGCAAGCTTGAGCAACGGAAAATAAAAAGTTGTGGGAAATTAGAATGGCAGATGTAAACATCTTTAGCACAACTATATCTAGAAGCACTCTGATGACAGATGTAGTTTTTGTATTTTGCTTTTATCTTTTGACGTTGGATATACTCTGTGGAGAGATTTTTTTTTTCCATTTTACAGTCTTTTTTTGATTTCAAAATGTTTTTAAAAAAACATTTTTTAATAAACCTTTTAAGCCTGTTTGGTCTGTGGGTAAACCCAAGTTTTCCCCAGATTTGTCTAGGGCACATCTGGGCTATCCACTGTGCCCTACACAAACACGAGGTGAACTTGTTGCTGGACTAGAACCTGGACCTGCTCAGGCTGGGTATGGGGGCCTGGAGAGGTGAACCTGGCTTCGTAGTTGATGAACTAAAAATCACTACTCAAAAGGTAGACATAAGTCACAAGGATAATTATATACAGTGAATACAATGGGTATAAGATGAATTGATAAATAGATGCTCCATTATTGGCTACAATCAGGTTAGTTTGTCTTCAAGAACTGTATCCATAGTTCAATAAAACTATTTGTTCTTATCTTGGTGAAAGTATATTTATAAGTTGTAAAGATAAATATTGCATTTAAAGTTCAGAGAGATACTTTGGAAAATTTGCAAATAAAATTTGCCCATTTCATATGTGTTGTGCCAATAATGTCAATGGTCAATGCAAATAGATTGAACTTTTAATATGTTTTATATTATCTATTTCACTGAATAGTGAAACAGGTAACTTGCTTTGCAGAAGCTGGGGGTCAGCATGTAGGTGGAATGGCCCGAGCAGTTGAATGTTTAGGTATACGTGGTTGCTTAGCACAGTCAGTGATGGATACTGGTGAAGGTTTACCGGTATCCTGGAGAAAACAAACAGCAAAATCTTGCATTCAGGTACAAGATAACTATTTGAAAAGATCATTTAGTTTCTGTTAAAGATTCTGGTACATGGGTTTCTTAATTAATTGGAATAAAAGGATCTTTATATTTTTAACACATATGCTATAGTTGAATTCTTCCGCTAAAAGAGTAGCTTTAAATTGCAGTAATTTTTTGGGAAGTTTTTAGTATATTCCCGTCCTGTTTATCATTTTTGCAAGTAGTTTCTATTTGACCAGTGGAAGGCTTCTACAGTGTTTTGGGGTCCCTTTGTAGAGGTTGAGATAACCTGCAAATTAATTTTTCATTATTTGTATATTCATAGCTCTGAATGTTTTTGGCTGGAATTCATGCAACTAAATGATTACTATGAAATATGCCACTATAAATGCAATTGGAACTCTTTTATGTGTAGGACTTAAAACCTTTCATGCAAGGTGATACAACTGGAGATGCTATGAACAGTCTTTAATCACTTCTTGTTCTCTAGTCTTTCTCGTTATTTTAAGAGAAAACGGTACTAGCAAATTTGAAAACTTAAAGGATATACTTAATGCGAATTTGAGAGAAAACACCATACTAGAAAATGTGAAGGCTCCATGATAAGACTTGATGTAATTTTTTAATATATATGAGACACAACAAAGATTCCCTGTTAGAGGGAAGAAAGAAGGAGCATCCAAAGGATTTCTACTTGTTAACCGGCAGTAAGCTTTTACAATGTGCATGATAAATGTTGACATGAAATTCATTCTGTAATAAGAAAAATTACAACTATAATGTTATCATTGAATTTTGATGTGCATGAATATAGTTTTGAGATAAATGGGAAGTACAAACATCCTGTTTGCCAATTTTTCTCTAGTGTCATTTTGACCATAGATCTATCTATGTTCTGAATCCATGGCCATTTTTGTATTTATTATTCAAGCAATGAATCTAGATGCCATATCAGTGAACAGATTTTTGTATTTATCTTTAGCATCGAAGAAGCACATGGTTATACAAATATAATTTTACTCTTTTATAAGACATCTCTTCTCGAAGTCACCAACTTGAAAGATGCACATATGTGCTTTAGTGCCTTAAGCTCCCATCCTGTCTCCTGAAGTGAGCAATTTGATTGTTGTATAATTTGAAGCATCTTAGCGTCCGATAATCTGGTAGTGCTTGCCAGATAAACAGCCAATTGTGTATGCATAATCTTACAATCATTTGAGGAATGTGATATAGGAAGTGTTGTGGACCTTTTCACATTGCCCCATTCGCATGGGAATTCCCAAATTTTGCTCCATTCCATTTTTGGCTTTGTTTTTGCCCTTCTCTCGCTCGCTTCTTTTTCCGCTTATCCGCTGTGATGTCTCGCTTATGGAAGCTTAAATCGAAAAATTTGGCCAAGTACTAAAATTAGGGTTTCACATCTTTAAGCCACTTTGGGGTCAAATTGAGTTGGTTGGTCAGCTTTTGAGCTTAGCAGTGCTATTACAATGCTTTCAGCAAGTAACCCGTAAATTTTCCCTAAGTTCTGCCAACTTTCTATTTTTAGTAAGTGTCAGTTTAGGGTTGATTTTTCTCGATATTTTCACATTCAGACAACTTCATTGCATTCCGAACACTTCAAGTTCATCTCTGACAAAATTTGAGCAAAAACGGACGACTCGCTATTTTTAGCAGTCCAGCTTCCAGAGCAAATTCCAGGGTCCGCATGTTACATTTTCTGATGCATGTTCAGAGATTCTTTCTGGGTTTTTCGAGACCTTCATAGTTGGTGTGGACATGCAAAGGTAGATTTGACAACTTTCAAAGATAACCTTTCGTGAGGTCACGATATTAGGGTTTGTATGCATTCTTCAAAGGCATGCTCTGGCTGTAGATTCCTCCGGGTTTTCCGAGAGCTTCGCAACGGTGTAACATGCAAATGAAACTGATCACTTTTCGGAAACTTACTATTTTTAGCCAGTGCTTGCATGTTGAAGATTTTTCTGGGTTTTTCTGGGTTTTTCGAGGTTTTCCGGGCAGTATGACATGCAAAATCATCCAGCAGCCGGACAGTCACTTTTTCGGCCACTTTCTATTTTTAGCAGGTACCACTTGGACATCTACTCAGCACTTTGGAGCGGCAAACTGATCGTCATGCAACTGAAACGGGGTCAAACGGAGCTCGTCTGAGGAACATGCATAAAATTAGGGTTTCAAGCTTGAGAGCTAAAAATGAGGAGTCAGACACCAAAATATCCAAAACTGAAGTATCCATCATGGTCAGCCTCTTTCAGGAGGTCTGCTGGCAAAATTTGAAGGCAATCAGAGAACTTGCTATTTTTAGTAAGGTGTTCCAGACACAGGCTATAAATAGAAAGTTGATCTCGGCGTCAGCACAGACAGGCAAATTCACCAACAAGGAGCACACTGTCCAAATTTCAACTCGAACGAAGCTAGGGAAGTCTCAGAAACAAGCACTTACTATAAATAGTAAGTCACTTCAGAAACAGCTATAATTGGCAGGTCAGCATCAAATCTCAGCAAGAACAAGTCAAACATGTGATAAAGGATCCATGGCGCGAATTTCAAGGCTAACAGAGTTGCAGAGAATGAAGAATCAGATAATTGCTATTTTTAGCAGTCCAGGGCAGAGAAATTAGGGCTTCCTAAAATCAAGGGCAGAGCAGGACAGTCAAGCAAAAACAGCATCCAGTTACGATCGCCAAGCTTCAGGCATTCAACACATGAAATTTGGAGATTTTCTAAGAAATTTCTTATTTTTAGCAAAGCCACAAAATAGCAAAAGGGTATTGCAAGGCCAACAAAGACAAATCGGGCTTGGAATTCATAATAGAGCCTAAAAATCTAAGCCTAAGGTCAAAATTCAGTTGACGGCGCAAAATTCAAAGAACTTTCTAAAAATAGAAAGTCAGGGCGAATTAGGGTTGACAGAGGAAAATCAACTTAAATCTGGCAGAGGGCATGAAATTCGCTAAAATGGATAAAATTTGGAGTCCAGCATTGAAATCCACCTTGAGGAGCTAAAAATGACAGAAAATTGACTAAGTCTGGAAAACTAAAAGCATGCCTAGCAAAATGCGCCTAAGTCTGCAAAGATGTTGGAGTAAGAAAATTTGTCTAAGTGACAAAAATGGAAGCTCATGGGCCTAGATGCGCCCCTCTTGGAGGACTTGCAAATTTCGCCTAAGTGTCAAAATTGAATGTTGAGGGTCCCATTTGCGCCTAGTAGTGTGAAGGATAATGGCTCGAAATTTGACTAAGGCACCAGGAATGAAAGATGGTGCATGCCAAATGCTCTGTAACTTAAAGTTGCTCATATAAATGCGCCTAGATAATAAAATGAAAGTTTAGCCTATGATTTGCGCCTAAGTAAAAAATGGACATCTATGGGTCTAAATGCGCCCCCCCTTTCCAGACTTGGCAAAATTTTCTAAGTGCGTTAAAAGTGAAAGCTTGTACCTCCAAATACGCCCATGGTAAAACTGGAAGCTCTATAGCTAAAATGCGCCTGAAGGTATTGGATGAGAATGTGACCAAGGCGAAAGAAACTGGAAGAAGCAGGGGTCAAATGCGCCCTTGCCAAGGAAGAAATTGAAATATTCTAAGTGTTATAAATTGGAAGTGACACCTCCTAAATGCGCCCTTGCAAATTGATTTAGCAAGAAAATGTTGAAGTGTTGGAAAATGAAACTACAAGGGGTCATATGCGCCTGATGTTCTGAGGGGCAAGTTTGATATTTGCTAAGTGTTATAAACTTGAAACAAGCACCCTAGAATACGCCCAGCCTTGGGGTGATGCTTGGAAAATATTCTAAGTCCTTGAAACTTGAAGTATGGACCTCTATATGCGCCTGGGAAGGAGATGCCATGAAGAAATTTTCTAAGTGTGAAAAAATGAAAGCACAATGTATCATTTGCGCCTGGGATGAAGGGAGCTGGAGAATACACTAAATTGTTGAAAGCTGAGACTCCCCTTGCAATATACGCCTTGAGGAGAAGAAGGGAACACTTCAGATTTTCTTAAGTCATCAAACCGAAAGTTGCCTGGGTGAAATGCGCCTCAAATTGAAACCTCCACCATGCATGTGCGCCTCTGAAGGATGAAGTTGAAAGCTCCATATATGAAATGCGCCTTGGAGATGCAATCACAGGAAATTCGCCTGAGTCATGAATTGAATGCTCAACACATAATTTGCGCCTGGTGGCCTGAGGCAACATTTTCAAATTAAAGGTTGATGCATTGATTTGCACCCTCCCTGAGCATTGAAGTGATTTTGAAATTTCTCTAAGTGTTGTCAAGTGAGAGGACCACACTCCAAATGCGCCCCTCTCTGGAGGTATTGAATGATGAAATTTTCCTAAAAATTGAAAGCTGGAACTTCACACATGGATATGCGCCTAAGTGGAGATGAAAATAAAACGCCTAAGCATCTGGGAAATGGCTAAGGCAATCAAACTAAAAGCACCAGATGCTATATGCGCCCCTCTTTGAAGACTTAGAAGATCCGCCTAGGGCATTCAAATTAAAAAGCTAAGTCCTTCATATGCGCCTGGCTTGAATGGAGGGATAAAATTTTCTAAGACATTGAAGCTTGAAGAAAACCATACTCCAAAATGAAAGCTTAACATGAAATTTGCGCCTTGAAGTTGGATATGCCAAATGCGCCCAGGGTGTAAGTTGGAAGGAAGGGTTGAAAAATTAATTAAGGCGTGGGAATTTGAAAATGCCTTCCCTTAAATGTGCCTTGATTCATAAACCTCAAGTCGGAATGAAAAGTTGGAGATATCATAAGTACGCCTTAGTTAAAGGGGGTGATGAATAAATATCAAAATATTTAAAAAATTAAATATCCCCCCCCCCTTTTATAATCACGTGAAATTCAAAGACGTTTAATTTAAAAAGAATCAAAACGCGGGGATTAAAAAATCAAGTGATGATTTTCGATGCAAATGTTCAGTGGCGTTTAAGAAGTAAATTAAAAGGCGTTGGAAGATATTAAAATTTCTCCAGGCAATTAATTTTAAAAATTTGCCTAAGTCAGAGAAATTAAATTAATTTGATCGATTTAATTATTTTCCTAAGTATTAAATTAAATTCCCCCTTTAATTTTATTACATAAAATTTTAAAGATCGGACGATTTTAAACATGGGGAATTTATTTTGGAGTTAATTATGGATGGAAAATAAAATTACGCCTAGCCGATTTAAAGTGTTAGTATCGATTTTTTTTAAAAAAAATGTGTTGGAGAAATAAATTAAAATGGCATTTAAAATTAAATTTTAATAAATTAAATGTGCCATTTTAAAAAGGCCATTGAGATTATTTCGAATCGGAGTAAAAATGATTTTTTTTCGAAATTACTCGAGGTAACTGGAAGTCGGGAGGGAAGTTTTAAATTTAAATCGGGGAAAGAATCTCCCTAAATAGCAAATTGCCATAACAACTGCCTGACGGCTGGAATATTCCCTTTTAAATTTAGTAAATGCGTCAGTCGTGATGAAAAGAATAAATGGCATCTGCTAAAATTAGCACTGGCTTTTGGCTATAAAACTCTGAGGATTTTCATTCTCATCTCACAAGATTTGAAGCTGAGATTTATGCTGGTGAGTTGAGTTGTGAGATTTAATATTTTCAATTTGAGAGTTGCTGAAAGTGTGAAGTGTTAAGTTCGATTTTTCAAGAGGTTTGAATTTCTCGAAGTCTGCAAAGTTGCTGAGATTCAGAGTTGCGAGGTTGCTGCAATTCGAAATAAAGTTTGAAGTGTTGAGCATTTTTATTTCTCCAAGTTATCGAGGTAAGTATTCGAAGCTGTTGGGACTTATTTTGCTGAAAGTTGAAATGTTTTCGAAGTTGGAAGTTGAAAAGGCTGAAATCATTTAATCGTGCTGAAGGTCAAGATTGTTTGAATTCGAAATTACTTGAGCTTTAAATTTTCTGAAGTTGCTGAATGTTAGAATCAAATCGAACTTAAAATTGTTGAAGCCTTCGAAGTTGCTGATGTATAACTTTCGAAGTGCTGATTTGAGATTGCGAAAACTTTTCGAAGTTGCTGATTTATAACTCTCGAAAAGTCGACTTGAAATTATTGAAACTTGCTGATTCGAACTTGCTCATTTGAAACTTTCGAACCTATTTAATTCTTCACTGTCGAAGAGCTAATTTGAAACTTGGTGATTTATAACTTTCGTACTTGCTGATTTCAATTCTTCGAAGTTGCTGATGTATAACTTTCAAAGTTGGTGATTTTAAAATTTTTAGAAGTTGCTGAAATATTGAAACATTTTCCAAATTTGAGATTGCTGGAGTTAAAATTCTTTTGGCTGCAAGTTGTTGAAATTCGAAGTTTAAATATACCGAGGATTAAAGTCGAAGATTGATGCTGAAGATATTAACTTGTGTTTATTTTCGCAGCCAACTCCACTCGCCAGCCGTCTCTCGTGATTTTTATTTTAAAAAATTTAAAGTTTAATGTTTGCTTCTTGTTTTGCAGATGGCTGATGTTGCAGGAACTAGCAAAGCTGGAGCTAAGGCTGGGAACAATGAAGCTGGCAAGGAGAACGCCTCCAGGCAGGCGATCATCAAAGGTTTGAAAAAGTCCTTCATCCCGGAATCAAAGATCGTGTCGAAGTTTGGGAACCTGACGGACACCAACCTGGGGCCTTTCAATCTCGAGGCTTTCATGCGTAGAATGTATGGACAAGGTGGCAATCTTCCTACTGAAGCTTCGCACAACATTGTCAAAAGCGGATTGTACGCAGCAGCAAGGTTCCAGCCGGCAGTTCGTTGTCCTGAGTTAATCTTAGAGTGCGCCAACTTTTACAGCTCGGATGATCGGACTATCAGTTCTCCGGATGGTATGACATTGGCCAACTTTGCACCTGACGCAATTGGCGAGGCGTTTGGGATCCTAGCTACAGATGGAATGTTGTACAAATCCAAGGCAAAGGCTGACAAAATGTACGCCACATCCTTCGAGAAGTGCATGAAGAGGATAAACACCACTTGGATGCGAAAACCGAAACCTCTTGCCGCCAGGCTGCCAAAGCAGATAATCTCAGAAGAGCTGAAGCAGGAATATTATGATATCATTATGCTGCTCAGCAGGGTTAACGGCAGCCCGCAGTCATTCGTGTTCGAGCCATGGATGTTCTTCTACATTAGTGTGGTGCTCGAAGGAAAAGAGCAAGTAAATTGGGCACAGATGATAAGCGATAATATTGATGAACAGTTCTGGAACCTGAAGAGAACGAGATCATTTTACATGAGCTCGTATGTTATTTACATGCTGGCTCGAATGACAAAGTATAGAGGATTGGCGTATCAAGAACCAATCGGCTGTGGGTACAACCAGTTCAAGAATCACGAGTCCTGCAGGCAGTTGCACCTCACGCATACTGGTGACTTCAAGAGAGTTAATGATGCCTTCACTATGTATATCACAAGGACCCTTCAGCAGAGACTACAGCAAAGGATATCCGAGGAGGCTCAGATGCTAATAGAAGAGTACGGGTTTTGGTTCGTCCAATTCCCGAAGTTTACCTATTTGAGGCTGCCAGGGTACGATTCCTATGTCTACAAATTACCTAGGTACCCCACCAACAGAATGATATTGCTTGAGTTGTCTAGGCAATTGGTGGCCTACGACAAGATCATTAGAAGAAAGAAGAAGGGAGGCTTGCACTTTCCCATTGTGTTGGGAAACTCGCTCGAAGAATGCCCTACTCTGCAGGCAGCCAAGGAGGCTGAGGATGAACTAAAATTTTACAAGTTGACTCTTCATACCAGCCGACAAGATTTTGATCCTAAGGGAAAGATAAGAACAGTTCAAGGTGTGGAGTACAGACACAAGGCTCACTTGGAAGATTTTTGGGCAAATGCTGGAAGTGAGGCCGAGATTAGGAAAAGAACGTTTTCAAGGTTGCCACTCAAGATGATTAGAGAATGCGAAGTGATCCAAGTGCCAGATCAAGTTGAGGAAGATACCAGGATGATCCACCCGGATTATGAAGCAATAAAGAACACTCCGATTCCACCAGTAGATTGGTCCGAGCCGGAGATCACGGATTTGGACACCTTGTCAATTCCCGTCTTGACTTTCACAAAGGCTTGGGTGGAAGAGCGTGTTCATAGATTAAGGAGGAGGTCCGTTGCTTTCACATACAACCTCATGGGAGACAAGAGGCCACCGGTATTGGCAAAGAGAAAGAAACAAATTTCCCAACCTCCGGAGCCACAGCCACCGCAAGAAGAGCCACAACCACGGCCAGAGGAACCTGTTCAGCCAGAGCCTCAAGGATCGGAGGACACGTCATCTACTCAGTTGGTGTCCCATTCCTCTAGTGTGCGCGAAGTTTCATTATTTGCTAATCAGAGGGCTCGAGGGAATGAAGAGCCGGAGGTCGGGGAGGTTAACCAACCAATGTCAAGGGAGTTGGATACCCAGAGCGTCAATGATCCTGAAGGTGCTAGTAAACCAGATGAAGGGGAAAAAACGGATACGGACACCCACTTTGACTATTCCTTCGGAGATGAAGACGTTGGAGCTCACGAGGGAAGTGATCAGAACGTTGAAATAATTGAGCCTCAACAGAATACCGCTCGAGAGGAAGTTCGGGAAGTGGAGGCAACTGAAGAGCAGCCCCTCATCATTTACGACATTCAGCGCAATTGGCTTTCCCAGGCGATCAGGAGGGACCAGGATGATGATGCTGATCTAGCGGTTGAAATGGAAGAACTTCTGAACAGGACTAGCAAGTCACTTAAAAGGAAAAGAGCAAGGAAGTACACAAGGATGCAAACTAATGAGGCAGGTTCACGCAGCCTTGACATTGCTGTTCCAAGAGAAGATTATAGTTTAAGTGATGCCATGCCAGAAAATTACACGATCACCACAGTTGAATTGGGACGTCCTTCCGGAGTTCAAGTGGTTGAAGAAGCCGAAAGTTCCTTCCAGGCATTGAAAGACAGGCTGGTGAAGAAGGAAGGAAAGTACAAAAGATTGAAGAAGGAGCACAGGGCATTAGTTGAGTAGTGCAACATTTGGCACATCCAGTTGCTCAAGGGAATCCAGTGGTGGAACTTCCGTCCGAATTGCCACGAGAGGCAATCAGTGGGCTTGAGGAGATAAGGAGAGCAGTGCGAGAGGGAGACAAGTGGATAAGCGGTGTTTGTACCGAGGCAGAAAAATTCATGGCTGATCTTGTCTCAGCATTTCAGAGTGCATCTGGCATCCTTTCACGCCTAGATGACGTCGAGCAAGCTTGGGGAGACACCCACATTTTTCAAGACAAAACCATCCCTCGCCTTGCTGTTTTGATGCGTGTGCCCACGCAAACTTTGGTGAATGAGGGAGTGATCTAGGCGGGCGATAGGTATGATTTTTATGGGTGGCATTCAGCGGCTTTCACAGGGAAGGGTTTCTTTGACATAGTGGCTATGGAGTCCACCAGGATTAAGAAGGCAATGAGGAATATCCACAAGGGTATCCTCAACACGTTAGAGGCAGTGTTCGCCAATAGGATGACTACTGAGGAGGTTGAATTTGAAGGGTTAAAAGCAAGATTACAGCCTTTCTTTTCTGAGATGAAGAGGTTCTCTCAGCTAGATTTTGAAAACATGACGACCTTTTCGGCGATTATTCAGAATATGGAAGATGTTATTGAAGCTTGGGCGAAGTCTTGTGAAAAGCATGAGCAAATGGTAGCCATCCTGGAGTATCAGCTAAATCTCACTCCATCAATTTCTGAGGAGGAGGTGGATGAGGTGCTAGCACGGTTCGTAGCGTATGCGGTCAGAGAGAAGAACAAAGGAATCCGAGTCATGGACGAGAATCTTCTAGAAGGGTAGTGGGCATTGATTGCTCATGGTGGCCAAGGAGGAATCTGCTATTTTTGGGAGCATTTATGACACCACTCCTCCACTGCGTGGTTTCCAGAACCCGCGACTAGGTCTAGATGCAGTGGCTCAATCCCGAGGCCCTCTGTTATTCATCTGGACCATCCATTGGGATTGGCCAGCTATAAAGGGATTCCTCATTTGTAATATAATGGTTAGAGAATCAGTAGTGACATAGTGGATTTGAGCCCGAGAGCCGGTAGATGCTTAGGTTTGATGGTTTTCATTGCATTGTTGAAGAAGAGGGGAATTCTCCCATTGAAATTTTGTAAAGAGATTGTCTAAGGCTAATCATAAAAGCATTTCATTGATGGTGAATTCAAAGCTTTTGTTGTGAGTAGTTAGAGCAAGTTTCTTCTTCCTTTGACAACTGAGTTTGATTTCATGCTAATAGTTAGATACGGATGCTTATGTTTGATGTAAGTGAGCTTCTTTGATCCATACCACTAACGATCTTACTGATGGTAAGCTTGTCTTGCGTGGTCAACTGGAACGCTTTATACTTAACTTCGATCAGGATTCATGTGTAGTTATGCATCGTTGTGATGGTAGTTGCATTATTGAATCGTGATTTGAACATCTTTCTTATCCTTTGAAGATTGCACTTACTTTGTTGAAGCTGTCCAATAGGAGGCTAGACAATGTTTGTTTGAAGTTTCATTGAAGTTGAGCATAACATCCCTTGCATTTAGGTTAGAATTTAGAATTTAGAAATCTCTGCAGCCATTCAAATTCCGCACACTTTGGGTTAGTTTTAGGAAACTTGCACTCTAAAGCTAAATCATTCGCACAAAATCCCTTTCAAAAGCATATATTGGTTGTTACTGCACGTATTCTGAACAACTACGTAAGTCCCCTTGTAAGAACACAGCAAATACACATCAACCAAACTGGGTCTATTCGCATTAAAGGAACCTTGGAGTTGAAAGCGTGATCTCACTTGCAATCTTAGCACGCTGAATACTTTGTTCAAGAGGGAATAGAGTATCCATTGGGAAACTTTGTTCTGCTGATTGAGTGCAGTCCACGAAATCACATCAACAGGAGTATGTTGGAATCCCCTTTGTTTCTGGTTCCTTTTTCTGTGGGTTTCAATCTGTATGTCTGTGGAGCTTCTTGTCTTTTTTGGGCTCATTTGAAGCTGGCTATTTGGGTCTGGTTTGTCTATGGTCATTATATAGAGGTTTCTGTTATGTTGTCTTTCCAGACTGTTATGGTTGTTTTGTATATCTATAAATGAACCACTTATTCTTTGTTTCCTTTTTGGGCAGGGGGGCATATAGATTCCCCCAACTAATTAATCAAACAAACAAATAAAAAATATTTGTGGTGTTACAAACTTACCACATATTCCAATATACTGCAATGCTTATAGTTATACCATAACTTAGGTTCCACATACATGCTTTATAAAATTTCCATTTGACCATGCAGTCGCACTAAACATACATTAAGTATAATAAGATAAAGAGTTTTAGAATTTCCATTTAACCATGCAGTTGCACTAAACATACATTAAGTATAATAAGAAAAAGAGTTTTAGTGCTACAACATATTTCAGAATTCTGTGCAAGTGTAATTTCAAAACAGCTCTCAGGCCACAACATATTGCAAAATTCTGCAATGGCCACCATTGACAGGTGTTCAATTTTAGCAATGAATCAGGAAAAGCTTTCTTTGCGCTGTTTCCAATAAAGAAAAGCATCTAATTGTTGAAGATCCAAAGAAGATGCAGATCCAACCGTAACACCTATGTATAAGCATACAATAGAAAACAATAAAATGCCATACTTTACCAGTAGTTTCATCATTAGCTTCTGCAATAGATGTATCATCTCCATCTTTTCTTTGATTCTGAGACATCCTTGATTCTTTCCTTTTGTCTTCAATATATTTAACTACCTGTACAAGTTTGATCACAATTTTTCAGCCCTTGAAATAGGTAATTTTTACTTCATGTGAAATGCTAATGACATGGAACTTGTTTTTCAGACTATAGTCATTCAGAAAGTACTTGTAGCACATTAATCATCATGGAAATTAAAATGAAGTTTATGAAAACAACCCTATATGCCAATAATACAATAGTTAAGTTTTTGCCTACCCTCCTGAGAATTTGTTTTTAAAAGAAGCTATTTTATCTTTAAAAAATCAGACTTATACATAAGACCATAGTTCTTAATCAAATTGTAATATGCACTTATTTCTTGGTTTTTCAATGTCACTTGTTGCTAATAATATTGAGATCTAAAGAAGTGTCACTGGTTTTGAGCCCTGTAATTATTGAAGGAAGAGTGCTTATGTTCGTAGTTTTGTGAGTCATTTTCACTTGATATTTACTTGTTTTTGCAAGAAAACATCTTCAGAAGGCTTCACAGAAGGACCTTTCTTTGAAAATTGGCATTCATGTTGGGTGAACGGTTCATTTAAGTCTCAAAACTACAAGTTGTAAATCATGAAACTTTTCTCTACCTCCAAGGTTAGGGGTTTCTCTTAAAGAAGGTAAATAGGGGCTAATAATAGATTTATGATGGTTAAAGGCTAACTACTAAGAGTGGATTCTCTCCTATGCTTTGAGCTCAGCTTAAACATGGGAGGGTGTTCCTAGAGGCCACTTTACTAAGTTTTTGTGATGTCCCTGACAAGTGTTTTTGATATATTTGAAATTCTTTTTGTGTTTTCTGGTTATGAACAAACAATGAAACCAAACCCTAACTGCCAACCACACCAGATATACAAATTACTGATAAATCCTTCAAATGAAATTGTAAATTTGCAGATCTGAGAGATATAAACAGCTACAGTATTCTTATATCAATCACCATAACTTCAAACTATTAATTTCCACTGAGAAATTTATCAGCTGAATGTATAACAATTGTTTGACTGTTCTTGACAAATATACCATCCCAAATGTATGTAAACCTATGTTACGATTAGGTACCCTGAGGGTCCGGCCCGGGTGTTCATCCCGAGGGCGCTTGGTAGATGATGCTGCGTCCGGAGCGAGGAACCGCCGGGGAGTGACAGTAGTGGTGTGGGTTAGGTGCGGAGCGCGCGCAGTGCGTGCCCTTAACCGCTGGGATACCGCCGAGGGTTCGTTACCCCGAACTACTGGCGAACCGATCCGCCTGCATACCCACAAACACCCAGCATGAACCCATCATCAACATTGTTAATAATAGTTGGCTGTCATACAGAAATCTATATGTTTGTTTTACTGGCCATTGGATTTGAAAATTCATGTCTAACCTTTTGGCTGGTTGGATTTGCAGTCACCTTAAATGTGATTATTGCGGCCCACCGTGATAGGAAGTTTCATCTCTTCTACAAACCTCTGTTACATCATTAGATTTGGAGCCTAAAATATAATATCCATGTCTGACAAAAACACCTTTGTTCACCAAGTTTCTGAGATGGGAATGGTAGGAAACAGTGGGACACATTTCAGTGATGACAGGGAACAGGAGGCCTTTTTTCCAGGGGTTAGCAATTGAAAAAATAGCAGAAATTTAAACATATAGAAAAATTCAAATATTCATATGATAAGGCATTCACCATATTCATGGTATAATCATCTATAATACATTAGAGCTGAATTGAGAATTCAAATGAATTGATATAAAATTAACAAAAAATCAATGTCTAATCATTTGAGTTTTCATTACCTTTGTTGATCAAGTATCATACTATGAAATGATTTAGTTTTACAATTCTCTATATTTCTCTTATTTTTTTGTATATATAATACATATATATAGATTTATAATATATTAAATTATTAATATATATATATATACCACGTACCCATCGTCAAACCCTAAAAATTTTGCCCGTACCGCGTCGGGTTCGATACCAAACCGATCGAACCGAACGGTAACTTAGATGTAAACAGATCTGCACCTAAAATATATCCCTAGAAATCCGCTAACTATTGACTGGCCTATATGTTGCAGCCTCAGATGGACATTGATGCTGGCTGCTCAAACTTAGATGATTCAGCCTGTGACTGAAGGGACTGGCTGTGAGATGGCAGCAATAAAAATCTGGATCTGCAATGTGTGGAATAGCTGTACCTGTTGGCTCATTCTATCCCCCTTCAATTGGCAGTGACCTGTGCACAAAGATTGTAATGTCCCCTTTTGGCGCTTAGCCAACTTGTGCACATTTAGGCAGTTTCCAAGTCTTCTGATGGCTAATTGGTTAGTTAGAGAGAACTCCAACATTCTTGGAGAAGCATTTGATCAGTCTTGCAAAGCAATTGTTCTTGGGTTTGAGTTCAGTTGGTTAGTTGGAGACCTTTGATGCTTTCAAAATCGTTTTTCGACCTTTTGGGTGCTCTCCACACTTCTTAGATGAGCAGGCTATTTTTTAAAAATTGGCAAGTTGATTTCAATCATCTGATCTTCCTACTCGTTCAACTTCATCATGGTGTGGTCAGAATTGGATTTCGATGAAATTGCAATACTTTCCGCAACTTGAGTGAGTTATTAAGTTATTTAATTAATATTTCGCTAATGTTGTCTAATGTCGAGAAATAATTGAAGGACAACTTAGTGTAATAGCTCATTGGAAAGGTGATTAAATGTTTGCACATAATGAATTATTTAATTTAAAGAAAAATATATTTTTTTTTGAAAAAGCAACAAAAAAGAAAAAACGTTTTTTTCAAAAAAGCAACAAAAAAAGCTATAAAAAGAAGTGTCGTGTAATGTCCCTTTTGGTGCTTGGCCAATTCATGCACATTTAGCCAAATTCCAAGTCTTTCGGAGGCTAATCGGTTAGTCTGGATGAGTTCCAACATTCTTGGAGACTCAATTTAGGGTTTTCTTGGCATCCAATGGTGTTGTGGAGTTCAATTGGCTTTCAAGTTTGTGGTGACACTCTTTGTAGCATTTTGGGCATTCTAGGTTGTTCTCCATAGTTCTTGGAGAACACTACTAGTTTTAGTAAGTTCCTGTTTTGGCACCTGGCATCATTTTTCAATATCAACTTCTTCTTCCTGTGATCAATTTCGCTTTTCGATGCCTTAGCAGTGCTTTCTTCCAGGAGTTGATTGAGGAAGAAAACCCTTGTCAATATTCACCAGTTTCAATGGTGCAAGATCCATCCTAGCTGGTTGGGTGTTTTCATTCAAGAAACGCATTGGGTTTTAATGAGTTTCCACGTATTTTAGAGATGAAAATATATGAAGTTTTTTTATTGTTCACAGAGTTATATCAGACCTATAGCTATTGTTTAATCATTATCAGACCCTTATAATCCATTCTTGAGAGGTGGTAAGTTGCCTAGAGTGAGCTGGAAACATTGTTCTAAGTCTACATTGGCCATTGGGTGCATTTGGAAGTGGATTATTGAAGATTTCTAAGTCATTATCTCGCTGTCCAGACTACTGCAGTGATGTTTCAGACTTGTACCAGTCATCTATTTGCCATTTCCTTAAAGTATATTTTCTATTTCAATGATGGGTGGTTAGTTCTTTGAAGTTATGTTACATGTGGGGATGTTATATCAGTTCTCTTTCATAGCAATATTTGTAACAGAAGATGCATATCTTGAATTTGGGAGTTTTCAATGAGCTTACATTGTAACATTGAGTGGTAGTACCACCAATGAACTGCTCTTGATATTTTGTTGTTACTCACACTATTGCATAAGTGGCTTATGTTACTCACCCCACTTGCATAAGTGGCTCTTGCTACTCACCCCACTGAATAAGTGGTTCTTTGGTGCTCACTCACCACTGAAAAAGTGGAAGAGTTGTTTATTTTCTCTATATTCACTCATCACTGGAAAGTGGAAGAATTGGCTTTACATTTCCTTTATTGTATAAGCTTTCCCAGTGAAAAGTGGAAGTGCTAAGCTAACCCCCACTGGATAAGTGGATATTACTTCCAGCTGCTTATTTCAAGTATAATTGTAATTTTGTACACCTTATTCTCTCACCTCGCCCACACTAGGAACTTGGTGATCAAAAACTAGAAAGGAAGTTGCTTGCCATTTCATTTTTTTTTGAGCTAACAAGTTTCAAAAAAATAAAATAAGGGTGCATATTACAAAAAGGCACACAAATTAATACAGTTCATTGTTTTGGTTCTATAACTTTATTGCAATTCTCTCCTTGGATAATTTTGTTTCATGTCAATATTGCTTCTACTTATTAAAACATCTAGATTTCCAAAGTTTTAGAATGTTGTCCTCTGAAGTTGCCTTGAGATTTGAATCAGCCCAAGGCATACACATCATCAAGCAAGCTATTTGGGGACCTAAACCCCTTTAAGGTACAATTATGGTATCCTCCTCTTTCAAAACGAAATTGATGCAAATGAAAAAGACAAACCACTCCACCAATTAGAATTGTCTTTCTCTATAAATAATTTTTCAAACAATAAAAGATAATATTTACACTTTTGTAAACTACCTCCTTGTCAAAAAATGGTGGGAAACATAGTCTTAGAGATGAAGAGGGTGAGTTACCACTCGAGCAAAATAATGCCCTAGTCAAAATTTGGACAAGATTTGTACACACCATCTAATATGATAATTACCAAGGAGTGAATCATGATTAACAATAAAAAAGTTGTATCAGTTGTGCTATGGTCAAGTGTAATGTCCCCATTTTCCATCCCGCCTCTCAAACATTAATTAATTTAATTATTTAATGTTGCTTGCAAAAAAGTGCAATTATAAAGGTAATATTAAATAATTAAATTAAATGGAGTTATAAAGTGACGTTGGGGAATATTTAAAAGAATTTAATAAAGTCACTTTAGAATAAAGTGCTAATTGATTTTGGCGGGAAAACTAAAAAGGTATTATAAAAAGGACACAAGATCTCATTTCTCATTATGCAAAGATTATTATTTTGTTTGGTTTTCAAGTGAAGCTCTTCGAAGTCTGAAACCCTAGGTGGTATTCCTACAGGTATCTAGTTTTGGTGGTGAAGGATTCCACCCTAGTTGGATTGAAGCGGATTCGTTCAAGATTCGCATTGGTGCTTCAATGGTTGGGTTGAACGATTGGACAATTTGTGAGTCTTGCCAAGCAAGACAAATTATCCGAGGTATTTGTGAGCAAAGATCTCAAGTGATCGATATTACAAATTTGGAGGATAACAATTGACATCTCTTGCATTTGAAGAGTGAAGGGCATTCAGGTTTATATTTTCAGATTTGAGCATATTGACCTCTATCTCATTTTGGGGCGTCATATTTGTGTTTGGGGTGTTGCTATTGATTCATATGTGGGCGCCTATATTACTGGAAATATTGCAAATTCCATTCCTTAGCTTGGCATGAGAGTCTAAAGGGGTTTATCATTGCATTCAAACCTGGGCGACTCGGTTACAATTCAGGTATTATTTCCAGCAGCTTCCTGTGTGGTCATGGGTCTACATTAAGCTTGTTTTTCCATCACTACCCTTGAGAATAGTCAGCAAAATGAAAGAAGTGGTCTGAAATACCACTGCACAAGGTTTATTGATTGAATAAGGAAGCATTTCAATCATTGGCTTGGACGTGGTCAACATTGGAGGGTTGCGGTGAGTCGCAGGTCATAAAAAGGTCCAACACTGTCATTAACCCTACTGTTATATGTTGCGAAGGGAATGTTCTAGTTGTTGGGCGTGACTGTTGAAGCTAATATGTTGCATATTCTTATCGTCTAGTTGTGCATTGAGCTAGGACAGTAATAGTAGGTCGTGGGTCTTCCAGAGGTGTCACCATAGTTCATGGTATGCTATCTGTGCATAACAATCTCTAGGTCATAGTATACTTTGGTTACAGACTTCAGTTACTTAAGGTTTAATATTGTTACAATCTGCCTATGAGCAATGCCATTTGCTTATTATGTAATAATCTTAGTCAAGAACATAACTATTACGGTAAAAGGATGAATTTACAATATGATGTATGGAATGAATAGGAATGAAAACTGAAATAGTGTGATTCCTGAAATTGTGGTTTTGCATTTAAAATGTATCATTACAAATCTTATAACCCCTATAGCAAATCAATTCAAATAGTATGCAAAATGTTTGACAAAATGCAAATGTGTCAAACTAGAAAATCATTATAAATATCGTTCAAAAGTAGAGGGGTTATTACAATGGTATCAGAGCATGTCCTGAAATGCATTATGTCAATTGTGTGACGAAAAGCTTATTGGTGCAAGTTGGTAAAAGAAGAAAGTTTTTATGCTAATTTGGTTTGGGACTTTACAATGGTAACAGATCTTGCAAACCTGCCAACCTGTTGGGTTATCGATAACAATTGCAGTTGATTGTTGATTTGGTAAAAATGAAGACAGATCAAGAACTCGTGGCAAATTTTTTGCAAGTCTTCCAAGGGTATCAGAAGAACCTGACAACTTTGTTAGAGCACCTAGAGTTGTTGGAGCCTCATCTATCAGTTGGGAAGAAGGATGAGGGGTGCAAATCAATAGTTGTTGGTGATGGGATGCCATACCTCATGATGGTTGTTTGACGGAATTCTAGGATGACTCTTTGGATGCTCTTGCATCCATTCTTGTGGAGGAAGTGTGCAATGAGGTTGACAAAACAATAGCCGGGAATACACCATTAGAGCTACCCTATGAGATGGATAACACCAGTGCTTACGATGGGCATGATGATAGCTCACATGATGTTTTCCAAACAGTTAATGATGGTGATTTGACATCTTATCATAGTGTTGATTACAAATTGAAAATTTTGTATAAGGATGATAGGTCTCAAGGGTCCCAACATTTGGCAGGTTAGTTGAAAGTAAATGAAGAGTAGCCCGCTGAAAAGTGGAAGTGGTTGGCTTTTCGGCCAAGTGCTTTACTCTCTCTATTGGCTGGCTTGTCGGCAATAGCTTTACTTGTTTATTTCCAACATTATTATTACATTCAAATCCCCTTACACCGTATGCTCTCACCTTGCCCTCTCCGGGATCTGGGTGAACAGAAAGTGAATGGTTGCTTCCAGTTGTCTATCATTGCATTTTGGGCTAATGCCAATGGGTGCAAGTTGTGAAGATTTGGGAAAAATAAGGGTGGGATTTACACCTCGCCCACACTGGGAACTTGGTGATCAAAAAGTGGAAAGGAAAGTTGTTTAGCATTTTCATTCTATTTGAGCTAACAAGTTTTTGAAAAAAAATTAAGGGTGATTATTACAATTTTCCTCCATCAAAACCTTCTTTGCCTCTACCATTCCCCTAAAAAAATGATATTGCACATCTACATGTTTAGTCCTAGCATTCTAAATAAGGTTCTTTGCCAAACAAATTGCACTCTAATTATCAAAGAATGTCCTGCTCTTAAAACCAATTCTAGCGCAAAGTCTTTGTAACCACACTATATTTTTGCAAGCATGTTGTACCACCCAAAATAAATTTTTTGCTTCATTAAGGCATTTTGATAAAAATAGTCAAAATCTTGTAAAATTGTCGTCAAATGTCAACAAAGGTCAAAGTCTCTAAAAATAGCAATTTCCTATTCTTAGAAATTTCTTATCGACAAACGAAGCATAGGGTTTTTGTGGGTTTATTGTCAAGAGGATATATGCAAATTTTTGGAACTTTTGAAATTAGGGTTTTAGGCCCCTATTTTTAGAAAAACCCTAAAAATAGAATCTTTCCAGAAATGGCTCAAAATGATTTTGATTGGTTAATTCTTCATCGTGATCACATGGTCCAGTCAGAATCATGAAAAAGTCGGTTTTGCTTTGGTGGGTCTATTTCACTTTTTCAGAAGAAAAGTTAGGACCTCCGAGATCATCAATGGAGGATGGCCAATACCAAGTATCAAAATCTAAGCTTCAAATGCTACACAGAAGAATCTATGGAGAAAGATGCTTGAAAGATGCTCAATGGCGAAGGGGAATTTCAAAAAGTTGATAAATGCAAAAACTAAACTAAGTCTGGAATGTTGGAAGCTTTGCAGATCACACATGCGCAACGGTGGATGCAGTCAACACATCAACAACGGCAATGATGTAGTCAACAAACACGTGAATGGCTAGTGTTGGTGTTGCACGCAGACAGCAAGCGTGGTCGACAGACGAGGATCACGGACAATGCAATTAACGACACAGTGAACACAAAGCTCAAGGATGAAAATCATCAAAAATGACTAACTCTGGAGCCAAAAGCGCCCTGCTGGCCAGGGGCACCCATGAATTCAAGAGGCCAAATGCAGTTGTTAAGATTAGCAAAACCAGTCATCCTCTTCAGAATTCTGCAAGCTTTCTGACGGATCGCCAAGCTAGTTCAACAAGTTCATCAAACACCGGCGAACGAGGATCAAGCGAAAGATGCTAAAAACAAGAAACATCAAAAAATGGCAGTTTATCAAGGAAAAAGCACCCTTATAAGCCAAGGGCACCCAAAAAAGAAACTAGTCAAAAGTCAAAATTTGGGTTAGCCATCTCCAAATAATCTTTCTGAATTCAACCCAGCTTTGCAACAAATCCATTCACAAACTCAAAGAACCTATCAAACGCAAGTGGTTGTTGATCAAGAAGACACATAAAACGAAGGATAAAATGAAGTTCATCAAAGAAAATGCACCCCTGCAAGCCAGGGGTGCCCAGCATTTTGAGCAACCGGATGAAGTTTTTAGCAATTGTCTTCTCCAAGAAATCTTCTCAGAATTCTTCCAACTTCGCGATGAATCCAGCAACCAATCCACAGGACCTATCAAACACTCACAAATGAAGATCAAGCAGGAAATGTTGTAAGTCAAGAAAGTTGAAAACCATGAAAAATTGACTAAGTATAGAGCAAAAATGCACCCCTATAGGCCAAGGGCACCCAAGATTTTCAAGCCTCAGTTTCAATTTTTAGGCTTCATGACCTCCAACAGCTCCTCAAATTTTGTCGTGCTTCGCAATGAGTTCGTCGACAAGTTCATCGAAGCAGTCAAACATCCAGAAACAGAGGTCAAAGTCAGGTGTTTTCATCAAGAAAACAAAATGAAAATTGTCTCAGAAGCACAAAAGTGCCCCTACTAGCTAGGGGCGCCTAGGAATTTGAGCCCTCTGAAACAGTCTTTTGAGTTTGCGCAACCAATCATCCTTTTTGGAATTCTTCAAGCTTTTCATTGAACATCTCAGCCTGATCACAGGATTCAACAATCACCAACAACGGCAAATCGAAGCACGGGAGGTCAAATTGAAGAAATTGAAAATCATCTGTAAATTGGTTAACATTGGCAAACAAAAGCACCTTATCTCAAGAAGGCACCCAAGAATTCAAGCCACCAAAATCAATTTTCAGGGTTTGCAACTTCAAAGAACATCTCCTCAGATTTGATCATGCTCTGCAATGAACCTGTCAGCCAAACCTCAGGATCAATCTGGCATCCGAAATCAAGGGTCAAACAAAGGCAGTTTATCAAAGAAATTCTGAAAATCTTCAAAAATATCCTAACATTGGCAAGGTGGCGTCCAAAGTCAACTCCTAGTTACAAATTTTGAAGACTTTCTCTCCCTCAAAGACGTCCCAAAATTTGGGGAATGCTTCCAATTAACTGCCAATCACACCAGATAGCTCTTCAATCCGAGTTTGGATGCCCTAACTGATGCTTCCACCTCCAAATGATATTTATCAAGCATTTGGGCATCCTTTCTCATTATTTCTGTAGGTTGACTCCAAACGCCAAACACATAATTTTATTCTTCCCACAATTTCTTCTACTTCTGTCTTAGGTTTTCTTGCATGTTCGAGCAAAATCAATCTTTTCACAAATCTGACCAACTAGGTTTGTTCAACATGAAATTGGCCACAAAACCCACGTGCCATATTTTTCCAAAAAAGTTGCCCCTGTAATGTCCCCATTTTTGTGAGCATCAGTTATTTTTGGATTAGCCTATTATTTTGACCCTTATAGGCTATCAGATATGGATAGAGGGTCCTCTGAGGTAGTGACCTTCGTCAGTAGGTGACATTACTTCTCCCCAATACTTTGCTAGGTTTAGGATTTGTCCTTGTCAGTGGTTTTTGGACTCAAATTGACGCACTTACTATTTATAGTAAATCACCTTGGTAGTTGAGCTCTGAATTACTATATATAGTAGGGCACTTGGACACTTGCTGATTGGTAGTGTTGACTCCAGTTTCAGATGGCGTGGAAAATTAATGATTATTCAATGAGATATTAATGTTTATATGGCTTAAACGATATTTAAATATAAAAAGGTGATATTATAAAGTTATAACTTAACTTTATAATGTGGGGCCATTTTAATAATGTTGTGTAATTAATGACTTGTGGAAAAGTACGCCATTATGAGGGTATAACATAAAGTCAACAACAAAAGCAAATTTAAAGTTATTTAAAAAGCATTTAATGATGCATTAAAAAATCGTGCCAAGTGAAGGAAGTATAAATAGAGCATCAAAAGCAAATCAACCTCATTCTTGAAGACATTTTAACTTGTGCTTTTTGATATGAGAGCTGTGTGTAGAAATACACAAGGGTTTCAGTCATTTCTAGCATTGGAGTCAGTGTTTATGCAATTTTGAGGTTGTGAGAGATCAACCGAATCATTGCTTATGGAGGACTTCATCCAAAAGTTCTATTTGTGCTCAAAGTGGAGGAATTTCATCTAGGGTTTGAAGTAGTTTGAAGGTATATCTATTGCAGACCTAAGGTATTCGTCATTGGCAGCCATTATCAATCAGATTTCAAGTTTTTTATTGCTGCTACAGTAACATGTGAACAGTAAATTCTACAGTGTTTGGGCAGATTTGTGAAAGATATTCAAGGGGTTTATTGCTGCACTTTAGTAGTTCGTATGTTGCTACTACTTTATTGAAATCTGGGCTTATTTGAGAAGAAATTGCAAGTATATTGAAGGTCTTTCAAGCAGATTTAAAAGATTTCTATAGTAGGTCTGAAGATACTCATTGATAGCCATAGCTGCTGCTATATTGGTGATTTCTGGGCAGAATATATTGCTTTTGGAAGGCCGTTTCATCTCCTTGGTGCTAGATGTGTTTTCCTTGCAGCAAAACATTGGCATTTGGTTTGCTTCTACAACATGGCTGGGCGTCTAATCTAATGAGGGTGTGCTGCTGTAAGTTATATCAGACTTTCCAGTACTGCTGCTAATGCACTTTCAGACCAGCTTCTTGCTAGTTTGCACACCTTGCTAGTTTGCACACCGGGTATGAGTATATGTTTGTATTCACAATAAATGTAAAGTTTGATTTACATATACATTGTATTGTCAATCAAATTAATGATATATCAGATTTGAAGCACTTTGCTTAAATTTTAGAATTATTTATATTTATCTTTGTGCAAGCTATCTATATTATACTCTTGGCAAAAAAATTATATTTTGCAAACCCTCTTCAAACACTACACTTTGCAAAACTTCAAACAAAAAAACCACTCCAAGAACATATTTAGGAAAAATATCAGAACATGCAGAGTTGAGGAGAATAGGGGTTCGTACAGCCCCACTACCTTCAGTTTTAAGGCTTTCTAAAAATATCATCTTTTTCAGAAACTGACATTCTAGGTCTACTCAGCACACAAGCGCCTACAAAACCCATGTGTCAGAATTTCTCCAAAAAAAATTGCCTCGCTACCTCTGCCTATGAGGGGTTCTTGCATGTTCATGAAAAAGTCATTTTTTCAAAAATCTAACGTTCTGGGTTCATTCAAAAAGATATTCTTAACAAGACCCACGTCTTAGAATTTTTCATAAAAACTGCCTCTCAACGAAGCTATTTTTAGCTTTTTCGCAAAAACTTGTCCGAACATATCCATGTTCACAGTCAAACTTCATGGTTTCATCATGCAATACTCTTCCATTGAGAAAAATCAAGAAAAACATTAGAAGCATAAAGCTGCAGAAGAAACAAAGGTCATCACTCCAGTTACAGAGCCGCCAAAGTTACCAATCAATGAACTGCCAATTGAAGTGTGTAGATATTTCCAGGATTGCTCAAATTGCTAACAAGCAGTAAACTGACAGTTGAGGCACATGCAACCACCTCCAAAGATAGGATTTAAAACAACAGTTAAACTTGATGCCTTTTCCAAGTTAACTAACTGTCCACCTTTCATGCATGTCTATCTTTGGAGGCACTTCTTGTACAGTTGGAGTTAGTTTTAGTTTTATAATCAATTAACTGAGGTAGTCTTTCCAATTAACTATTAGTTACCTTTGTTTAGACATAGGAATAAATCTTGCAGATTGGCAAGAACTGTTTGTTAACACAAGGAGATTTTAGGGTTCCCTACTCTTGTGTTTGTCTATAAATAAGAGCAACCTTGCTCATTGTATTTTAACCGTTATTACTATAACAAAATTGTTGAGTCTTTGTGCCTTCAAGCTTTGCTAGTCAATATCTGTTCACTTTGTTCAATGTATTTTGGTTGATCCTATGTTGTATGTTTGTCTTCTTCATACAACGTGTTGTCCCAAACGTGTATTTGTTGTTGGAAAGTTTGGAAATAAATCATATGCCCACACTTGCTTTGATCCAAAGTCCCAAGATCTTTTCGTAATATTGTTGTTTTCATAATCTTTATTTCAATCTACACCTCAAAAGAGCAATGAGCCTTTGAGGGAATTTTGAAAGCAAGTTTATCATTTAATGTTATGTGTTTATAATCTTTATTTCAGCCTACACCTCAAAAGAGCAATGAGCCTTTGAGGGAATCTGAGATTAGGTTTATCGTTTGATGTTTTACTTTCATAAACTTTATTTCAGCATACATTTGAAAGAGCAATGAGCCTTCAAATGTGTTTTGGAGACAAGTTTTTCTAAGTTTTGTGTTTACCAAAATCATTCCCCATTACTTCTAAATCCTCTTGCTCTGAATTTACTTAAGGAGATAGAAGTGTTATAAGTTTAGGCCTAGTTGTAGTTGAAGTTACGAAACCAGAGAAAACCTCAGCTGCAATGCAAAGAGTTTTATAAACCTTGTGCTCTCAACTAAGATAAAAGATAGGAATTTAGTTTGCTTTTTCTTTTTACGCATAATCAGCAAAAGAGGGAGCTTCCCCCCCTAATTTGAAGAGCAATCTAATTGTGCATAGCTGTTCGTTTCCAATCCGCACACCAGAGGGGTGAATTGAAATTCCAACACATGTGTCACAACCATATACTCTTCTTCAATAGTGGAAAAGGCAATTGTCTGTGGTCAGTTACTCATCTAGCACACTATTCCTTCAAACAGAATGAACACATAGCCACTTGTTGACCTTTGGCTATCCAAATCTCCAACCCAAACAAAATGAACAAAGCCTTATTTATTGAACTCCTTGCCAATATCATTAGTACTATGATAATACAAACAAAGAACCAAAGTTCCTTTCAAATGCATAAAAGCTCTTTTCACATGAATCCAATGTTCTCTACCAAACTTTCACATGAGCCTACTAAGACCTCCCACTACTTGGGAAATATTTGGCCTTGTACAAACCATAGCTTGCATCAAGCCTCCTACCACACCAGCATATGAAACATTGCACATGTCCTCCAAAGCCTCTCAAGACTTAGGACACCATTCCAAACTAAATTTAGGGCCTACTCATAAGGGGGCATTACAAGCTAATTGCCATTCATATCAAACCTCTACAAAAAAAAATTATATATACTTCCTCTAGTTCAACCACAATTTTTACCTTGTCTATGTGAATTTCCATACCAAATATGAATCTTCCAGCCCCTAAGTCTATAGCAAAGTTCTTAGACAACTAAGTCTTGAGTTCCCCAGTTATTTCCTTACTGTTTCCAACTATAAGCATATCATCAACATATAGAAACGTGTTTCCCTAATATGTGATTACCCACCTACTCATAGTACACGCATTGATTACTTTTGCTCCTTGCAAAACCCAATTCCATCACATGTGCATCAAACTTTTGATTACCAAATATGCATTGACTACTTCAAACCATACAAAGACATTTTTAGTTTACTAACCAAATCTTCTTTTCCATTGACCTTGAATTCTTTAGGCTGATCCATGAACATTTCCTCCTCTAAATCTGCATGCAAGAATGTGGTCTTGACATCCATATTCTCTATTTCAAAATCACATGCCGTAAAAACAAATAACATTCTTATATTGTTTAACTTAGCTACAAGACAAAACATCTCACCAAATTATATACCCTTAGTATGGAAATAACCTTTTGCCACTAGTCTTGCTTTGTACCTTTCCAATATACCATTCATGCTGAAATTTTTCTTGTATACCCATTTGTAGCCAATGGGCTTCCTTCTCTCAACTAGATCAACAAGTTCCAAGTATTACATTGCTACAATACCATCATCTTTTCTTTAATGGCATTCTTCTAGGACTTGATTTCCCTATAAGAGAGAAAGAAGAAAGAAAGAAATTATATTACTACTTGGCATTAGTTTTCCATAGTCCATGTAGTATTCAAAAGATTGCTTCTAGAATCAACTATTTGTGTTTTTTAATCAATGGCGGAAACTTTTCCATCAAGTCTTATGGGGAGAGATCTTAAAACCTTTTCCACAATTATTGCATCCTCAACTTTCTCTCCAAGACCACGGATGGTATTTGATGATTTCATACATGCAAAGCAGATAGGCAATGATATCTTCCTCATCCTTCATCTTTAAACTCTCAAATTGTCTCATGTGGGTTTGAAGCTTGGCCTTCTTAACTTTGTCGTCTCCTTCATATATATTTTTCAACTTGTCCCACATATCCTTAGCCGATTTGCAATGCATAACCTTCACAAACTCCGATTTGGATAATCCACACAAAATTGCACTTTTGGCATTGGCATTGTTCTCGCTTGCCTTCTTTTCGGCTTGGTCCAATATTGGGGTTGTAGGAGTATAACCAACTTTAACGGATCAACAAATATCATATCCTAGAGCATTCAAGTAAGTCTCTATCCTAATGCTCCAAAAAGAATCATTTGATCCATCAAATAGTGGTGACCTCTTTGAGGAAAATCCATATCCTTTAGTCATGTGTGCTTCCATGATCTACCTTCGAGTGATAAAGCTCTTTCCAAAGGAACCCACTCTGATACCAATTGATGAAACACACTTATTCTAAGAGGGGGGTGGATCAGTATAGATCAAAAATTTACTTCTTAGCTTAAGAAAACATAGCAATATTACTTCAAACCTTAATTATCCATAGCAAAACCATATATACAAGATCTAGCAATTAAGAACACACATAAGAAACACATGATTTTACGTGAAAACCCTTACAAGAGAAAACCACAACAAAATATTACTTGTGTAAATCTTCTTACAAAATTTGTAGGCACCAACCCACTAGAGACTCCAATCCCCACTACTGAGCACCAACTCAGCAAGAGAAACCAATCCCTTCTAATGAGAGGCACCAACCTCTCCAAAGTTTGCTCCAAAACTTCACTTATTTCTGCTCCAATTCTTCCTTAATCTTTGCTCTGTATCTAACTTATATCTCTGCTCCAAAATGATTCAATTTCTGATCCAAATTTTACTCCAAATCAGGCACAATGTCTGCTATAAATCTCCCATAAATGTCTATTCCAAATCAGGCACAATGTCTGCTATAGATCTGCCTTTAAAGGTCTGCTCCAAATCAGGCACAATGTCTGTTATAAATCTACCTTAAAGGTCTACTCCAAATTAGGCACAATGTCTGCTATAAATCTGCCTTAAAGGTCTGCTCCAAATTAGGCACAATAGCTGCTATAAATCTGCTCCTTTTCTTCTTGAATTTGCTCTTCTTCTCCTAATTCCTGCTCCTAAAAGGAATGATTTTGCATTGAAGAACTTGTTTTCTAACCTCCAAAATAACTTGTATTTATATTCAAATCATGCACTTTATCAAAAGTAGGTTGGCTAAGATTTGACACAAAATTTATTAAATATTTTAAATATTTAAATTCACCTTTCAAAGTATGTCGGCCACCTTTGATAAAAAATAATTTTAATTTCTACCTTTTGAATCTAGCAGCCATAAGTAAATGGAGGTCGGACATAAATAAATCAAATCAAACTCTTATTATTCCTTGTCTTTAATCAACAAACTTTTCATCACAAAAGTCTTCTTTTGACATCAATGATAATAATTCTAACAATCTTGTCCATACACCTTTGACATTAATGACAATATTTCCAACACCAATTGGAACACTACAATTAACCCTTGATTCTTATGAATATTGAACGTTGAGTTTGCCCCTTTAATTTGTTAGTGACCCTAACTATTTCAACTCCAAATAAGCAAGTTACAGACTTCCATTTGCAAGATGGAATTATGTGTCATCTAGAGAATCTCAATACTCCATTAGATGAACGACAAAAGATGGCTTAGAAGGCACATTATAGTCAAGTAGTAGGTCATTTTAAGGTCAAGTAGACTATGGCAGTAATACAGCTGTATTCCTAGTGATCAAAGATGTCATATGACATCAGCAAGTATATCAAGTCATTCACCATGTATGCAATCACCAAAATTGCAATCAAGATGCAAGAATTATACACCCCACTACCAACACCTTAAAAACCCTAAGAACTATCTATAATAAAGCATCATCACAATTGTGTCTACTTGACAATTGAAAGGCTCACTAAGATGGAAATTTTGCCTCCATGCAAGAAAGACATCTTGAGGAAAGGAACTACCAAGCTCTTCTTTAAACCATGTAGTTTTACCTCAAGATGCCACAATTGTGTCAAATTGAGACAAGAAGTTTTTGAATATCTTCAGTCCACTCTCTATTCCATGATGAATACAAAACTAACCAAATCAACTATCTTCCATCCATTAACAAGTAGACGGGTATTCAACCACATGATTTTTACCTCCTTAACCATTCAAAGCATCCACACACGTGGCATAAGAGTTTGTCATGCATCTAACACAACTATGATCAATCCACCCACGGCTTGACAAGAAAGCCTCTTTCAAGTGTGCCTCGAGTTCTAGCCACTAGCTCCGAATGACATAGCTCCTCTACCTCTAGCCTCTAGAAGAATATCCATATGCTCAAAGTCAAACAAAGCAAGGATATTTATCAAAAGAATCCAACAAGTACACAATATTCTTAAAAAAGCACCAGATACAAGCAACACCACAACCAAAACATGGTACCACTTAGCGTCAAGTTGGAGACGAGGTATTTGCATTAATAAAGAAAGGACTAGCAAGTCCAAACAAGATATTCAAATTTTTGAGATATAGCTCACAAACCATTACTAATTAGGTGGAAGAGAATGCCTTTGAACTCAATCTTTCATGCTGCCTAAGATTGCATCTCATTTTCAATAATTTGTTTCTTCAGCAATATTTCCCATGACTTTTGCATGCATCATATTTCTCAAAACAACTAAAAATTATATTGTTAATCCTAATTGTACTACTTTAATGATAGGAGATTCAATAGCAGATACAAAGACTAAGGGTGCTAAAACCCAAGTAATACCACTCCATAGGGTTGCTAAAATAGTAAAATATATCTATAGTGGAAAATAGTTCACATGGAATAAAATAGATATATGAATTCCCACTTTTGATCTGAGAACTTGACAAAATGAAGAATAATGCTTCTCAAGTAGGAGCGAATCATCCAATTGGTAGTTCAAGACAAAATTCTTCGAAACTATTGAACAAAGCTAATAGATTGCCTAGACGAGGGCATAACTTCGGGATACTAGCTCAAAACAACATTCATGATGCATCAGAAAGATTAGAACATGTACCACATAATCAAAGGGTGCAGACATTTGTTCCTCATGGATTGGCCCAAACACCCACTCTAGTAGGCCTGAAAATGACAAAATAAAATTCTTACCCAATTTGCGCAAGTTGTTAACATCATTTTTCCATATCTACCATTTCCAGCATTATTTATCCGCATCCCTGAGCTTCAAATGAGTCCTTGGATTTACAAGGTGAGACTCATCTTCTACTTTAATTATTTTAATTTTTTGATGCTCTTGGCTGCATATAAGGAGGATTTTCACCCAAAATGGGTATATAACAGTTTTCTAGAAAAAAATCTATTTGCTGAGATTGCTAGATGTTATTCATAGTGAAATTTATTGTGTCATTCATCTGCTTCCAATCAAATCCAGATCCACAGTAGAAAAACACGAGAACTCGTGAATCTACAAAGCAGGCGAGTCACTAGCTTAAAAACTCGGCACCCAACTATATAAAATGCAAAAAAGGCCGAATTTATTTTTTTAACGCCATTTCCTCCTCTACCGTGATGTGATGAGTTTTTTGTGCAACGCAAATAGGTTTTGGTTTTTTGCAAATCCCTCACGGCTTCAACTGTTGGAACATTAACTGGTACTTTTAATAACCTTTGACTTTGTAAATAAGAATTAAAAGTGCTTCAAAGTGCTTCCTAGATAAGAAGCATCTCTCTAATATACATGGAATATCCAGTCTAAGAAAACCTTCAAGCATATTATGTAGGGAAATTATAGTGAAAGTTTAAACTGTAAAGGACATCAGAGCATATGACTTCAACAAAGATCATAAATTTCTAATCCATACTCACTAATCAGGCCACACAAATAGAATCTGTCCCACGCTAAGTGTTGTAATTATTCTCTTTTCTAATCCATACTCACTAAACAGACCACACAAAAGTCAAATAAAGGATGTCCCATGCTGAGTGTGGCTTAGAAAAGAGAATAATTACAAACACTCAGCATCGGGGCAGCCTTTATTCGTGTGGCCTGATTAGTGAGTATGGATTAGAAAAGAGAAATGGGTTTCTCTTTTCTAATCCATACTCACTAATCAGGCCACACATTTCAAATGAAGACTGTATTAGTAACATGTGTCTTTTTTAAGAATATTTTTTAAGTATTTTTAAAGTGTTCGATAAAATTGCTTTCCCCGAGTTTTTGCAAGTCCCAAGTCTTTAAAAATTTTGGGCCATTTTGGACCTGCCGAGTCCGAGTTTTTCAACTACGTGTCCAGATCAATGGTATAACAATAGTTCACTCCATGTTTGTATATCCCACCAAAAAAGGTGAGATTACGAGAAGAATAGTCTCAAGACTCGTGACCCTTCAAATTATCTTCCTTGTCAGCTTAAATGTTCTCAAATGGCAAGAGAGGTAAGAAGAGATCCTTTCAAATTGTTGCTTGACAAAGCTCTTGAGTAACAGAAAAGGGAGATGACGGAACGATTTGACAATATGCCCATGACATATACCTCATTGCCATGCAAGCCATTCAGGGGTCTGACCCCATTTAACTTTTAAGATAAAAGTAAATATTAATATCCCTCTTTTTGAAGGTAAAGTTAATGTAGATGATGTAGAAAAAATTAGAATAGTATGACTCTGTAAATAATTCTTTAATAAGAAAAAGATAACATTTGCACTCTTGAAAGTTGCCTCCCATGTCAAAATAAATGGTGGGAATCATATTGTCTTTCAGATGAAGAAGAGGGTGCATTACCACTCAACCATAATGAAGTCCCGGCCAAAACTAGGACAAAATTTGTAGATACCATCCACAAGAGACTAGAGTAATACATAGTGAACGAATTATGGTGATCAGTACAAAAAAGATCAATTGTGCCCGAGTGGAGACTAGAAGATGCAAGATTGTACCCACACATTTCATGCCTTGTCAGCAAAGGTTGACCTTCGTGATGATGAGTGACAAAAAATTCTCAGATAATGTAGTGGCCTGGGGTTTTATATCCAATAAAACATGGAATTTGCAGTCAGCAGGACACTCGAATAAAAATTGAGTAGAAATTCAAATCTAGAGGAAAGAAAAAAAATTCTTCTGACAACACACCACATCCAAAGAAAGATAAGGGTGAATCATGAAGCCTGACAGGAAAACCCAACGCCAAAATCATCAACAAAAGCATCTCAAGAATTCTGAGCCTTTAGACAAAAACAAGGAAGGAGACTGGAAAATAGTGTAACGTCCACAAAAGTAAATGGCACTCAAATGAGAAGTGTTACACCCAGAAAGCAAAGTTAGCAAGACAGAGGTGTCAGTATAGGTACCAGCACCTGTAACATCACAGGTTTTGGACAAAGGAAAGCAAGTCGTGGAAACAGACCACCAATTTAGTGAAAGAGATCCTCTTTATATGGTATTCCGTTTATCGTATATATTGTTTATATTTTGTAATCCTGGATTCTGATCTAGTATACTGATATAAAGGAATTTGCAATCCACCTATACCACCACGAATACTACTGTCACACATACGCAAAAATTATCCCCTTAAAATATAAATCCTCGCCAAACAAACAAAATGGGTCACTAGAATCTCTTCGTTTCATCCCAATTAGACTTCGTATTTAACTATCAACATTTTGAATAATATCTTCAAATAAACGGTTCCAGGGTTTAGGGTTCCAGGTAACACAATTGTCAAAACATGCTTGACCCGGAAAACTCTGCCCACAACTAAAATCCCAGGGAAATTCTATCGTCTATCATCGATTTGACGGGATGCAAAGTTTATACAAGTCACACTTCTGAATCAAACAATTAAATTGAAAACCAATGTGGAAACAAAAAGAGAGAGAGAAAGAGAAGAAGAGCGGCCATGTTAATTATGAGTACAAACATACCTGCAAACATGAGAGCTGATTAGTGCGATTCCAGTGTTGGCGGGTTTAACTGAGCTCTATCACCTTTCAGACACTTTATATTATGTTTTGGGCACGCATTTTATGATGCTGTCATGTTTAAAGGTAACTGTCACCTTTATGGTCGTATTATGTATACTTGTCAAGATGAATGCTACTCACATAAATATGTTGTACGGTACCGTTTACATGCAATAGTGTTTTTTCGGTTTATTAGTGAAGTTGAATTGTTTTAAAGAGTCTATCCGGGATCAAATTTTGTCATAAGGTTCCAACATTGTAAGGGATGAAGATGGGATAATGGTCCAAATAACTATGACAAAATAGAGACCCCTCAATCTTTGACCTTCAGTCTTTAAGATTTTACCCTGAATCTTATGCTTTTGTTTCAAAGAGCAACATGATTTTGTGGATTTGATATAAATATTTCAAAGAAAAAAATGATGTATCAATATGAAGGTAAAAGAATATAGCTATTTCTTTAAAAAAGCGTAGGATATCAAATAATGTCTTAGAACCCATCTAAACCAATATAGCTAGAAAACGAAGCATTAAGTATTGATGTAGCCCCAAAAAAACGAAAATGGTCACAAGATTGTGACTTCAAGAAAAGAAACAATCATATAAGTAACAAATTTTTAACATAAACCAAATTAAATAACTAGAATTGTAAAGCCCACAATACGGGGGTCCCTATCATTAGGTTTGCCCCATCCTTTTGTAGGTAGGTCTTCATCTTTGTCCATAAGTTCTCGAGTAATGAGAGTGACATCTTCACCCTTCTCCAATCCCTCATGTTGTTACTAATTTGGCACACTCGATTGAACACTTCATTATGAGGAAATTGTTGTAGAGCTTCCCCTATGTCCAATCAATTGATGTAGATAGCATATACATACAACTTAACGAACCCATAGATCCTAAATTAAGCAATCCATCGTCCTAGGGGTGCTTCATTAAATTTTCGACCAGGGAAACGTAGTCTTGAGATGATGTTGGCATTGTATATGCAACAAAGAATCCCAACCCTCCTAATCGATTGAGTATAGGCAATTGAACAAAATTAATTTCATTTTAAAACTACTTGAAATAACTCGTATATAGAAAACAGGTTAAGCAAATACTAATTGTCATAAATAACCGTAGTAAATGCTACAAGTGATTATTCCTTCACAAACTGTAACTAGTGACTCTCTATGTTATAGCGTGACCCAATTCAACTAATTACTCAATAGCATTCAACATAACGTAAATCAAAAACTATAATTCAAAAATTACAATATAACATTCAACATAATGTAAATCAGAAATTACAATTCACAATCTAACTAATAATGTAAGCTAGCATGGATTATATAGTACCTCAAGTGGCCCTTGCTTGAGCTATTGCAATCCACAATGTCTCCCTTCAAATACAAAATCAAAAATTCATGAAACTAAAGTATTCTTCTTTATTGTAATTCAAACATGCACAAAACTTCAAAACATAGTATAAAAAGTTTTATATTCAATTTATTTTATGCAAAAATCTAGCTACCCGATGTCTCACAAGAACATTCCTATATACAGGATATGTGAGAGCCATCTTATTCCAAAACTAAAAACAAACTATGGGCAATTGTTGACTCTTCCAAAAACGTAGGAAGAGGACCAGGTCTTAGCTTTTTCTTCAAAATACAATCAAGTGGAAGAGTGTAAGAATCTAATAAGGACTCTACACCAATTAAGAATATTGTTATAACTAAAAGTGTGCCTAACAAAACAAACTTTATTATAAGTCGCTATCCACTATTAGAAAAAGTATATTCTTCCTTCCACAATTTATTGAAAATATGAAATGATCAATGGATATTCATGTTCACATCCTTAGACCATCGTTTACGTCAACTTTAGGGAAAATGCATGTGTTGTAGTTGATCACCTCCTCTAGCTGTGTCGGACTAACATCCTTTTGTTGTGGGTTAAAAATCATTTTGTTATGAGTTGACAAGTTCCTCACTGCAAGGGTTAGTCTTATTCCCAAAGACATTTTTTTAATTTTTAACAACATAATTAATCATAAAATTCTACTAAATTTTATAGACATTCAAAGATCACACAATCATTCATCAATGTAGTATATCATCTCCAATGATTTTAAATATGTCTTACAAACTTGGTAGAAATAAGATAAAAAAACATGAAACTAAAGCAAGGAAGTTGGACATATTTAGAGCTCATCATCCCCCCCCCTCCACCTCCTCAACTTGATTTTTTGTTTTTCGTCAAGCAACTTAGAGTCTCTAGTTGTATTGCAATGCAACTTCCCCATAGTCCATTGTTACACCCCATTGTGTTTTCACCTATTTACTATTACCTTGTTTGGTAAAAATGCTTTAATATATGAATTTTTTTGTATATGAATCTTAATGTATAATGTGGTGAATGAATGTGTAATTCAATATGATGTTTTATAATTATTTTGAAGATGAAATATATGATGCATATGAATGTATTGTTATTGGCTAACTACTATTGCAATGTACTAAGTTGGATGCAGGAACAAATTCGAACCTCTGAAAAAGAGGGGAAGTATCACTCAAGAGAAGAACTTGTTCTAGTAATCCATAATGAGCCTAATTGAGCATACACACACTCACATCCTAGTTGGTCTAAGTTGAGTCAAGTTAGTTGGGGAAATGTTAAGTGATCTTCAATTTTGGTTGTGAATATTTTGTATTGGTTTATGATCTTGTTCTATGAATGTTCTTGATTGGGATATGTTATTAAGTATTTATGTCAAGTGGAAGTTCTTCTTTGAGTGTTCATATTTATATATTAATCGATGAGGTATATACATAAAATGTATATATGTATGTGTCTACGATAAAATCATACATATGAGTAAAGACGTGCATGAGTATACATGGGTAGACATATCTACAAACATATCTACGCACACTCATGAACGGATTACCCATATGCATGGGAATATCAATTGGATGAATGTGACATACATATATACACTTTGTGTATATATGTCAATCGATGAAAACAAGAATATATGTGTTTATGTAAGGATATTAAAATAATGTTATATATATATTTGTGTATATATATAATTAGTTTGATATATATGTTTATATATTTATTTAATTGGCAAGTAATGCATTTGGTAATCATGAGGATATAAATATATATATATATATATAGTTTGAAGTGTTTTGAAATATGCAAAGTGTGCTATTATAGCGTTGATGTTTGATATATTTAAGGCGCTTTAAATAAGCATAGTGCATTATAGCGCATCATGTATATAGTTGTGGCTAAAGTTCAAACACAACGCATAAAGAAAATGAAAAATAAATTCAGACACAACGCATAAAGCACGTAAATAAATGCAGATTTTACATTGTTTACTAAGTATTTGCTGCACATACATAAAGGGTGCAAAAAGTATGAATATGTGGCACCAAAAACTATAGAATGTGGGAAACAATAAGAAGTATAAACCTATGTCATAACCAGGAAAACCATTAGATAAGCAAAAAACTCATTCAATGCAAAGGTAGCAGAGATTTGAGAGGGTAGTCGACTTACAAATCAAATAGGAAACCTATAGAAAGGCGTTGTTGTCCCTTGAATCAATAAAAGAGTCATGTTGTCTCAAGCATGAAGTCAACTCAGCTATTCTAAGAAATTGGAAATATGAGGAAGTTGTCATGTGTTGCAATCTGAGAGTTTAATCAACTGCGATGCATGTGAATAGGAAGGTGGTAGAATTGTTAGCTTGTTTGTAGCCTTTGGATGCTCAAATTTTAGTATATATAGAGGTGCTATCCCTACCATTTGTTACACTTTTCATTCTGATTACTCCATTATTATTATGTTGTATTTTTTGTGCAATCGAATTAGAGAGCTTAAGAGTTAGTGAGTTGCTTTGTTATTTTGCAATTGTAATTGTTGAGAGAATTAGTAAGAGGCTAGAAGAGGAAGTTAGGTTGAACCTAGAAGAAGTAGCAAGTGGGCTTGTGGAATTGAGCTAGGAAGGAAGAATTATCAGTTGGAGCTTTTATACAGGCATGTTGATATCTATTCCTTTGTTATTTATGTTTGAAAGGTTATTTATTTATGGTTGTCTTGTTTGGAAAGGATTGATTTAAATATGTGTTATGATGCTTTGGATAAGCTTGTATATTCTTGGTTGATTCTTGTTTTGGTGAAACCTTGATATTTGATTTATACTTATATGTATCCTATATTTAAATTTATATGAATGTGTTTCTATTTATACTTTACCTACTTTCTCAATTCTATACATAGTTTGTCATTACTATATGTATGTAGCATAAAATGTGGAAGGTAGTATGTATTGATGTCTTGAAGTACTTTAGATGGAAATGTTAGTTGGAATAAGTGAATAGCTTAGTTATTCCTAGGGTTAGAATAATCCATGGGAAAGGGTGTAACCTAGTTAGGCAAGTTGTTATGTCATCACTTTCTTCTTTTTGGGGTGTATGTTAAGAGTATGAATGGTCAAAACCAAATCGAGCTAGAAAGGTGGGTGAGTGTGTGACCTCCACTCTAAAATTTGGGTGATGAATACTTTGGCCAAAGTATTGTAAGTAGCCATTGGTTACACTATCTGTTCACTATGATCTAGGTTTGCATACTAGGTAAGGATTATCATGTTGTTACCTAATTTAGCTTCTAGCTCAATCAAGTAGAGCTAAGGTTGTGTTTGCAAAACAAAGATAAAAGGTACAAATTGATTTCTACTAAAAGTTGCATTCATATGCACAAAAGTATTATCAAGTAGATTACATTTCATTATGTAATTGTATACGAAAGAGAGATTGAACAAATTTCACATAAATGAGGTCTTTATTGATAAATACAAATGTATGGTGTCCCACACAAGCCATGGGAATAACTATTTCAATACATAATGAGATATAAGCTATACATTTGAAGATATTAAAAGAAAAGAACATATGGAAAGAATAGGGACCCATCATTTCCTGAATGACAAACCCCAAGTTGAACTGTTGCATCTTCAGCTCCTTTCACTCAATTGCTTTGGAAGTTGTTTGATTGCTTCGGAAGTTGCTTGATTGCTCTGAAAGTTGCCTAATTGCTCCGAAAATACCTGCAAGAGATGAACAAGTTGGTGTTAGAGCTCAGGATGCCTACTCTCCTCATATACAACATCAACAAATATATAATTTACTCTGACAAGGCATTAAATGAGTTTAGCAGTATCATTGAGATTGGAGGAAAAGCAAAGAATCATTATCAATATCCATCATATTCTAAGTTTCATTATTTTTATCTAACATGTTTGTTCATTGTGCAGGTATAGGTGAAATCTTCATGGATGAATTATTTGCATTTGATATTATAGCATGTGGAGTGAAATGGGCTCCCACAAAGGTTGAGCCCAACATGCTACCCTTTTGTTTGAGAGGGATATGAGGTGTAATTTTCATTAATGGAAGTGATTTCAGGTCACAATAGTCACTTACACACCAAGGAAAGTCATAAAAATTCTTCAATAAAGTTACAGTGGTAAAGCCATGACAGTTCAATGCATATAGCCATCACGCAAAGATAGATATTAAAGTCAACTTTTCCAAAAGTAAAAGGACAGTCCCAAATGATCATATAAGTGAGAAGACAGTTTAAAAGTGTTGAAGATGTTGGTGGCTTTTGCATACATAGTTTGTGCTCACAATTTCCAACTTGATTTATATTGTCAACCTTAGTTGGTCTATTGTAAGAACATGCAGTTGGTTGAGATTCAGGTAATTTCATAAAGAATAGATTTAAAGGATGTGTAGTTATAATGACAACTTATGACAATCACATGAAAGACTAAGAGTAGTAGATTAGAATGACACGAGAAGCAGGTGGAATTCAACAAGGCCTTAAAGCTCATACATTTTATATAATATCAATGAAAACTCAATGAATGTGTGAATACAGAGCATGATTGATATGATGACGGTGAGTAGTTAAATTACAGTCAAAGGATAGTAGTTACATTGATAGAAGCAATTGATTTTTTATCATATCTTGCAAATTTGGATTCTTGAGATTTTTGGAAAGAAATTAGTAAACAAGAAGGCGAAAAAACCCAATAAATTTTTCACCAACCTAGTTTGTAGCTTGTGATGTTTTTTCACCAATCTAGAACATGGTCGAATTGGCAAGTCTTTATTTTTTGCAACAAAGTTAAAATGTAAAAATTTCTTTAAATGATGATTTATAAATCACTTTAAATAATGTTATAAATGCAAAATAGATAAAGATGTGTTTTCCTTCAAGTATGAGTCAAGGGGGGATAGTTGAGGATTGATGAGTTGTGCCAAGCATATAGGGGAAGTTGGAGGAGGTTATCCAACAAGTGCCAAGAATATAGGAATGGTTAGACTTAGTTTTGAAGGCCTTGGAGAGTATTTTGGAGCATTTTTAGGTGCCTTTATGATAGGTGAGGTCAAGGCTTGACCTTTTCTTCATCTTTGAGCCTTTTTGGAGTGGATTTAGGGGCTAGATTTTAGGCTTTTTGATTATGCACGACCAATAAAGTTTTTAATTCCTATTTTTGTGCAACCTTTTGGAAAAGCATAAGTAACTTCAAACTTCATTTGTTGAAGTTAGTTATTTTCTTCTTTCAACATGTATTGTAGCTTATTTTGGAGCTCTTTCAGCAAAAGAAAGTATTGTAACTCAGTCTCAAACATGTACAATAGTATGTAACACCTTTTCATCAATGAAATTCAGTGTTTTTACCTTCTTAAAAGCTATCTCATTGTGTGCAGTATGATGATGGATGAATATTCTTGTGAGTTTTGATCATTCCTTTAATGTTTGTCTCCTTTTAGCACCTTCAGGTAGTTGCAGGTTGTAAGTTGTGTAAGTGGTTCAAATAGCTATTTTAGTTGTGAAAGAACTCCTTTCCTTCAAAAGTGTTAAGAGAATCAAGCCTCCTTGCAAAACACTTATGTATTGATATATGAAAATATTTGAGATGTGTTAAGTGAAGCTGAGTTATTGAAAAAATTGTGTATTAAAACAACAACTTTATAGGTTTTAGATAACATTTAGGTGCATCACCATAGGAATTTAGTTTCATTTCATGTTGCCCCCTTACCCTTTCTTCTACAAAAAATTAGTTTAGTAGTTTAGGTGAGTACCGTAAGAGCCATCTTTCTATGGAGGTTCTTTTCTACTTTAGGTGACCCACAACCTTAGAAAAGTTCTCATGTTTCTTCAATATGCTAAGTTTTGCAACTTAGCAAGGGCACAATATTAGGATACAACACATGCATGTAGGTTCTAGCCACTGTACGGTAGCTCTAGATATATAGGACACAACACCACGCTCTAAGAAGGCTAGGATTATGAGGTTACCAAACCAATCTCTTCATCGAAGGGTAGGGCCATCTTACTAGTTTGATAGATGTGTGGGTACCGCAATAAGTTTTTGGTTGTCGAAAAAGCACTTGAGTGATACTCCCCTCATGTAGTTGGTGGCCAAGATTTGAGGAAGGACATCTAGACCATTCATATCTCTATTTCAGTAAGCTCGTTGAAGCTATGTATGTAATCATGTATCTCTATGGAAATTGTAAATGTGAAATATCATCTTGAAATTATGTAATGTGAAATCGTTACTTGTATTAATGAAATGATTCTTTGTTATGCAATGGAAAAGTTTGAAATATGTTTCAAATGTGCACTTGTTATCCAAAAGAAAAGAAGAAAAATTATTGCTCTTAATGTTATTAGCATAAATTGTTCACTTGTGGGTAAACATAGTAAAAATTATTGGGTAGAACAATGGGCATGTTACATCCATTGTGATAGTGATCCCTTCACCCTGCTTCAAGTAGAACCCTTTTTTCTTTGTTATTCTCTCCCATTTATTCTATTTTGTTTCCCCTATCTCCGCTCTTCTTCCTGTCCAATGTGGAATTGGAAATAAGAGAAGAGGAGGATGAAATGTTAGGGGGGACCACATAATATGATTTTCAAGGGAGGGTGTAATATATTTGTGGGCTCTTTTAACTGTTGCCAAGTAGTTGAATACTGAATGAGGCTCCTTCTTTTCAGCTCTAGCATTAACATATTTCATTTGTCCTGAGAGAAGTTAAGTGCTTCTCTCCCTATCCCTACTACTAGTTATTGAAATCTTTTATAGTCTCACTCCCTGCATTCCAAAATATTTTTCTCTACCCACCATTTTTCTACCAAGTCAATCCATTCCTCTACTATCCCATTAGGATCTTCTACCTCTTCTCTAATAAGAAGGGGAAATTACTTCTCCCTTTCATTCTAATCTCTTTGTAGTTGTCCTCTTGATGTTCATTCCTGATGAATGAGTCCATTGCTTTGATTTGAACATCCCCCACAAAGATAAGTGGGCTCTAGACAATGTCATAGGGAATGGACAAATTATGCAAGTAAAATTCACACAATTGGTCTTGCATATATCTAGCATGTCCTATTGGTATGCTTCTAAAATACAATGTAGGTGAAGATAGGGAAATTGGAAGGTCATTGATTAAATAACTGAATTGAAAACTTGAAAATTTCTCCTACAAATATAGGGTGTAAACCCTAGTAGGTAGACTACATCTTAGAAGTTGAACTATTTTGTCAACTATCTCCTCCATTTTTACTTTTAATTTTCTAATTATTGCATCCTTCTTTTTCAGTTTCTCTGGTGTGTGTTGCTATTAATTCATATTTTCCTTTGTCTCAATTCTTTTGAAATTGAGATAATGCTTCTATTATGTTCCACAACTCAATCTCGAGGTTGACCTAGTAAGAGTTCTAGGGATTCTTGGAGCTTCCTTTTGGTTCACGGGTTGTGGAGTTCTCTTATTCATCTCAAAAATGGCTAACTATGTCAATTTCTCTAAACCTGACCCTTGTTGCTTAAGAGCACGCAATATTTTCTCCAATTCTTGAATCCTACTATCCAATCCATTCTTCTTTTGTTGGTATCCTTTGAGTTGTTCTTCCAGTTCTTTTATCCTCTATGGGGCTTCTTACCCTCATATTTCCCCTTTTTTTTAAAATCCTTTTCATTTTCTAAAAATATGACTTCATCAACCTTAGTAGGTGAAGTGAATATTTGTTTAGAAGCTTGGATATTTTCAGGTCTATGTGTTTTCCTCGTTGTGAACAAATCTTTAAAGTCAAGTAAGAGTTGTTGCTCAAATACATGTATTGCAATGTTTTAGACTATTCTCGATCACTAGGAACATTTTATTCTTGTGAGGTTGTTTCAGACTCCACTACAACAACTCTTTCTTTTTGAGGCTAGGCCTTCCCTTTGTAGGGCCCTTATTTTTGATACAGTTTGATCGCCTTTTGGTCTGCACTAACCTTCCTTACCTCTTTTTGGGTGTAGAGGTAGAGGCAATACTTTTTATTTTATGTTACTTGGGCTCATAAGGGATTTTGGTAGAGGCAAGGGTTTTTAATTTCGTACCTATGCTATAGGCTAATCCATAGAAGTTGCAAGTTACATTTCCTACACCTCTCTAGCTCTTTTTGTTCGTCAATGCTATGGGCAGGTGATGCAATGGGTGAGAAAGAGGGTACATGTTCCCCTTTTGTAGTCATAGAAGGCTCATTCACCTCTTCTCCCTTATTTATTTCCTCCAACTCGAGCCTCACAAGAATTTTATTAATATTGTTGCAAGCTAAAAGTTCTTCTGAAGACACATTAGGGAATTGAATTATAAGACGCCTTCTGATCAATAGGGTGACTAAACAATAATGTGGCAAAGAAAATTGATTCCTTTTCCTTTTATATTTAGTAGACATCCTTTTCAATAAATTATACAGGAAGTTGGGAATATTCGCCAACCTCTAATGGCATTAGGTGACTTAAAATTTTAAAATGCATAGTATATAAAATAGATTCTCTGCCATTGTAGGTTAAATACTTAACTATATACAAAGCAAAAGATGCCCATAATCATGGAAAGGAAATTTTTTGTACTTTTTGCCGAGGATTCCAATTCCTCCCCTAGCCATGTAAAATAATTACTTGTTGTGATTGCATCAACTCTTACTAGAAATTCTTCTTCTACCATAGGCAACCTAGAAACTTCTTCTATTGTTGCTTTAGAGGAATCCACTCTCAACCCTCTAATTATAGCCTCATCATTTTACAATGTGTTGGTGAATTTTTGTGTCATGACTTCATTGTATTTTGTTAGATGGAGAAAATAGTCTAACCATCTAGTTTTTTGAAAGATGGGTAGACACTATTGGTCTTTCGATACCAGATTGTGTGATGTTGGTTCTCTTCTAATAATATTTCCTCTCATCTTGAAGTTCTCTATCCTCTGTCAATTGAATTCTACTTCAAAATTTCTTTAATATACTTACTACTTCATATGCTTGTCGCTTTGTGAACACTACCAGCTCTATGTTTTCAAATCCTTATGGCTTACAAAAGGGAATTGAAGCTTATATATATATACAACTCTTGAATTCTTTGACAAGTGAAATTAGAAATGATAACTAAACTAGTTTTTCTCCCCCCTCAACTTAATGTTGTTATTTGTCCCAAATAGAAAGCTACATAAAGGATGAGGAAAATAAATTTCAAAGCATTGGAGATGTTTGACAAAATATAAATTAAATGTGTGCATGATCATGGAGACTAGAGAAAATCAATAGAATTTAATGTTAATCATAGTTAATAATAAGAAACGTACCTAAAATGGCATGGTGATGGGAAAAGGTGGCACGTGTGATGTGAATTGAGCACCGTCATGCAACTACTTGGAAAAGGATTTGAAATGATGGAATTAAATGGAAGTACTATGAGCAAATGTGTTGTATAAAGAGTTTATTGGAATGATGGCACATGTCCAAAAAGTATTAATATTGGAAAAGAAATTTGTGGCATGTACAAGATTTATTTATGATGGAACGATATGCTACATGGAAAGCGTGGTGGATTGGAGTTGCTAGTTGGATCATCTACAAATGTATCACTTGATGATTCAGCCTTGTTTGCACATTTTGTATGCAATTTTAAATCTGTATATGGTATAAACTATTGTTGTAGATCGTAAAAGAATTCCTCCTTATGTAATAGATTTTAATAAATCTTCAATCTATGTCCATTGACCATTAAGGAGAATTGGATTGAATCTATGGTATTTCATTGGACTGCTCCATTTTGAAAAACATGTTTGATTTCATAAGGACCAAGCCACCATGTTTGTAGTTTCCCTTTGTGATCTTTATATCATGAATCATAAATCAATGCTCAGTATCCTTCATTGAATTCTTTTGTTTTAATAAATTGGTCATGCCATCTGATTCTTTTTGTTGGTGTGAATAAAGTTTTGTGCCTAGTTAATTCTTTACTAGGGACTTAGGGGACTTAGTTCACATGTTAAGTTTACTTAGGATATAAATATTCTTCTAGAAGTCTTAGTTGTCTTATCTAAAAGTCATAGTTGTCTTATCTAGACTTCACATTATCCTAGGTAGTTATGAGTTAGTTGTCTCATGTGATAGGATTAAGACACTTGTCATGATCTTGTCTAATCCTATCTATCATCCTTACCTTTATAAGGAAGGCATCTCTTGTATTGTATTGCATAGCATAGTATATTGATCATATTCTATCATATTGCAATTCTTGTTTGGTGGAATAGCATCTTCTCTTATTGCTTATCTCTATCTCTTGTGGAGGTTATTTGGTGTTGTAGATTGAAAATCTTGATTTCTCACTTCAACATGGTATCAGAGCTTTGAATCTTACAAGCCCCTTCCATTTATTTAGAGAGTTTCTACCATCAAGTTTAATTATGATTTGAGTTTCTTGCAAATTCCTCGTATACTCTTCTCTTGCATTTCAATATGATCTTAAGAATCAAAAAGGGTTTACAAAGATTTGTTAATCCTATATTGCATGTATGTTTTTGGTGAGATCTGGTGATTGCATAACTTTTTCTATAGTGGTAGTATTTTTGGTTGTCCCATTGTGTCCAAGAGGCTCAAGAAAGTCAGATTTGGCTTTTGTTTCACTCAATTTGGTCACATTTGAAACTTTGACAAATGGTTTGGCTTCCGGATCTGAGAAGTGATATTTAGAAGCACTTTGGGCTCGAATCGGCATCACCATCGCGTTCAAGATGTTGAGTAAATGAATTTTGACTATAAATTCATCAAATTTTTGTAAGTTGTTTTAGAGGCAAAAAAAATTGCCCGAATAGGCCTTACAACCCTCGGAGTAGTACAATCGTCATTATTCTATTTTTGAAAATAAATATTTGGAAAAATATTTTCTACAACTTCATCTAAAAAATTTGGGGAAAATTTTTGTTTAATATCGGGCAAATTTTTTGAAAATTTTGGGCTATTAAAATTTTTTTGGCACACAATATTTGGGGCTTTATTCTGCAGAATATTCCACAAATCTTGGTCGTCGTTTCTGCAGGTTTAGTTGGCATTAATTCTTGGTACTGCCGAATTTGCATTGACTTCACTTTCATCCACCAACACAACACATTTAATATTGTACAAGTGTTGTCAGTTTTTTCTGTAGTGTGTATAACCTTGGTTGGTCGTTGCCTTTATTTTTTCCTCTTGTTGGTTTCTTTCTCCTAGCGATTTCATTTATCGACCTTCATTGCTTTCGTCCAAGTACCGATCAAACCCTCTACTTTCCCTATCAAGCTGGTCATCTTGTTGGCCTCGTACATCTGTGCTTCTTACCGTCAGGCAAGGTTTTAAAGCCATTGTTTCCAAACCTATTCTTGTCAACGTAAGCAATCATCAAATCATCCTTTGTTCGTAGGGTACAAAATTCCCTTGTATTAATTGGCATTCTTTTTTTTCAACCAAGTGACATTAGGCTACCCCACTTCTAGCCTGCAGTCACTTTTTCCAAGCCTACAGACTTAAACATTGCTTGGGTCACATCAAATTTTATATTGTAGGGGTATGATCTATTTTGCATCGATAGGCTTTGTTTGATCGTTGTCAAATCAAATTGAATGTAGGTGATTGGTTTGGTTGTCACATCATCATATTGTATTCAAAAGGGGTCACATTGGGGTTTCCATTGGCTTTTAATATTGGTCATTACTTGGTACGTGATAGCATCAGCAATTTTGTTTTCAATAAAAAAAATTATTTAAAAACTTAAATGGTTTATTTGTTCAGCTAATCAAACTTTTAAAGGTTGACCATACTGTATTGTAAGGGCCGACTATTGTTTAGAACGCGGGGTAGGGTGGCCCTCAAGTGGTGTGTAGGAGCCACCACTAGGGCACCACCCTCGCTCTGCCCGTCCACTACCCATGGTGGCAACAATAAAATAATTTATTTTTTTAAAACCCTTATGCCTACAATAGTCATATTGGGTGATTAGGGGCCGAATTTTTTACCCTGATTAGTCTTAAAAATGCTTTTTCTAGGGGTTTTTTCATTGTTGCATAACTTTTGATCCAAATGGAAATTTTTTGCAAATGAAATATCGTTGAAAATCTTGCGATGTGTATTTTCCAATGGTACCAGTGATTTTTAGAAATTTTGTTGTTTGGTTGCATTTATTGCCTATTAAAGTCAGATGTCCATTCTTCACTCTCGAGCTCATAACTTTTGTTTTGTTCCTCTATTTTTCGTGATTCTTGCGGTGTTGGAAAGGTCCTTTTGAGCTATTCAAAGTTACTGATGCACTTTTTCCAAATTTGGCCCCTGGTATAATTAATTCATATTTTTGTGTTTTAACACTCTAGTTAATTACTTGGATATTTTGGCACCTAGAATCTTTTTGGTTGCATGGGATGGCTTCATTTGGGCTGCTTTATATGTATTTCCTGAATTTTGTCCTTTGTGGACATTTTGAGCATCATTTGTAAGCAATTTCTTATATGTAAATTCACTGCGATAAAGTGCCACACTATTGTACATGTATTTTGAGGATTTTGCACATAAGGTTGTGCCATATTTTTTACTTGCACTGTATTATAAAGTGTCATGGGGGATTGTGTAGTACTTTTGTTATTTTCCATCACATCTTTTTCAAGTGAGTGTCCCTCTAAGACAACAACGAATCCATGTGATTATGCCTCATGCATGTGTGCCTTGTTTTTGCACACCCTTTTTAGTTGCAGGTACATTCAAGTGCACTTTCAAATGTTGTTTCTTCTCCTTCATGCACTACATGGTGATACACAAAGTTTCAGGGATCTGTCATGCCTCTCCCAAGTCAACATTATGGGGGGTATTATACTGTTTGTGCTAATGCTTCCTTGGTTTTGCTTTGGAGTGAACTATGTATCTACTATTTGTTCCTATGTACTTGGCAGATGTAGCAATTGGTTATCCATGCATTTTGGTGAGATGGAGCTGTAGACATGTAAAAATGACCTCACTTATCGCACATCCTAAATGACATTTTCTCATCATCGGCATCATTAACAGCTACTATTACTACATTTCACATCATTTATATCAAAAACCCTAATTTCTTCTATTAATTGAATAATATTAGATTATTTAATTAATTCTCTTTTTTCATCATTTTTGACTAATTAAATAAATTTGATTTATTTAATAGAGTCCTAATCTAACTTTATTCCTTCTAATTAATTAGATAACATCAATTATTTAATTATGTCTCTAATTCACTTTATTTCCCTAAATCAATTAAATTATTAATACTTAATAGTTTAATTATATCACTTTCCCCTAAACATGAATAATTAAATAAATTATTGAAAACATCATTCAAAAAAGTCAAAACAAAACAAATACAACTTTGTTTGCAAAATTCAAGCATGACTTGCACGTTCAACTCAAAAGGGTTAATTAATTACCCTCACCCACTTTTATGATTGAGCAAATTATGATCCCCTGATTGCTCACTTTAATTGGTTGATTGATTCATCTATTTCTAACCGATTCATTTGTCCTTCAATCCTACTAAAGGCCCAACATGATTTCTTCACTCCCACAAATTATTCAATTTATTTCTTCAATTCCACTGAACACTGAAATTGATATCTTCAATCGCATCGATTACACAATCAAAATCCATTGATTCTTCCCATCTCATTCCTCTCAACGGTTTTGAACTGTTGATTAGGATATTCTACTATGTGATCTCGATCGTTCATTTCGAAACACAAAATCTATATAACAATCATCTTCTTCCTCAAAAACAATCAGAGAATCAACATCTTTTGCACAACGAAGTAATACTGAAATCATAATCAATCTTTTGAATAACTTTGACACACATCTCCGATCAACACGCACACATTTGAAGCTTTTGTTATGCATCAATGGGGGCTTCACATTTGATACAATGATCCAACATCATTGTGAATACACTTCGACACAGGATGGGTAACTTTAAGTTTTATTGAATTCATTGTTCTTGTTTTTCAATTGCTTTCTTGAATTCAGTATCTTATTTTGTTTATTTTGTGATTAATGGGTATGAATTCTTAGTCTTTGTTTTGAATTAGATTTTATTTAATTCGTTTAACATTGATTATCGATTGCATTATCGATTTCCCTCTTACACATTTTGGCACGTTTGGTGGGACCTTGGTCCTTAACATTAACATTTGTATGAGTTTTTTGAGCATTTGCGGGTTCCAAAAATGCATTTGAAAAATCTTAACGCAAAAGCTGTAGAAAACTCACGCAGTTGTTTTTTCATTCTTGTCGCAATTGCCCATTTCTCGGTCACTTTTGACTTTTTTGGCCGTTTATGCTTCAAAGATAGGGCCACTTTTGAAAATTTGAATCGCAGTCGCTCCTAACAAAGGCACTTTTGAGTTTTTCAACCACATTCAACAAAAATGATAGGGTTTCTCTTGCTTAAAATTTATGCTTTTTCCCTGTCATTTTTTGTTTAAAAATCTGCAAATAATTTGTTGATTTCTAACGCTAACATTTGCTTGGTTTGAATTTTTGAAAGGTGCTAACATTTTTTATTGCAAGATTTGCATGTGTTTATCAAAGAACAAACTAACTATTTTATTGCAAATAAGGTGAATGGTCCAATTCAAGATTTCGAAAGCTTCATAGTTTAGGGAAATTTTAAAATTTGGTGCTTAACAAATGAACCCTAAAAACTACACGCTTTCAAATTGGTGCTTTAAAAAAATATTTCGAAAGCTTTCTAGTTTAGGAAAACTTTTTATTTGGTGCTTAAAAAGAATCGTTCAAAAACCTTTCTAGTTTCGAAAAAACTTTTGATTTAGTGCTTAAAAAAAACGTTCAAAAAATCTTTCTAGTTTAGAACACTTTCAAATTGGTGCTATAAAAATGAACCCCACAAACTCACACGCTTTTGTTATGGTGTTCTAAAAAGAATCTTCAAATTTTTTTTATAGATTAGAACAACACTTCACTTTTGGTGCTCTAAAATAGAATATTGCCTTTTGACCAACGCTTTCAATATGTTGACAAAACGAACGATTTACTTTTTTTGACCAATTAAAGATAAGGATAGTTAGAAACACTCAATTTTGGGATTAAAACTCCAGAAAAATACTTTATAATTTGCACATTGATATCTAAATTGTTTGAAATCTAGAAGACTTCATTTTGGGTGCACATAAAAAATAAATTGCTATCTTGTACACATTTCATTTCCTTTTTTTGGATAGCACCGCTCAAAGGGCTTAAAAAGAATATTGAAATGAAGTGTATCTTATGTCTTCCATGTGTGGAAAACTGAAGTGTCTATCCTCTCCCCTCAAATCTTTTGGCGATATTGGGTGACGAAAATAATTTTTGAGTTTTTGCACTTTGTTTATTTCAATTTTACCTTAAAGAAGGGGCTTGCTATGAGATACATCCCGTAATGGAGAACTCATAAGCAAGGATTCAAAGCACATTTACTAGTGGGCTATATTAAAATTTTTGAAATCATGAAAAAGTAGCTTTTATCTGTGCTAACAACATACTGCACCTAATCCCATGCCTTAAGTGGAACGGGAATAGTTAAAGAGCCTTAAGTGGCCAAGTGGATGAATGTTTGTTCTGATGTTGACAATTTGTCACTGAAAACCTTGTTTTAGGGTCATCCATGTTTTTTGAAACATTCTTTGAAAGTAGTGCATCAAAACTTTGCTTCCGAGAAGTTACTTACCAAGTTCGACTTTTGGTTGAAGTGTATAGCTTAAGACTTCATTCTTAGCATACCTCTATACTCCTCCATAAGTTGCATGTAAAATTATCCCTTTGGGGCATGAGGTAAGCCTACCTAAAAGAGTGTACCTACCTAGGATGACTTGACTAATGCATGCCAAGGTTACTTTATTGATATCAAACATTTGCTTGAATTAAAATGAACACATCAAAACAAGCATTAAATATGGCTATCAAACTTCAAACCCTTTTGACTTAAGCAAATACTTTGAAAAAGAGCTCTATATTTTCACTCCTTAAGGATATCTTAAAACAATATCCCTAAAGGTTTCTGGATATTTAGGATCACATTTCAAGTCACATTAAGAATGAAGTCAGCATTGGAAACTATGACTTTAGCATTTTTCCTTCCACAAACTTTGAGCTTTTGTGGAAAGAAACATGCTTAAATTTATAGACATTTAGGATCTAATAGTTTTGATTGTTGTGTTGCATGATATCACTTGCCAAAATTCTCAAAATTAGATCAAAATGAGACATCAATCCGTAAAATCTATTCAAACTACTGCCAAAATAGAAATTGAGAAACAAATCTGAATAGAGGCCACATTTGCTACTATTTTTGCTCCACTCGACCTAAAACTAGTTGCAGTCGACCTAAAACAGGCCACTTTTGCTCTCTTCCTTATGACAGTCATTGGTAAAAACCTGTTGCTTTTGAAAAATGGAATGCACTTGATCTAGAATTTGTCGCAATCAATCCTATTATTATCACACTTGACAAATTTTCTTGGCCATAGTCAGCCAAAATCTGGCAGCTCTTGACCAAAGTAGCTGCTTTTCCTGCGCAAATTCACCTATCAAAAAATTTACAAATAGAGGTCGCTTTTGAGAAAATTTTCCAAAGTTGTCTTTCAAATTTGGCCGCAGTTGACCAAAATTTGGCCGCTTTTGACAAAAATTACCGCTTTTTCCCTAAAATTTATGCCTTTGCTCTATTTTATCTGAAGACTAATCCAAAACTAGTTACAAATCCTTTTGAGAACAAAATAGTTAGACTCCCAAAATACATCATAATTTACATCATCCCATCATTCATTTATGAAATCAAAACACTCCAATCTAGCTTTAAGATTCAAAATTCTAAGATATCAACAACTTTGTATTATTCCTTCACTTAAAATTCTAAGATATCAATATTTGCTTGAACCTCAAGGCTAGCTCAAGTAGATCCTCTGCAATATCCTCTAGAAAAAGGAAGTGAATATCAATCCAAGTTTTTTAGCATTTTTGAAATCCCAAAAGTTTAACATTATTTCTAAAACATCACTCAAATCTTGGGTAAAAGTAAGAATTTGGGTCCACGAAGAGGGGAAGTTTCGGCCAAAACAAAAAAAATCACAAGAAACGTGTATGCATTTTTTAAAAACGCATACACGCTTTGCATCAAGTACTTGAGCCTAAATCCAAATGTGTATACATTTAGATTCGGGTACACACCAAGAAACGGGCACACCAATTCTACACATTTTATGCTATATGTGTTAAGAAAGCTATTTAATTTTTAAATAAATGGCTAATCTTATTCATTTTTTCTTGCAATTTGGCCGAGGACCAGGGGAGAATTTTGTGTACACATTCCTAAGGGCCTATTTCAACCTAATTTTCACTACCACCTCCTCCGTCAACACAACCGACCTCAACGATACCTCCAAGTTGGTTGAATTCTACTTTTTTTGCTTTATATCTTGCATTTTTGTTTTGTAATTGTTATTTAGTTTTTGTTTGTTTTGTTTGTTTTACGTTGAATATTTTATAGTTTTTAAATTGTATTTGTAACCAAAAACATCAACCAAACCAAAAAACGTTAAATTGTAAATTGAAAACCATAAAATCTATACCTAAATTAACTAGAATTTAACCTAAATTGGACACAAAACTTAGAAATCAAAACCCTAAACCCTAGGTTCCAAAAAACATAGACCTAAAAACTAAAACCCTTAATCCTAGGACCTAAACCTTAAAACCTAAACCTAAAACCCTAAACCCTAAAACCTAAACCTAAATTAGATTTATAATGTCTAGATTTGTTGTCTTTTTACTAGCCCTCAAATCACATATAATCCCTAGATAAGTCTATTTATAATGTCTAGATTTGTTGTCTTTTTACTAGCCCTCAAATCACATAATCCCTACAATAATAACTTCTTAAGAAAATCTCATATCTTTATAACAATTCTTTAGTTAAGCCTTAATTTACATAAGATCACATTCAACCTTTCGTAATGCTTGTATATTTTCCATACAAGGAGCATATCTAGCACCAAATTCTACATTTTCAAGGAAATAATAAGCTTGTTTCAAATATGGTCTTAATAATATTTATTAGTGAGCCCAAGATTGCATTATTAATACCTTTTATCACTCCTAATCCTTATTCTCCACCTCTAACAAATCTTCAAATACTTGGTGTGCTCACTTTTCCAAGTCCTTGTTCAATTTCTTTAGCAATATTCACCTATGTTCATAATCTTCATGCTTAGGTGCACAACAAGTCCCTAAAATTTGTATCTATGTCCCTATACATACCTCTAAGGAACTCAAAACCAAGTATCAAATTTCATCAAAATAGGCTTGGCAAGTACAATTTACCACTCAATTTTAACCTTGCAAGGAAAATGAAACCATATGGTTACTAGAAGTCAACACAAAACCAATTGAATATACATGATTTAATAAAATTAAACTCTCTATCATAAAATAAATTTTATATGAATATGCTTGTTGGCTCTAATTCTCAAAATTAATTTTATTGCAATAAAAATTCAAGGTTCATGGTCTATAATAGACAATGAAAAGGAATGGAAAATTTATAATTTTATATATTCCTCTTCATGGAACTAATACTTAAAACTTTCAAAAGTGACAACGTTTGAGACTTATAAATATGTCTATCAAATATATAATAACAAAACTTGAGAAACTTTTGAAATAGCCATGATTATCTTCTCAAACTAGTAAGGAAATATAGGCTAGTTAAGAAAAACAACTCTAGAAATTTAGTTAGAAATTAAACCAATATATCACCTTCCCAAAATTACACAATCATGAAATGCCAAAAATAAATTATGATCAAGTAGCTCATTAAATTATACTTAATACATTTATAATTTTTCCACTTGTCAAATCAATGAAGTACGACCTTGTTATTTTTATTTAAAGATTTTAAATTAGGCCATTCTATTGAAATCAAAATTTAAGATAGAGTTCAAATTTAATCAAGGGTATGTACATGAATTTAATTATATAATTTAATGTACATGTTGTAGGGGAGGCTGTAATTGTTTGTATGAATTCTACAATATAAATTAGTCTAAATTTTCATGCTATGGATTTCTTAATATTTTAAATTGAATGTGTCTTCAAATGAAATGTATTTTGAATTTGTGCACGTTTAATGTGATTTATAACTTTCAAATTATGTATATTATTTAATTAGTTTGTTGATATATATTTTTTAATTGTTTAACATGTAGTTGTCATTTCATTGAACATGGAGCCTACATTTAATGTAGAGGATTTTATACCTAATGAACAACCTAAAAATACCATACATCCACATTCACCACCACGACAAAACACCACACCTCCACCCTCTCCACCTCCTAACCCCCCACGCCTTGTAGTAGATCAAAATCAGTTAAGAGAGAGCATTAGAGAAAACCATAATGTGATTCAAGAAAATACAGATTTGATAAAAAATGAGCCTAACATTCCCCCCATCTCACACAGTTTGCATCTTTGATGCAAATTGTTGTTGATTTTGTTTGATCTATTGATGCGGACATAGATAGGTTCCATCAATGGAGAGAAGAGAGGAGACAATTCTATGCAGATGGATTGTCTTACAAAGAAATCCATGACCTTAAAATTACCAAACAAGCCATTTTCCAACATTTGTTTAGCCCCAAAATAAACGAACCAATTCCTCCCACTAAAAAACAAATTTCAATTAAATGGTGTAGGCACCCGCAGATAGTTGCAAATTTTTAGGATAGATGGTGGATGGTGTTTGATACTCCACCACATGGCAATTGTGAGGTGCCCCTTTACTTTTTGAGAAAGTTATGGGATAAGTTTGAGTTGGGTTTAAAACCCAACTATTTTGATATGAGGTCATTTCAGGGAGTTGGGTGTGGCATGCCCCAACATAGATTAGGAGTACATGTTGATCCTCAATGACGTGCTCTAATTGCTCCTATTGTTGCTCCTCCTTCTCCTGGTGTTCCCGCTAAATTTCAGCAGCAAATGATGTTGTCGACATTAGGAGCATTGAGTTCTCTTTCTTGACATCTCACTCATTAGACTACACACGCGGTAGCTGAAGTGGGCAATAGAGAGCATGGAGGCTCAAGCTATGGGCATAATCAGGCATCCACTTTAGGTGACCCACATGGATCTAGTATGAAGTCATATATGGATTTACTTTATTCTGAGGATCATCCTACACAAGTATGTACATCTTTTGAACTTAGGCACATTTTAATTTGTTTGAAATGTGAAAAATTCATGTAAATAATAACACTAAATTATATATACAATATAATATTAATTCAAGAAGTGTTTGTTGTAGATGCATGATCACACAATGCTTGAATCTCAATAAGATTGTTTCTATATTTCGAGTATTGTAGAATTGGGCTCACCTTTTGGTTAGGTACAAATCAATATATATTTTAATTTATGTGGACATATCTAATTTAATTTGAATTTGTACACATGTGTGAAATGACATATTGTATTTAGATGCAGGGAGGTCATGCGATACCGAGTACCAACCAACCACAAGTTGTGGTGAGCACTCTTGAGTCATTATCAGCTATTATGCATGGGCCATCCCAGGTGCGTGCTTTCAAAAGTTTTTTAAGTTTAAAATAAATACACATTATAGATCTAATTTAATTTGAATTTGTACACATGTGGGAATGATCTATACATTGTTGTATCTATATGCAGGGATTTCATGTGATACCCATGGCAAGCGCACCTGAGACATCATCGACTTTTATGCATGGGAAATGTAACGCCCCGCCGTGTGAACCCCAAAGGACAAATAAACAATAATCACTACAAAAAAAAAAATTTAAAGATAACATAATATACATGTAATACACATTAAGTCATGACATGAATTTCATTTAAGCAGATTCACTAACACATACATCCCTTGGGGTACACGAGGAGTCATTACGAGACTTAGATCCACACAACAACAATAAAGAATAAAAGCCAAAGATATAATCCATAACAAAATAAACATTAACAAATATAACACATACATGATAATCATTGATAAGAAACCATTTGAGTAAGTACAACATATACATAATTAACTCAACACAATGAATAACAACTACCATGGCCAAAACCACACCGAGTTTAACATTACATTACAGTACAATGTTCTAGAGGTACAATGATACAAAAGTGTTTCCAAACATAAATGGAAACCATACATAAGATAGCATGATACAAATAAACAGATGAACACAAAGTATCATAACTGGCTCCCAAAACAAATACAACTCTAGAGTCGCCGCAACAACACCAATCCGCACCTCTCGATCCTCGGCTGGGGACCCAATGGGGTGCTTAGCACGTTCCACCCGACCATGTGGGTCCGAAGACCCACCCCCCGTGCTAAAGGGCTGACAAGAAAGAGACCTCAACCAAGAACATCCAAACAGGGAACCACAAGACTCAACAACATACAAAAGTATCATAAAACTCAAGGATTACAATGACATAATTAGCAACATTCATGAGTCAACATAATAACTTTAAGTCATAAATCTTATCACATAAATCAAAGCAATGACTAGTAAACAAGTAACCAAAAGATGATCATGAAACACTTCCAAATCAAACTGAATTAATAAACATAATACAATTCCAAATTGCAATTAAACAATACAATAACATCATATCACAACACCATAAGAGTACAAAGTTAAATATCAATGAGATCATACAAGACCACAAAGTACACCAAAGATGTATCAAGGCAATACTCCATAATTCAATAAAAGTCCATTCAACCACAATCTAAATCAACTCCCATAACGTACTTCCAGAGGAACACAATAAAGTAAAACACATGGGCAACTAGGGGAGAGTGTCATCGCATAGTCCTACATGGGTTGTCCTGTGCTCTTCCTCCCAACTGGAGGCGCCGGTCCCATCTATGGCTGTCTTGTGCCCTTCCTCCCAACTGGAGGGCCGGTCCATAGGGTGACTCATGCGGAGCCGTAACTCGTGAAGACGAGGTCACGACCTTGCCAACCACGGCCTTCTCAGCCTTCCATTAGTCTGCGGAAGCACTAATGAAGACGAGGCATCCATTTTTAAATCTTATAATGATATTACTACCCAACCCTCCTAAGTTAATTGTAGGTTTTCACTTGATTACTAACTCACTCGTGGGTTATCCACCTTCCATAGCGGCGCTGACTACGAGAGCCACTCTCCTAGAGACCCAACAACATAAAACCAAGAAACCAAGGGTTGTACAACATAACAAGAATATTAGATCACAACAAGCGGTGAGGCATTACCCATCTCGCTATAAATACATAATCAAAGTCTCAACAATTCCATACAACCCTTTTTAAAATCATGAAACCAAAACACTTGCCACATCAAGGGCACATAAAGAGAGAGAACATCAATTATCAATCATCTCAAGCCTCTGGAAGCCAAAAGAATGAAAACCCACAAACAAGGGTAAAATGAAGCAACACAAGTTTTTCCCCAATAATTCCAACACAAGGATAAAATTTCCCCCAAATATGAGATTAACTCCGAAAAGCCATACAAAGGAAGTTTCATCAAATCCCATCCACAAATCAATCAACTCTAAAACACAAATACAATCCATAAATCCATAATGGTGTCATCTCAAAAAGGAATCATAGAAGAAAATCAACCTTTAATTCAACAAAAATCATTCAACATCCAAATACCACCAATTAGGCATTCCATGGGAGACCTCAATTTTCTCCTCACAAGAATCCCTTAGATTGGTACATAAATAAAAATCAGAAAACATGGAAACAACAACAATTATCTATTCACATTATCAATCAGAACAAAAATCAATCTTCTCAACAAACAGGCCAATTACAATCTCAAGTTCTAAATAACTATCCATATAAGAACCTCATCGATTAGACACTCGAATTGTCATAAAGTGATCCACTAGCTAACAATCCAAATGAAATAATTAAGAATGAAAACTCAATTCAAGGAACAATTTATTTCGTTGAATCAATTTTATAAAACTATCATAATGAAGTCAAATAGAGTTTACTATAATACTTAACCATGGCCAAGGATACACAATTCCATAAAAGTTCAGTACAAACACCCCTGACACGATACTCAACAATTACTTAATTAGAATATACAAATAAGAGAATCATTGTTCCTAGTAAATTTCTATAAGATGTGAGGAGTTAGATATTAAGATAATATAATATTTATTTAATTCTTAAACTAAAAGAAATATAAAAGAATTAAAAGATATCACGAAATTAGTACTATAAAAATTAAATCACCAAATAAGAGAACATATAAGAAAAGGTCAATATATACTCCATATTTTAAATTTTTCATTTAAATAAATCTCAAGTTAAAATCTTTAACCTACCTTTCCATTCTAAATTAGATACAATGATTAATAATATTCTAAAAGAACATATGTTTCCTCTTAAAGTACAAATGTGAGGATTCTATACTTCACCATCCTTAATACATGATGACTAACTACATGGCAAGATTTCATACCAACAATTAATAACTTTATTTATTCAAAACAAGATCCTTTAATTATATATCACCTCAACCAATATCCAACCTATTTATATTTTTAGCTTCTAATATTGAAATCACTCCCCTAAAACTAATTAATCATTTTCCCTAATCAATTCAAGAGAAATAATTAAAAAGGAAGTCTCAATTCAAGAACAATTTATTTAAATAATTTTCCCTTCATTACCCGATTTAAGTAACTAAATTTCATAGTTCTCAAAATCAATTAATACTCTCAAACAAAAGAGTTCATTTGCTTTGGACATAAACAACTTTCTATAATTACTGCAAGAAGTTCATTCATTTAATCGAGGCTTCTAATAATCTAAATAAATAATTAAGTCAATTCCCTCTGAAACATTATTTTACTAATGGGTCAATTTATCCTAACAACACTACTAATTATAAGAAATAATTTCTATGATAACCAATTATTAACTAGACTATTCTCTCTTTAGATAACATAAATATATATATCAATCTAACAAAATATACATATAAAAATGCACTCGTACAACTTAAGTCTCAATGAACATCTTCATGTGAACAAGTATTCAAATAAATTCAAACTAAATAGTCCTTTCTAATCTGAAATCAGTTAATTCATTTATCATTACATAAGTTAAAATATACTATTCATTTCAACATTCAATCCAAATATCTTCTAGAGGGAACCCGAACAGGTTGCCTGGAAAACTAAGAATGGTGGAAAGTTGTTCTCCAAATTTGAGGAGGCAAAGAATTATAGACTTCAGCGATTTACATCGATGGGTTGATAAAGGCCCTCACTAAGTTGAATGGGATCGCACATCATGAGGTGCAGAGAATATCAAAAGAATGGCGTGGGTGGCAGGACCATAAACTTCATTCAAGATTGAAGGTTGATATTCAATTCCATGAAGGGGGGTGGACACACACAAATGGTATGCAGGATAAACATCAAACAGCGAGAATTACAAATGCATAATCTTCATTGAATACAAAATGTAAATGTTACAGAGTCAAGCATATATACAAAATGAAAACAGAGAGAGAGAGATAGATTAAAAATGAAACCAGTGAGATTATTTAATTTATTCCACCTTTGCAAGTCTAAACGTTGCAGCTGTGATGGTTTGCCAATGGTTTCAGGGAGACTATTTAATTTTGTACAACGCCTCAACTCTAAATGCTGAAACTGTGACAGGTTGCCAAGAATATTAGAAAGTGAAGATTGTAATTTGGAAATATCGCTGTCTACTTGCATTATTATCAAATTCCAAATGTTATCCATAGACTTGAAGGAAAAGAGAGAGGTGAGAAGCAAATACGTGACTTAAGAGGAGGAGAATTAATGAACAACTTTTCTTTATGTTGGCAGCGAGTTTCCAGAGACGCGCTCAGGTTGAAGTTTGGGAGTTAAACTCCACCACGATCAAGGGGAGCGTTCTATTATGCTAGAATAATGACAATATTTATATTTCAAGTGCTGCAACTGCGATAGATTGTCAGAAGAATCGAGCAGATTATTTAAATCTTTAAACTTCCTATCATGTTTAAGCGCTGCAGCTTAGACAGGTTGCCAATGAAATAAGAGAGATCATTTAAACTTTTATACTTCCTATTATTGTAATCTTTGCTAGTGTCCTGGGCGCATGCAGTCATGATGGTTTAGCGGTTGAGGACAGAGTGCTACGCAGGATGAAGAAGTCTCAATTTAAAGGCTCACAATGATTCATGAGAAGCCTTATGATGTAAAGAATAAAAAAAACATAGACAAAGCTCGTGACAATATAAAGGACGCCTCCATCTACATCATCTCTTAGAGTACAATGATTACATAATGAACATGAAATAAGTTTGTTGAAACAGATCAAGAAACTTTCAAAAAAAATGCAAGCAAAAGTGGTTATCCGGAGAACCAAGTGGAAGAACAATCACAAAGCAAGCTTCCAAGAGAATTAACATAAGACTTACAGCAAGACAACCATCGAATACCAAGAAATCCTCCCTCTGCCCTTAAATGAAATTTAATAACAACACTATTAACAACTTGCGAACCCCTAGCAATATAATGAAGTTTTAAGAGGAGGGCAATCAAATGCAATAGAGAAAATCAATGGCCAACCTGAAACCTACGCTCAGAAGTGATTAGGATGAATAGAAGACCTCCACCTCACAACCACAGATCCTTCCTTCACACTAGATCTCCGAAATTGATTCAGATCGAAACACAATATCCCCTAAAACCCGTGATCTGTAATTTTCTTTTAAAAGTATTGTGCAGAGCCCCTATTCATTTTCCCCCCAAAAGCTAAATAAAGTTATTATTTATTTTTCATATTCTCCAGTTCTCTTCGACTTCCAATTGCTTTATAGGTGTAGTTTCTTTCCAACTTTTCTTGTTTTAAGACACTTCAGCTTCCTATCCATTTAAATTCCTTATTATAATGATTATCTTTGAACAACTAATAAATTATTAATTATTATCGAATATCATTAAAGAATACTTTTTACAAAACAATTAGTTTATTTATTTATTAATAACTCTTTACTTAATATTTTATAAAACTAATTTATTTAATTTTCATCTTTATTTCTAGTTTTATTTACTCAATGCTATTTTAATTAATTGAGTACAAATTCCATCAAATATTATGTTAACTGCATAAACTAATCACACACAAAACAACAATAATGCAATTAAACACTTACACAAAATCCGGAAAGGTCACAATGGAGGGGCACTACAGGAAATATCAGGTGCATGATCATGAGGTCATATCATTCAAGGTTGTAAACTTTACTAAATCTCCTATATAATTTTTAGGGACCTTTTAAATATATATATTTGAGGTTCTAACATATTGTTTGCTTTATTTGAATATGCAGGAATTAGTAGATCAAGCATTTGGACCTTCTCAATTGGTAGTTATACTACTCATTGAACAAAATGTTCCAATAGATTCACATGATCATATGGTAATTTATGCATACTAAAAATATTTTTTTCTATATTTACTAGATATTTAATTAAATTTATTTTTATCAAGTTTATATGTTAAATTAAATCAAAATTTCTAAATAACTTTAAATCTTATTGTAAGTTTCTTGTACTCTTCTACAACATGATACATGTACATCTAGTCCATGTGGAGCATAGAGGAGACTTGATTTGACTGATCACCCTGATAGTTAGATGGTTTTAAATTTTATGGACTATAGATCTAATTTTATTTAAATATATGTGTTAGACTTGACATATACATTTTGAACATGTTATTTCATGGACTATTTCACATACATTATATCGACTAATATGATCATGTTTGTGTTTATTTATATCAGTTGACTTTAATTTGATGATTATATATGCACTCAATTATGATTATGTTATGTTCATTTTGATGATTATATGCACTCATGTATGTATATATATATTATCTAATTTTCAAGTAATATGCACTATAAATTCTTATCTAGAATCAAATTTCATATATATTTACATGCCATTGTTGAATTCAGTTTAGACATGTCTTAAAATAATTCTCTTAAATTTCAATAATTTATCACATGGTTAGGCGACAAATTAAAACACTCCTTAAATAGTTTAGATCATATTCATAATAAATTAAGGGCAGGTAGTTTTAACTATTTTCCAATTTAGAAAATATTTGAATCACTGAACAAAAATCTATCTCCTTGTATGTATAAAATGTATAATCTATACAATTGAACAATTATATAAAATGTGGTAAATATAATACATGATTTGTATAAGATAAAATTGGAACAAGATATTTAAAATGTGACTAATAAGTTCATTGAATTTCATACATCGAACAAACATATATAATGTATATTGATGTTTAATACAACTATATAATATGATGAAACATATGAGAATGTAGATACAATTAAAGCTTATCAACTTTTAGCTCAAGACCACAAATTGATATTTGCATAGTATCTTGATAAAAAAATTACAGTAACAATCACATGGTAGACCGACTTGATGAGAACCTGTAAAAAAAAAAATTGATTCGTAAGAGATAATTATATTAGGTTTCCAAAAAGATACATCATGTATGTAATGCAGGTTGCAAAATTTGCAGGAAGACACCCCTACTTTCCAACCAAAACACCATTCATTTGTCACTGCAAGCCCCATCAGCCACCAAAGTATCAAACTTTAATGCGAACACTACCCTCAAACCAATGAAGAAAAACTAGAAGCAGACACCAAATTGAGGTGAAATCCAAAAAAGAAGACACCAACCATCACCCAAATGAGGCTATACAGAATTTAACATTTGACTCCAAACCCTAAGCAACCTACCCAACCACACAAACACCAGTTAGAAACCGCTCATATTTACAAATTGATCAAAATCTTCCACCCAATCGAAACCAATAACTAGCTCCATCATCAGTAGCTTCTTCAGGAAACTGACCCCATAGGAAACAATTTGATGGTGCTTGACCAGTTCCATGCCTTTAAGCTCTAGTAGTAGGGGATAGACCTTTATGACCTCACCCGTAACCCTAACTAGCAGAAGATCGCAGGGTCAAGGCACGCCACATCCTAGGAGATCCAATTTCATCACCTTGTCCAAGCCACCTAGGAGCTCTCTTTTTAAGAGCTTATAGGCCATGACCTTTTCCTCAGCTTTGGGATTCCTTACATCCAACACAAACGCCAGGAAATGGGAGACAATTTGGTTGTTAACTCGGAACGTCTCCCGATTCCTCAAAAAATTCTTGCCCAAAATCATCTTTACAACTACCACCGCATGAGGATCAATCCTCAACATTATCCTTTTCAACCGCTAGTCGGTGATGTTCTTGAATACAATTTGTCGAACCTTGCAATCAATTTGGATGGGAGTGTCCTATCCAATTCTCACCACCACTTTAGATGAAATATCAACGATGAATTTTGATCGCTCTACCATGACTACCACGCAAAGAACACCAAGAAACGAACAAAGGATGGCAAAAAAAATGCCCAACTATTGACATATAAAGAACTTCCTCTGCCAGGCTTGCCAAACTTACCATGCTGTGCATTTTCCATTGTGCCCTACCAAAATTCCTTATCACCCTCCACCTTTCTCTGATTGTGCAATTTTCCTCGTCATATCTTGCCAACTGGGAGATGGGTTGTATCAAGCATAGATCATCGATGGAGAAAACATCATTACTTGTAGTCACCAAATCCAAAGGCACATAGTAACATAAAAAAAATTAATTATGATTCTTAATGCCAACCTGAAGACTCGAACAAAGTACAAAGTGCAATCAATGAAAAGAATGACAATCGCTAGCTCAAAACCAACTTTAATTGTTGCTAACATCATATGCCACGCAAACCCCAACCCTCCAAATAGGCCTTAGACGAGAGCCAATCATACTTAGTTTTTTTGTGACCACAATTGAAGCATTAATAGTCATAGTCTCTCCACATCCTTGTTGTGGAGAGATGCCCCCCCAACCACCCACTAAACCTGCAAAAATAATTAATGTAAGTTCAGTAACTATATTTTTTATGAGTCATTTAACTAAATAATTCATGCGAGAAAAGAAAAATATATAGTAAAAGTTAGAAAATTTGATCTTATAGATTCTTTACAAATTCAAGTGATGTTTGCTATAGGATGGATTAAGGGGACCTAAGAGGATATAACTTAAGGGTTCCTAAGAGAATTCCTTAAGGGGATTTAAGAGAATGACTTAAGGGGATGCAAGAGGGTGGATTAAGGGGAGTTAATAGAATGAATTGAAGGGATGTAAGAGGGTGGATTAAGGGGAGTTAAGAGAATGACTTAAATGGATGCAAGAGGGTGGATTAAGGGGATGCATTTCATGAACCCTAGGATATTGCTTAACGGATCCTAAGAGGATGGATTAAGGGGAATTATGAGAGTGACTTAAGGGATGCAAGAGGGTGGATTAAGGGGATGTAAGGGGATATGACTTAAGGGTCCTTTAAGATGATAGATTAAGGGGATGCAAGAGGGTGGATTAAAGGGAGTTGATAGAATGAATTAAAGGGATGCAAGAGGGTGGATTAAGGGGACTTGAGAGAATGACTTAAAGGGATGCAAGAGGGTGGATTAAGGGGATGCATCTCATGAACCCTAGGATATGGATTAACGGGTCCTAAGAGGATGGCTTAAGGTAAATTATGAGAGTGACTTAAGGGATACAAGAGGGTGGATTAAGGAGATGTAAGAGGATATGAATTAAGGGTCCTTTAAGAGGATGGCTTAAGGGGATGCAAGAGGGTGGATTAAGGGGAGTTGATAGAATGACTGAAAGGGATGCAAGAGGGTGGATTAAGGGGACTTAAGAGAATGACTTAAAGGGATTAAGCATCTCATGGACCCTAGAAACCCTAAACCCTAAACCATAGGACCTAAAGCCTAGGAGATGAACCCTAGGATATGAAGATCCTAAACCATTAACCCTAGGACCTAAAGCCTAGGAGATGAACCCTAAACCCTTAACCCATATAGATTTGTTATTTTAAGCATCTCATGAACCCTAGGATATGAAGATCCTAAACCCTTAACCCTAAGACCCAAATCGTAGGAGATGAACCCTAAACCTTTAACCCATATATATTTGTTATTCTAAGCATCTTATGAACCCTAGAAACCCTAAACCCTAAACCATGGGACCTAAGGCCTAGGAGATGATCCCTAAACGCTTAACCCATATAGATTTGTTATTCTAAGCATCTTGTGAACCCTAGAAATCCTAAACCCTAAACCCTAAACCCTTAACCCATATAGATTTTTTATTCTAAGCATCTCATGTAACAATCGTAAACGCTTAACCCTAGGACCTAAACCATTAACCCATATTAGATTTGTTATTCTAAGGTTCTAAGCATCTCATGAACCCTAGAAACCCTAAACCCTAAACCATAGGACCTAAGGCCTAGGAGATGAACCCTAAACCCTTAACCCATATAGATTTGTTATTTTAAGCATCTCATGAACCCTAGGATATGAAGACCCTAAACCCTTAACCCTAGGACCTAAGGCCTAGGAGATGAGCCCTAAACCCTTAACCCATATAGATTTGCTTTTCTAAGCATCTCATGAACCCTAGGATATGAAGATCCTAAACCCTTAACCCTAGGACCTAAAGCCTTGGAGATGAACCCTAAAACCTTAACTCATATAGATTTTTTATTCTAAGCATCTCATTAACCCTAGAAACCCTAAACCCTAAACCATAGGACCTAAAGCCTAGGAGATGAACCTTGAATCTTTAACCCTAAAGTTAAGAGAGTGACTTAAGGGGATGCAAGAGGATGGATTAAGGGTAGATAAGAGGATATGGATTAAGGGGTCCTAAGATAATGGCTTAAGGGGAGTTGAGAGAGTGACTTAAGGGGATGCAAGACGATGGATTGAGGGTAGATAAGAGTATATGGCTTAAGGGGTCCTAAGAGGATGGATTAAGGGGAGTTGAGAGAGTGACTTAAGGAGATGCAAGATGAGGGATTAAGGGTAGATAAGAGGATATGGCTTAAGGGGTCCTAAGATGATGGCTTAAGGGGAGTTGAGAGAGTTAAGGGGATGCAAGCAGATGTATTAAGGGTAGATATACAAGGATATGGATTAAGGGGTACTAAGAGGATGACTTAAGGAAAGTTAAGAGAGTGACTTAAGAGGATGCAAGACGATGTATTAAAGGTAGATAAGAGGCTCTGGCTTAAGGGGTCCTAAGAGGATGGCTTAAGGGGAGTTGAGAGAGTGACTTAAGGGGATGCAATATGATGGGTTAAGGGTAGATAAGAGATATGGCTTAACGAGTCCTAAGAGGATGGCTCAAGGGGTGTTGAGAGAGTGACTTAAGGGGATGCAAGAGGATGGATTAAGGGTAGATATATGAGGATATGGATTAAGGGGTTCTAAGAGGATGGATTAAGGGGAATTAATAGACTTAAGGGGATGCAAGAGGATGGGTTAAGGGTAGATATATGAGGATATGGATTAAGGGGTTCTAAGAGGATGGATTAAGGGTAGATATATGAGGATATGGCTTAAGGGGTACTAAGAGGATAACTTAAGGGGAGTTAAGAGAGTGACTTAAGTAGATGCAAGATGATGGATTAAGGGTAGATAAGAGGATATGGCTTAAGGGGAATTAAGAGAGTGACTTAAGGGGGTGCAAGAGGATGTATTAAGGGTAGATAAGAGGATGGATTAAGGGGTTCTAAGAAAATGGCTTAAGGGGATATGAAATTAATTATAATTTTTTTATAAAATTACAATGAATTATTTAGTTTTATATTTATACTATCAATTAAATGTATGTAGAACTATATATACTTACCTCTCTCTAGATTCAAATTCCATTGTAATATATATGCATGTCCTCTCTTTTTTGTAATGCATCTAGTTTTGGGAGACCTGAAACAAAAAATGATATAAAACTTTAATTAGGAAATGAATAAAGACAAATATATATAGACATGTATATGTGATAAATTTTTAACTATATATGGACTATCAATTAAATATATATACAACTATATACTTACCTATATCTATTTACTCTATTGTACCATCTACATCCTCTCTTTTTTGTAATGCATCTATAATTGTCTCATGATCATCCATTGAAAGTGTCGATAACACTTTATTAGTAGGCATCCCTTGATATCTAACTAGTTTTATATTGGTTGCCAAAATAAAATTTGAATAATGTATAATCTTCTTGTGTCTTTCATAATCTTCAAATGCAAGCAAGTCATTCTTTCTTATTAGATATTTTTGAATCTGGGTGCCAAAAACAACCACATAACCAGTTGGATACTCAAAGTTGTCATCATCCACTCTAGGATGTACCAACTTATGTTTTCTGTCAACACATCTAGCCAACCAATATTTTATCTCCTCTTCATTCCCCTCGAGTGCAACAACAACATACACATGTCCTGCAAAAATAAATAAAAATTCAATAAAGATTGACTTATATTTAATTCACATATAAACATGCATACATATAAAATTCAATTCAATTTAATGTACCTTCTTGTACAAGGTCTGAAACATGATCATAATCATCTTATGCGAACACTTGATTATCTTCAATTTTCGTTCCATGTTGAACATGTGTCGATGTAGGTGTTAAGGCTCTTTGTTGCCATTCTTCGACCCATTCCATATTTTCACACACCTCCCAATCACCTGCAATACAAAATTGACAAAAGCATGCAAGCTCCCTTGTCCATATTATCCATGTGTTTGCATTTGAACTCTTATACGGATACCATTTTGTAGATCCATTAATAGTTTCACAATCTTGTCGAGTAAGAATATCATTTTCTTCAACTAACCAAAAGAAGTGTTGAATTATTGAGCTCTCACTTGTTTCTGTAGATAATTTGGTATTGCACCAATCTACAATTGCATGTGCATCTCTGAATTTCATAGCATCCTCAAATTTTAGTTTCTCTCTAGCAAGATCTCTTTTCACACATGCACCTATTCCATAGTGTTCTCCTTTACCATGTCTAGCTTCAAAAAAACTCCACATGTGTTGGATATTATTTTCCTTATGAACTCTACATAACCAATAAAAAATTCTAGCATACTTGAATTGACTTGTGCAATTATTTGACCATATGAGATGTTCTCTCATTTGAATTCCTCTCTCTTCTATTTTTTTATAAAATATATCAAAACAATATTGAACAAACTCAGATGAATGTAATCGATTATCACTTACATAAAAATGGTACTCTCTAAAAAAAAATCTATTATCTTCTCTACTATCATCTGCATGTCTATATCCAATATGAAAAAATATAGCTACTTGCACTGAATTATAATATTGTGATTGAATTTCTTCTTGTGGAGCAAGAGTATAATTTTCAGCAAAATCAATAACTGACAATATAGTTCCAATTGGAAATGTGTTTTTACATAAACAAAATTGATTATCAAGCCAATGAGCATATTGAGAGTGTTTAACATATTTAGGTACAATCTTATCTTTAAATTTTTTAATAAATGTATGCACACTAAATTTTTCCACAATTAGCTCGCGACGTTTTCCAATTTTTCCATCTTTTAAAGAATACTCAATATTTTTAAATTTTTTAACATCCACTAATTGTTGTCCAAATTCATCTAAACTACTTTCATGCATACATTCTCCTAACAATGAAAATTTACCACATCTATCACATTGTCTAGAAATACATGGTTTTAAATAAAATAAGTTTCCATTAGAGGGTTCACAAAACAAACCTACTATAAAATCTTTAATTGTTTCAGGTGGCATATCAATACCACAAATGTCTTGCATAATTTGGTTAGCATGCAAAGTAGAACGTATAAATCAAAAAGTATCATAATAATAATGAAATTGTGCATGAGTCTTACAACAACAAGAAATTCACTGTTTATTAATTCTAACATACCAAGGTTTACATTTTTCGAAGGATCTTTGACTTATGCTAATATTAAATGGTGAGATTGAATCATCTAAAACAAATTTATATAATTCAGTTTGAGTCATATCTAAGAGATGCTTTGGATGAGGTTCACAGATTTTGGAACTCACCCTTAATTTTAAAACATCTCTAATGTTAGGTGATACTTGTATTATCATGCTAATATTTTTCGATTAAAGATTTGATTTCATTAGTTAATTTCATGTCTGACCTTGGGAGTCTACCACTAAAACTCCAACATTGATTAATTGGATCCTTTTCAGTACTTTCTCTTCTATTAGCAACACTTATCAAAGTTTTAGGATTTACTTTTATACATTTACTAATCTTACTTAACATTCTTTTATTTGAAGTTGCTTTATTAACTAGAGCGGTTGTTATTACACGAGGAGTTTCATTCTTATCTTTAGATTGATTTTTCTTACCTATAAAATCAATAGCATTAGCAACACTAGATATGACTTGTTCTACTGAATCATCTTTAATTTTTGGTTTTACAAAAATGCCTAATTTTTTCATCACTTTTCTCATTTTCAACATTCTTATCAATTACATTATGAGTTGACATTGAAATCCTAATTTATTTCTATAAAAAAAAATCTGTATATTCTATTTCCATGTAAGTTCTCATTTGTCTCCAAGAAACTTTACTAGGAAGGTTATTTAGCACATCTTTTTCAATTGTAAAAAAATCATTTTCTTTTTCATTCATACAAGGGGTTTCATTTTCATTTTCAAACATAAAAGGGATTTCATTCTCATTTTCATCAATATGATGGATTTCATTCTCATTTGCATTCATATAAGATATTTCATCATTATTTTGTTTTTGCATTGTTTCAAAACTAGAATTATTGATACCATCAATGGTGTATCCAGCTTCATCTAAATAACTAAGATCAATATTATCAAGACTTGAGTTTGAAGACATACCTAGATAAATTGTTTGAATAGGTGCATTTTCTATATCATTGGGAGGTGGATTTTAAGACATACCTAAAGTTGTTTGCATAGGTGCTATTTCCATATCATTCAAAGTTGAAGTTGAAGGCATAGTTGGGTTTGAAGTTAAAGGCATAGGTGGGTTTGTCACCATCTCCACATTTGCATCATCTACATTCATCTCACCCTTCATCATTTCCTCTTCAACATTCATGGAACTAGATGCTTCCAAATTTTTCATTTGACGAATCCTTTCTCTTCTATCCCTTTGTCTTTTTGCTTCCATTTCTCTATTTGCTTGAATTTCTTCGAGTGTCATTAACTTTCTACATTTTTTTCTTTGTCTTTGCTTTGATCCTATGGTTACAAAACCCTCTTTGATAACAAAACAAATTATTCTTAACCTATTTTCCAATTGCTACCTCCTTCACATATTCTAATAAAACTATATAGTATGAAGATTCTTTCTTCTATAAACTTTGAAGTACAAAAACATCATGAATACATCCAAAAGTTCTCTTTTTCCAAATCTTCTTGTAAAATGTTCTTGTACTTGATTCCACTTCAAAAAATTCAACCTGCACTTGTCTTTTCCAACAATTTGAATAGAATATGCCCTGTTAAGAGATTGCACAAGATAACATTGCAATAAAAATGCAGAAAATGGTGCTTTTGGACTGTACTACAGAAAAGGAATGTTGCAAAAAAAATGCTCTATCATTATTTTCCAAATTGGGAAAAAATGGTTAAATAAGAAATACATACACATTATAAAACACATACACGTTCTATTTTAGGAATGCATACGTGTTATCTTTACCTAGTGGGTAAATAGGTAACACGTACACATTATATAATGTGTATGTGTTCTATTTAAATAACACACATGTTTTAATAATGTGTACGTGTTACTAAAAATTTGAATCCCCAACCCGCATGCAACCTCGGTTTTAAGCTCGAGAAATACTTGGCAACCCGACCCTTAGCCTTTGACCTACAACTAAAAAACTAAGGTAGGTTCAAGAGGAATGTCCAACTTTGGAAATATAGTTGATGGACTTTTTTTCCGAATTAATCTATGAAATTAAAACCCATTAGATAACACGACGTCTAGTTTCCAAATATATAACTTTTATTAAGATTGGATTATATTTGTTATTTTTTAATTAATTTCTAAGCAAACTAGTCCATAAACTTGAAATATCAAGGTTTGTTTGTTTTTTAATAACTTTTTTTGGTTAATTTTCTTGTAAATAAATTATTGGAATCAATATTTAGACAATTCTATATATAACGAAAAAAAGGATTCAAAAAATGTTTAGTTTAGGTCTAATTATGTTGTTTGTACATGTTGATTTTTAAAAACAACAATTAAGGCCAATAAATATTCAATAAAAAAAATATTTTAAAAAAAATTACAAAAAATATCATCATCAATCTTCATGTTGTTAGCTCTCTTTCCCCAAAAGGAATTAGAAAAATACCTTTATTTGGGTCAAAAAGTGGTGTCTGTACATGTGCATGGTATGGTAAAAAAATGAGTTTTAAAAAGTGGTTTTTATACATCCCTATCAAAATTTAATTTCTATCATTTGGGTATTTGAATAAATTACATATTTGGAAACTAGATTCAAAATCTAAATTTAATATTGCTAAATTTTTTTAAAATTCATTGTCTAAGTGCCTCAAATTTTCAGTCAAAGTGTGAAAAATTCTAAAAAATAGCAAAAACACTTCCACTTTTTGAGCTTTTATGGACCCAACTTCTTGCATCAGCCCTCTTAGGGTCTTGAGTATCATAAAAACCATATCAAAACACCATTCACTTTATGACCATTTGGCGTCCAATTGCTCTAGTTCAACAATCAAATCTTATGACACCTATAATACAATTGAGTCTCACAAAAATTGAAGGTGAACAAACAAATATTAGTAGTAGCTTGAGAAGTTTCATATTAGAGAGAAACGAAACACCAACCCAGTGGAGAAATTCAGCTAATATCCTTGAAAAAGAGGAACAAAAAGTGGATCTTGTGGCTGGAAGGCCCGTATTACCACCTCTTACGTGGCAATAGATACCATTCTTTGGAAAATAAAAAATCCCAAAAACAAAGAATTTAGTTCATTTCCATAAGTTAGAAACCACCAAACTTTCACAAAATCTTGGCACTTGTTTATGACAAATACGAGGTCACAATACAAAAAAAATATGGAAGCAAACAAAGGTAGCGCTAGCATACCCCCAACAAACACCACAAACAATGGAAGTGACCCGTGGGGTTATAGACCAAGTGACCTTATAACTCCTTGAAAGGAACCCACATTCAAAGAAACACCAAAACAACCACCAAGTGAGGAGGAAGTAATTTGTAAACAACAAGAAATGATGCATAGTTCAAACAAAAATCCCAACGACATGGTCATAGAAGAAGTGGATAGTGAAGAAGAAATAAATGAGGAAGAATTCTTTCAACACTCCAACAATCCCAAGGTACTTAAATTGATGGACAAACTACTAAGAAAAGATCCAAACACATACTTCTTCAAACTAGCACAAGGAAGTGCTAAGTTACCTATAGACTTTAATATGGAAGGTCTTAAGGATCCTCACCTCATTCCTTTAGGGGATAACTCAATTTTGTGAAAGATACCTAAACTAGTGGATATTTTGAACATACCACCAATCTTCTCATAGAGCAATGATCAACCTAAACAACAACCAATGGACAACCGTTTGTTTAGGAAACCATCCCAAATCGAGCAAGCAACAATGGACCAACAATATCAAGGAGGTCCAACTCAATACATGTCCTAAAACACTTAACAAATTGACCCTTCCCAAAACATACAAACTCAACAAGGGCAATTTCCACAAAAAAAATCTGCAACAAGGTGTGCCAAAAACAAACTACTTAGGTAACCTTCAAACAAATCAACATCAACAAGGTGTGTCATAGGGTACCCTTTTAAATCAACAAGGTGTGCAATAGGGCACCCTTTTCAATCAACAAGGTGTGCCACATCGTACCCTTCCCAATCAACATCAACAAGGTGTGCCACACGATACCCTTACCAATCAACAATTCCAACAAGGTGTACCACCAACACACTATCAGGATAACCTTCAATACCATTCATCCCAACAACAAGGTGTACCACAAACGCACTACTAGGATAACCTTAAGAAAAAAATTGTCCCAACAACAAGTTGTACCACCAACACACTACAAGGGTACCCTTCATCAAAATCCACCACAACAAGATGTACTAGCAACACATTATTAAGGTACCCCTTTTCAACAAAATCAACAAGGATTTAATACTCCTTCCCCACAACAAGGACTTAATCCTTCTTGCATTCAACAAGGAATTAATACTCCTTCCCCACAACAAGGAACTAACACTCCATACATTCAACAAGGACTTAATCCTTCTTTTGTACAATAACGACTTAATCCTCCTTTCACCCAACATGGTTACCAAGGTCCTATACCTCCACAGTACCCAACCTATGACCAAATGAACATTATGGAACAACAAGGTTACTACGCACAAGGTCCACAAACAAATGTACCAAACACAAAGGTAGGCATGCAACTACAAGCCCTAAATCAAAAGATATTGGATATCCAAATTGGAAAACCAAAGAATACCTACACTCTACAGGATATATGTGCATTCCCTTTTGATCACTCTATTACTATGCTACCCTTCTCAAAAAAATTCAAAATACCAAAATTTGACAAGTACAAAGGAAAGGGAAATCCAATAGAACATGTGCGAGATTTCTTGGTAGCTTGCATGGAAGTGCAAATCAATGATTCCTACTTAATTAGACTTTTTCCACATAGTCTTACTGGTCACGCTATGGAATGGTTCTCCCATCTACCACCAGGTATTAGGAGTTTTGATGAATTAACTAACAAGTTTTTGAACCACTTCTCATTCAACATAGAATATGATGTCACCATCACTAACATCTACAATATTAAACAAATCCAAGGAGAATCCTTTTCATCCTACCTACAAAGATGGAGACATAAAGCTAGTAGGTGCAAGTGGCCTATTCCTGACAAAGAACTAGTGGATATCTTTGTTTCCAATGTCCAAGTAGAAATAAATTATCAACTCACCATGTTGTGCCTCAATAACTTTGAAGATAATATTGAAAAGGGACTACACATAAAAAGAGCTCTCATAGCAAGGGGAGTCATTAAACTAAACAACCCAAAAGACAACTCTTCTAGTTCTAATGAAAAACCCAAGATTTGGGCCAAAAACAAAAATGTTACAAATGATGGAGTAGTTGATGCTAGAGTTGTATGGAACGTGAAAAATACCGATTTACTTCAAAAAAAAACCCAAGTGGCACAAACGAGCTACACTCCCAACAACGTACAAAACAATCAACTCACTTATCCCCAAAACAATCAATCAGATGACCAACGAACAAATCGGGGAGGACAATAAAGACAATATGACCAACCAAGGAGGAAATTTACTGAATTAGGAGAAAAATTGGAGACAATATGTAGAGAAAGGGGATTCACGACTCACTAGTTCTCTTCATTCAGAGAGCCTCATGGAGTGAACTACCATAAACTACCTCAAGGAACAACGCAAAAGTTCTAGAATCTAAAAGAGCAAGTCATGAAGATTTTCTAGACAAACTGACGAGCTCTTGGCCAAAGGATGACAATGTGGGCCTAGGATGATAGCATGGCATGCTAGCATCTCTCTAACGTGTTGGTGTCCATATGGATTAGAAAATGATTTTATCATAGAAAATAGCTGAGTGACTACTTCTACTCCGATTGCTAGGAACTTTTAAAATGCAAAAAAGTAACAAAATATGATAGAATTAAAATGAAGTAAAGTAAATGATAGAACTAAAGAGAATGGAGAAGGAAAATACTCACAACAACCCAAGTAATGAAGCCTCTAACTAGTAGATATCTTCAATACCTGCATGCATATGATATGGAGAAAGTGTTGGGGTTATATAGGGGTTCGCCTTAGTCAAACCCCCGTTTTGGTTTTCCCACCTCCATAGACATCCAAATAGATAGAGAGAAATAAACAAAGGAGTGATAAAAGCAATCCTCGCTCAAGGAGGAGAACCCATATCACGAAGTAAGGTGATAAAAGCAATCCCTGCTTGAGGAGGAGAACTCGTATCACAAAGTAGAGATGTAATAGAAAGGGGATGTGTGAAATCCCAGGATGCTCTCAAGCATGAAGTAAGGGAGATAGGGTTGCAAAGCTTAAGCAAGCCAAATAGGGAGAGCAAGAACAAAAGAGAGGGCTACAAGAGCCAAGAGAGCTGCAAAGAGTGTTGTGAGAATGTGAGAGCTTGAAGTTGTTGTAGCAAGTTGTATGGAGTTGTGTAAGAAAAATAACAAGAAAGAAATGCTAGAGCCAAGGCTAGAAAGAAGCTAGAAGTAGAAGTTAGAAGGCCAAATGCATTGAAAAGATAGCATTTAAGGAAGGAAAAGAAGCTTCCCGAGCTATTTCAAGGCATCCCCAACCGTTACCACTGACAAAACTTGTTGAGAAGTGGAAAACATGCTCAAAAGTGGTCATTTGAATGTTTAAAATGTCGCAAGATGCTAGCGTGGTGAACAAACATCTGTGTGGTGTGCTAGTGTTTGGACACATCACACTACAAAATGACACGAATGGGAAAATCACAAATTTTGATGCAAAGTTGATGTGTGAGGGTAGCTACTGAAAAGGGGTCTCGAGCATCCCGAGAAGGGAAAAAGGCTTATGCAAGGGCTAAAATTATCCTACACAAGTTGCTAAGGCAATGGACACTAAAGAAGATGCAAGAATGTATGTGAAATTGCAAGGGGTGCAATTTCACGTCATTACATTTTTCCCCCACTTTAGTGGGCATGTGAGTCTACACTAATATGCATGCTAAAGGAAATATACTAAATATAAATAACATCATGATGCCAAAAGGATACTGTAGAGGAAGCAGATAACTCTTCAAACCAAGGAACCATGCTCCCAGGCTGAAGACCTGCAAAACAAATGCATTAGACAAGAAAAACCTGCACTAGACAACAATGTCAACGCACAAAAAAGTAAATGATTTGAGTCAATAAAGTGAAACAGACCTTGATGTAGAAGTTTGTCTCAATCATATGCATCATACCCCAAATTAAACAATAACACACATAGAAGAATTTTTAAATGGAGAGAAGAATGTAAGGATCAGTTGCTTGAAAGGAAGAATGCACCCAAAGGTCAGGGAAGCAACCAATGTCGAAGAGAGAAAGAGCATATACTCAGGATGAAGAATATGCAAATATTCAATCCGATATACACAATTGAGAAGAGAAGAGAGAAGAGAGTTTAAAAGCTAGAAAGGAATGAAAATTCCAAGAGAGATGGCTCCACAGGTATTCTCTCCTGAGGAGGTTTGAACAAAAGGACTTCATAGCTCTATGAAACTACGAAGTTGATAAAATTTCACCAAAGGCCCACAAACCAATGATGGAAAAATCTTGTAGGATGTAAGTATCTCACAGCCCCGCAGACTTGCAAGAAGGCAACCCCCAAGTTCTCTCTCATGAAGGAAGCCCAGTGAAGTAAGCACCTTACGAACCCGCAAACCTACAAGAAGGCAACCCCCAAGTTCTCTCTCATGAAGGAAGCCTAATGAAGTAAGCACCTTACGAACCCACAAACCTACAAGAAGGAAACCCCCAAGTTCTCTCTCATGAAGGAAGCCCAGTGAAGGGAACTATGCAAAGTCAGACTGGAAAGCAGCTTTACAGGTGCACCTGCAAAGCGACATGTTAATCTGCAAATAAAAAATGTTAGAAAACAAACTGGCCACACAAGGAAACAAGTAGACAGTCACGTAGACCTTCGACAAGTTGGAATGCTTTCAAAGGGGTTCCTCGGGAACCTTCAAAAGAAGAAGGGTCCACTCAAGGAACGTGCTATTTGAAAAGTGAGGTATAGTCAGGCTACCCCCAAGCTAGATGCAAAGGTATGAAATAGGTCTAGTTAGGTTGCCCCCTAGCTAGACGCCATAGAATTCATTTGAGATACAATCTTTCAAAGGGGTTCCCTCGAGAACCCTTCAAAAGGGAAGGGCTCCACTCAAGGGATGCTTCATTTGAAAGACATGGAGAATAGAGGGGGTCCTTAAAAGGACGTGCAACTCCAAAACAAGTTAGCACTGTCCCCAACATACAGAGGAGGATAACCATGCAAGATACTAAGAACATATAGGATAGAGGTAGACCTTGATATCACTTGTCATTTGAAGAAGAGGTAGGTGTATCAGTAAATAAATGAGTTATGGCACCCGAATCTCAAAGTTGTTGTATTTTATCCTTCAAGGCCTTACATTCACTAGTGGAATGGCCAAGCACTCGATGGTATACACAAAAAGAATGCGTTGCTTTATCATGCTTATGAAATTTCTTACGTGTAGGAGGAGGAAGAGTAATCAAGTGAGCTTTTAGAGGCCTCAAAAAAATATGCTCTTGCTTAGATAAACAATGAGGAGCAGGAAGCAACCCTTTCCCTTGTGGAGAAAGACTTGACTTCTCACAAGAAGGCATGAATACATTAGATAATGCAGGATCTTCATAGAGAGCATTGTTCCAACAATGGGGATCATGCTCTTCTATGGGATCACTATCAACCTTCCTGATGGGACTACCAACATTAGCCTCTTTAACAGAAGTGTGATCATCTTCCTCAGAAGGAGGATCAACACTAAGAACATTACAATTATTGTTCACATTACCTCACGATGTGGAAGAATAATCATCTTTGATAGCGGGTTTGAATGATGTTCTCGAAAGTTCTAAGTGGATTGGGGCGACTTTATTCTCTCCAATGAAGGATTCCGTAAAGTCTAGAGAACCCCAATCATCACCAAGACATGCATTTTCTTGAGAAGAGGTAGTAGTAGACTTAAGATTTCTTGCTTCAGAAGGACCTTCTTCAAGGACATCTATCTCGAGAGCATCCTTTGTGATAGGTATTGCTAGAGTAGACATCAACGCATTGATAGACACTGAAGGAATAAGAGTAGGCACAACCGAAACTTGACTGATGGTCGTCTTACATAAGTGCATAGCCTCAAGGTCAGCCCTAACCGTGACTACCTGATTAGCGAAAAATTTAGTGGCGAATCTTCGCTAATTGGCGAATTCTAGAAATAGACCAAGTCGAAATTGGAGAATTAATTGCACCCAACAGGGTGTCTAAATCACCCAAAATTTATGAATTATCAGTCCAATGCATTGCCCATTTGCCAATGATTTTTTTTTATGAGGCATATTTAAGTAACAAATTTTTCGTAACAAACTACGCATTTCAAATGGACTGATTGATATTTTCACTTGGAATCCCAGAAGCATGTAATAAAACACCTACATATTTGCCAATACTATTAAAATAACATTGTATCAAGACCCATTTCGCCAATTAAAATTTACAAATAGTTTCTTGTGAAGACCCATTTCGCTAATTAAAATTTATAAATAGTTGCTTATGAGGACCTATTTTTCCAATAACATTAAAAAATAATTACATTTGAGGACACATTTCGCCTTGAAAATTACAATGTATTGTTGTGTAAGCATGTGGGATTCACCAAATTTTTAATATACCATTTAAAAATCCTATGAAATTCACCAAATATGGATTGATATAAATACAATTGAAACTATCGTTTATTCTTACACATTTTGTTCAGTTTTGAGGTTCTTGATTCAGAAGTCAGTGAAAGTAAAAAATGTAGACTTAAAGGTGAGTGATAATTTCTTCATAGTGTTATTAGTAATAAGATTTCTTTATCTCTTCTCCATTATTGCTTCACTCTTAAAGATGATATTGAGTAGAGAATGGGATCTATATTCTCTGTCCTTCTTAAACAAGAAGACATCTTTTCTAGCTTTCATTCGAAGTGAGAGATCATTATGTCTAGCAACAAGGGTAAGGCTCCTCAGGGTGGTGAAGGGACTGGGAGGCCATCAAAACACCCAAAATGTAGAGGTACCATATAGTCTTACTTTGGAATTGGCAATGCTTTTGATCCATCAGATCAAGATGGAGCTACATCATTAATTCTTCCACCAAATATTAATGCAGAAGGCATTCACAATACCTCACCACCACCGAAGGTCAAGGCGAGGTGTCATTGAGTTAAATCATAATGTATCAAATGAGGATAGCAATACTGCAGAAGATATTCCAAGGGATACCCTGGTTAGCTAGAATGAGATAATTGACTTGGATCAGGATGATGTTGGTAGCAAGAAAAGAAAATGCAAATAAAAAATGGGGCGCGAGTGGGAAATGACAAGGAATTTTCAACTTGGTTGGTTGTCAAAGTACCCATTCATTGTACTAGTGGGGAAAGAAAATGATGTTGAAATTGCAACATAATGCATGTGTACAATTTGTAGTTGGAAATGTAGAAGAGATAAGAAGTTTTAGCTAAAGCTTGACACTATAGAAAAGCATATCGGTAAAGTTTATGAAAAACAAATCATAGACAGAAAGGAATAATCAGTCGTACAATGGAAATCAAAGAAAAAATGGACCTTCATGTTAAGTATATCATGAAATATAAAGAACATAAGAAAAGAATGTTGAATCTTGTTGCATGTCAAGGTACACTTGAGGCTCAATTTGGAAAAGCAATGGAAGGAGAAAATCTATCAAAAACTCTTTAGATGAGTGTTATTTTTCATATTTTGTCCCAGAGGGCGTCCTATGACAGAATACCTAGAATATTCTAGTTTATTATATTTTTTGGGTGTTCCTCACTTTCCCTTCTCACATTGGTCAGTAAACATTGGATGGGAATGGGAAAACTATCTTGTTGTAGTGGAAAAGGAAGATTCAAAGGAGAAAGTAAAAGATTCAAACTGCATTGCATTATATTTAGATGAATTTACTGTAGTAGACAATACTTCTTGGGTTTGTATGCATTTGTATACTGTAGAACAACATGTTCACCAAGTTCATCTTCCCTGTATTCATAAAATGAAGGACAATTCAACATCACAAAATCTATTTGAACTAGTCAAGAAATCTTTGAATGAAATTGTAGGTATGGATGAGTTGACAATTGCCAAAAAGTTGGTGTGTGTAGGAGCTGATGGAGTTGCAGTGATGCAAGGTCAAAGGAGTGGTGTTTGTACAAAGTTACAAACTACTTTTGCACCATACATGCTTGGAATTCACTGCATGGCCCACATAATGAATTTAGCATTCAAAATTGTAAGCAAGTTTCCTACAATATAAAAAGTTGAAATTTAGTCCACAAGATCCATGCAAACTTTTGTCGAAGTCCCAAGCATTTCGTGGAATTTCAAAATTTTGTTGAGGGAATAACACCAGGAAACAAGCTTCTCAAGGATGTCGATACCAGATGGATCTCTTTGCATGGACCAACGCAATGAGTTCTTTCAGAATATCAATCCTTGATTGGAGTAATGTATGAGCATCACAGCATAGTAGACAAAGCTCCTAACCTCTTACATAGGTTAAGCGATATAGAGACACTCTTGAATTTAGCTAGTCTTCTCCCCACGCTGGATGTAATGAACAATATTGTGAAGAAATCCCAAGATAGAACTATGTATATTTATGAATATTCTAGTCTATGTAAACATACATGCTTGGCCCTCGATCATCTATATCTAGATCTAACACAAGAAGGCCCAAATTATTTCATGTGGCAGAAAATTATTGATTTGAATAATCCTGATAATTATTTACAATTTAATGCAAGCAGGAACTTATGTATCTGTGTACATGGATATGAGATACCAATGTACCATTGTAAGATAGTCAGGCGCTCTAGTAGAGAAGTAGTTGTTAATGTGGAAGATTTTAATGACATTGTTGAATATCTTAGTGATAATTTGAAGGAAATTGCAAAATCTCTTTCCTCAAAGATTCGTGAAATATTCCCTCGACATGAAATACTTGAAGCCATGGGTATTGTGTATCCTCAATGTTTGGTAAACTAAGATAACCCAAAATATTTTCATGATAAAGTAAAAATATTGATCAAACAATTTTTGAAAAGTGTAACATACAATGAGCAAACAATAGAAGGAATTTTAAATGAAGCTAAGCTTATAAAATAATGTAAGAATTTTTCAATAGCTATGATGGACCAGTATGATTCCATGGGCATGGAGAAGGCCTTTGAACCAGGATCAATAACAAAGCTTTGGACAAACTTAGGTCAGAGTGAAATATTGTGTGATATGATATCAGAATATTTCAAACTTGTTGATTTATGTCAAACAATGATATTGGGGTTGGTGGAGGATGAGAGAGTTTTTAGTAAATTGACATTTTTGAAATCAAAGTTAAGAAATAAACTAGACAAGAATTTGGAAAATCGCTTGAGGATGAAAGGAACTACGTATAATGTCAAAAATTTTCCTTCTGAAAGGGCACTCACAATCTAGAGGTCTACATGTGAAAGAAGAGGGACCAGGTTGTGCAACACTCCAATTCCAAACACTAGTACTGGTAGCACTGGTAGTGGTAGTGGGACATATGAAATTGACACAAATTACACAATGAATGTTGAATTTGAGACACAGGACAAAGAAAGTGAAGAGAAGACTCATAATCAAGACAACTCTTTTACTTTATCTCAAGATGAACGTCAATTTCAGGACCCTGACTCCATTTGGGAAATGGAAGTGAATCAACAACTTTTAGGTATTTACACTGCACTTCATGAATCGGTTTCCATTGTTCCAAACTATAGTTGATGATATTTTATGTTGTATTCCATGAAATTTTGAATCATTGCACTTCATGATATTTTATTTTATATTGCACTTCATGAATCATATTCCAAACTATAGTTGATGATAATTTATATTGTATTCCATGAAATTGTGATATTTTATATTTTATATTGTATTCCATGGTATTGAATTTGATATGTGATTCTGCATTATTTTTAAAGAACAACACTTATCACACTAATAAATTCCTCTTGCATTGCCATTCACACAATCTTTGATAAATAACTGAAAGGAATATTAATCCATTCCTTGAACATAAGCTAACAATTCAACATCCATAACCTATAAATAACTTGACTATTTTTAGTTAGATGATAGTGAATACAATATTGTAGAGCAAGATAGGTTGATATTATATTCAAAATTAAAGATATTATGGTGTATTTTCCTTTTACTTACATTCTAATAATCTAATTCGAAGTTGACCGGGTTTTACTTGTTCCCGGTCTCTTAAGTCATATCTTATGCCTTTGTGTCTGTTTACTCACCGGCCCCTTGAGCCTAGTGTTCCTGGTTGCTACCCATAGAATCCTTATAAATATTGCCATGTCTTATGTGGGTCATAAAATTCTTTAATTCTTGTTCTTTCCCTAAGTTTTAGTTTTAATATTCGCTCAATATTGTTCATATTATAAACCTAGGAAGGCAGCCCATTTTAAGTCATGTAATAAGTGCATGTGATTATTAAAATCCTTTGTTATGCTTGGCGGGTCCCATTGACTGCTTTCTATTGGTTTTGATCCATCTCGTGAGATTAAATTAATCAAATTAAGGAGTCGGTAGGATAGCGGGAAGGTGACACCTAGACACCCTTTTGGTGGGTCTTACACTGCTCGAAGGCACCGATCACTAAAGGTGTTCAAATTAATGGTTAAGATTTGGTGACGGTTTGATCTAAGGATTTGATCCTAGTCGTTCCCCTTGGTGTAGGTTCGTTAGTCATCCAAGGACCAACATTACCATTGCTTTAATCTTCCTAAGTCAGACGAAAATATTTCGTAAGTCAAGAATGACTTAAGTCTTAAGTCATTAATCTTAAGGGTCTTTGTCCCATTGACCTAGTCAGGTCCCCTTCTTTAAAACTAACCTTTATGCATGTACATATTTTCTGATCGTTAGATCGAAGGATTTGATCTTGGCCATTCCTCGCCAACCTCGCAGGAATAAAATAATACTTTTTGAAATGTTGTGGGGTCAGCGGGTTAAAGACATGTGTTCTATTGCAGGTGTGGGTCTCGATCTCCACTCACATACCTAACACCTTGAGGTTTTAAATCGACGATCCACATGTAACATTGAGATTTAATCTCAACTATTCCCCGCTCACCCCACAGGAATAAAATAATGTTTTTTGAAAAGTGGCGGTGTTAGCGGGAAAACGACGTGTGGATTTCTTCCATCACTTGGAAAAGAAGGTGGAGACCACATAATGAATGAGTCAACATTCCAGGCTCCAACTAACAAAATTTCATTGGCTGAAGGATAGGTGAACGATGGTGGAAAAAATTCAAACCTTGTTGACTCAATCTGAGTCATCCAAAGTTCCATCTCACAAGGAGATCGACGGGTAATATTCAAAATCGAAGATGTGAACATGAGAGTCATTCTGCTTTGTGTGAGTGATTAGTAATGGTAGAAAAGACATCCAGAGCTTCCCAATCTCGACATAAATGCACATAAAATATTAGTTTTTCGCATAATTGAACATTGTAAATGAGATTGAAGCATCTAGGAGATCAAGAATAGCATTCCAAAGTTCAATGCGGTCAAAAATAAAATTATGGTTTCCTACAAGCGAAAAATCCATAAGTAAAACTGTAAACAAATTCCATTCTCTGTGCTTTATCCAAACTATCTTGAATTAGGGTAAATATTCATTATGTCTTTCAATTGAATTGGTCTATGTGCTTTTTAGTTGCTTTATAGTGGTTTGAAATTGCATAAAAGTTGAGAATTTATGTCAAACCCATTGAAATTATAGCTTCAAGTCGTGCCCTTGGTTTTGAATAGAAAAGCTACATTTTGGACCTCTCTGTGTTGAAACCCTAGATTATTTTGAGGCGCGCCCTAGGTTGTGAATTGAAAAGTTAGGTTTTAAACCTCTTAGTATTGAAACCCTAAATTACTATGAACTTATCTAGCTACCAATGGTGCCTAAAGCACAAGTTTCTGGTTCTACAACCGCATCCAGACTTCTCTCCCAAGACATTGTTGACCAATTGAAACCCTCCACTAACAAAAAGCTTGAGGGAACAACTATGTTTTATGGCACTAGAATTAAAGAAAATTTAATGGACAAGCAATGTTTTATTAAGGATGTTGAGTTACCCTTCACTGGATGGTAATTGTTCCAAAATTGGTTCGAAAATAGAAATCTTGGGGTTCCTTTTTGAAATCGTTGGAGATTAGACATGGGAAAGTTGTTAGTCCCTAATGTATACATGGATATAGATTTATTGAAGGACATTGTTGCAAGGTATGACCCACTTTCTAGAGTGGTCAGAACATTTGATGGTAAAGAGATGTGAAAGATAACCAGAGAAGAAATTGCAAATATCTTTCAGCTACATGAGTGGAACAAGGATATGATTCCTATTGATATGAATGTCTTCAAAAAGGAATATGAAAATACCAGGGTGCTTCTCAGAAAGAAAATGTTACCTATTTACACCGCCAGTATTGGGGTTGGGAAGAATAGGAAGCAAATTAAGATTGGTATAGATGAATTGGAACCCTTCCCCATGAAGTATTTTGCTAACTATTTCAAGAAAACTATGTATTCACTATGCCAGATTATTGGTTTCACTCCACCTGACACCTTACCAAGAGAATATAGTTATATGGCAGCCCATTTGCAACATCCAACCTTCAATGTAGTCTATGACTATGCCACATATTTGGTAGAATGCGTCCACAAGGGTTTGGTTGATTTGAAAAATGGAAAGGATTGGGTAAAGTTCTTGCAGTATTCTCTCTTGATGCATATGTTCTTATATAAAGGAGAGAATAATTTTGGCAAGGATATGACATTGAACAAAAAGGAAGATGGTATTGATCTACCTGTCCAATGCTAGACCCAAATTCTTGGAAAAGATGATCAAATTTTTGATTATGTGGTGGTCCACAATACCTTTGCATCAAAACTGAGGAGGTTCCTGGTTTATGACCCACCAAGGATCCCCAAGGAGATCCATGATTTCTTGAGGCCAATGGAAAGGAGAATTGATCTAAAATTGAGCCACAATTGGGGGGATATAATCCCATATATTAACACAACAATCTTTAGAGTCTATGGCACAAATGTGAATCCATTTGTACTACCAAGGGATGTGTCATTGAGGATTGTATTTTTGGAAATCATGAGACAATTGGGAGGAGCTCAAATGGTACACTTGCCTGAGACACTGAGGAAGGGCTCATTCTTTCCTGAATGGATAGTGTTTGCATATTTTATAATGGCAAAGGGAGGGTGGAAAAACTTGTTGCAGCTTCTTGCACCTTACAACTTGAACAAAATGTGCCCAAGGAACCTTGACCTTGAGGGCTTTATTGCTGCACTGAAGGAAAAGAATAGGAGTGGCATTTTTGTGGATAATTTTTATTATCCTAAGGATGTAATTAGGAATGTTTTTGACTTCCAAAAACAAGAGGAGAGGAAAGCGAAGTATCTTGCTTTCAATAATATGGAGGAGAAAGTTAAAAGGTCTGACCCCAATTATGACCCAATGCCTAATATCAAGGGTGAATTCAATAGAATTATGTATATTATAGACAATTTTGAGAGCATAGTGGGTGTCTTGAGGGAGGAGCATGTAGTAATAGACAAAGGGAAATCAACAGTAGTTGAAGAAGACCCTACTATAGTGTTGGAGGAAATACCTTCCTACCGACCACCACAAAAAATAAGAATCTACTCCAGGAAGAAGAAGGCGATAAGGAAGCAACAAACATTGCCAACCCCTACTACATTAGAGGGGTCAAGGGAAATTTCTCCTATGAGGTCAATACCATCACCTCCAAGAGGGACCCTGCCTATTGTGATTGATGTAGATTCACCCCCAAGAATTCATGTTCCATCAGAGCAGCCACCACTTAAAAAGAAAAAGACTGAGGTAATAGGGGTAGTTGATTACCCCGATACAAAGGAGGAGGATATTCTTATTACTCCTAAAGAAATGCAGCAAGGAATGCCTTCTCCCATGAGGGATGTTGCCTCAAGTTCAAGGGGAAGTGGCGTTAGACTTGGAAAGGCTGATCTTTGTGGTTTAAATAATGTAGATGATTTGAGACAGGAAGCATGCAAAGCATTCATGGAGGATGATTCTTTTATTGAAACAAAGGCATTTAGGGATTTTGTGTGGAGGGAAAAGGCCTCTGAATATGCAGAAAATATTGCTAGAGAGAGGAGCTTACATCTGAAATTACCTTAGAGTGATATTCAGGAAGATTTAAGGAAGGATATGAGAAAGGAGTTTCAAAATATGACAACTAAAGAGGGTAGAGCCCTTATACAGAAAAGTGGTGTGCTATTGTTTCCCGAATGGGATATTGCTAATGCAATGGTATTGGACACCATAAGGAGATTTGAAAGACCCTTATTTCAAATTGAGGAAGAGGAAAAATTAGCACATCAAGAATCAACATTTAGTGAAGAGTGGGATGCCCTAGTTGTTTGGTCATTGCCTTTGGGATCTAGGAAGCCAGTAGTTGCAGAACTAAGTGATTTCAGTAGGAAATTAGTCATAAGGAGAGTTGTAGATACTCCAGCATTAGAAGTAGCTGACATGAAAATAAATGTTGCTAAGTTCACTAAAGAAAGAGTGGAGAACCTCACTACTGACAGAGATATGCATTGGGGTAAGTACAATGAACTTGTTGATGAATATAATAAAAGTCAGCAAAGGGCTACTGAACTGGAAACAGAGCTAGCACTATGGAAGCAACAAGTAGAAACATTGAGGAATTTGGGCCTAGCTAGCTCAAGTCATGTTGCACCCACCTCTCCAATGGAAAATCCTCAATCTCCTCTTCCACCAGAATAATCTCTAGCAATAGTACCATATAACCTGGGCCAAGAGCCACTTGTAGTTGAGGAGCCAAGCACATCAGGTGCATCTCCATCAATAAAGCCCACCAAAGAATAATTATTGCTACAAATTGAAGAATACAAGAAATTTCTAGAATAGGTTCAAAACACCATGCATGAGAAAAATTCAAAGATCGTTCATATTGTTTTGAAGCATCTGAATAAAAATATTCAAGGTAAATTAAATAGAATTCATTGAAATTATTCTTTAATGCTGCAAGCAATAAGGTTATCTCAGAGGGATAAGGAATTGGTCACCCCAATCTTAGATAAATGGATTCCTTGGGTTGATAACTTGAAACTCATGGAAATTAGCGCTAAGCAATAGGAAGATAGATATCCAAAGGTGGTCCCAACTTATAAATTTTTTAGTGAGATTAAAGAACATAAGTTTCAAGGGTTTCCTGCTACATTAGAGTAGAAGATAAGAGAATTGAAGGCTAAATTTGATTAGGTAGATTTGACCTTGTTACCTAATATCCAACATACATATGATGAGGTGAAAACTCTACAAACATGGAAGGACCAAGTAGAGACCACTATTATTTCTCAAACATCTCTCATTTGTGAGAATGTTGACATTGATATGTTGAAGAATACTCTTGAGAGTTTTTCACTCATCACCAGCTTCCTCAAAGACTTTGATAAAGAAGCCAATTATGTGATGGAAAATTATGCTCCATATAGGAAGAAGATGGATGAAATCATTAGATTCAATTGGCCATCTGATGAGGAATATGAGAAATGGAAAAGGATATTTATTGATGTATTAGATTTGTGAACACGAGGATGGACACATATATATGGTCAAGTATAGTGCAGGTCTGACCTTAGAGATTGTAATGCATGAAAGATATGTGTCTCCTAATCGACAAAACCATAGGTAAATGTTGATCACCGATGACTTGGATGCTGACTTGGATTTTGGTCCACTTTTTTCCTCTTCTATATATTTTTGTCACTTTGCTCAAAGGAATAAATATATTGCAATGGTTAGAAGAATATTCTTTTCAACAAAGTGCCTTTTGGAAGGTGGTCTTATTTTCTTTAGCAAATGGAAATAATATTTTTCTCATATATGTTCCCTCCATTTGAAAGTGCAAATATAACTGTAAAGGGAATCTATGTTATAGCGGTCAAATTAAAATGTGATATGTGTACTTTTTAGCCTAAAGCTTGTTTTTCTCCCTTATTCTTATAAAAGGGAATTTAGGGCCATTAGTACAGGTCTCTTGTTGAATTCTAGAATCAAATTATGCAAATTGAGAACACAAAGATAATACATTTGAAGTTTGTATCTTAAGTTTTGAGTCAAGCAAGTAAATTTTGTCAATTGTATGGTTTCCAAGCAAGTTTGAATGATAATGATAATCTTTTGAGTCTATTGTCTCTCCAGCTTTGATATTGTATCTGAATTATTAATGAAAATTTGATCAAAGATCATTTCATTAATCTTCATGGTCATTTTTCTTTGATGTGCATTTTAATTTTGGCTCTAGTTTAATGAATCAGTTAAAATGCTTTGATTAAATCATGAATTTGTATACATATCTAGTGGATCTGATAAGTAGTCATAGAGTCTAAGCATTGATTTGTTATTTGTAAGGAAATCTCATGAAGATCGTGGTTGTTTGGAATTAAAATAATCTTATAGTTCAATTCATTGTGTTTTGACTCCTTGCCTTGAGATATGACACTAACCAAAGGTGTTAGATGCATTTCCCATGGTTCTGGTTTTCCAATTTGAGAAGAATATTCATAAACAAATTGAATTACCTTAGTTAAGGTTGGTATTGTGTGAATTCTTAGCTTTAGGTGTTAGATCTTTCAAAGGAATTTCCAGTTTCTTTAAAGGTTACATCTATTTAGCATTAGAATGAGAATGTATATGTTTATTGTGCAATGTGTAGTATAATTGTGTAGCAAGATCATAAGATACACATTGTGGGATCACTCTCCCATGTTTTACATAGCCCAAAGTGTAGGAGGGAAGCATCTTAACTTCCTCTCGTTCGTTGGCCAATCGTTCCCTAATTATTCAAGAATTAAATCTAGCAAATTCATAGATGCTTGGTGGGATCTGCTTGGTTCTTTAAAAACAACCAACAAGTAGCATATACAACAATGAACATCAACAATTGTTTAATATGTATCTAGTAGTTGAAACCACTACCAAACTTTTTCTTCAAATGATAAAATAAATAATATAGATAATTGAACATCAACACATTATTGAAGTTTGAATTTGAGCTTTTTTGTTGATTTTCACATGAAGGAATACATAGAGGCATTGGCAGTGCAAAATCTTGCTCAAAGACAACTCTTCACAGAGCTGAGTTGGAACTTGGAAACTCATATTATCAAAAACCAAATCACTGTATCACCTTTTCTAGCAACTTCCATTGTTCAGGTGGTGGAATTGTCATTTGTTCTAACTGATGTTGTTTGACTTGAAGATTTGTTAACAATTCATGATTGAAATTGGAACATGACTTGAATTCTTCAGTCAATTTTGTATTCAAGGTTAGCAATGGTTCGATGAAATCCAAATAGTTCACCACATCTGGGTTATGAGGAAATTGATCCAAATCAATCTTGCTTTCACCCTCCATATTCTTTCTGAAATCATTATTTCCAATGAATCACTCATTTGTGTCAAAAGCCTCTAGAAAACCAAGCTCTAGAAGTTCCTTCCCTTTTCATCCACCTTCTTCATCTTGTTTGCAGCCAAATGCAAATATTCTTTGTTTCACACATTCTTAAACATTTTTCAATGATAGATGACAACAACATTGATGTAGCAAGCCGATTAGTAATCCCTTTTGATTTAAAAATATTGTCATTGGCTTTCAAGACTTCTTGTTGAACTTGATTTACAAATTTCTCTAATGCCAACACATTTTTGTTGTCCACTAAATATTTGTTGAGCTTCTTATAATGTTGTCTAATAGCATCAATCAATTGAAATATGTCAAACAAATGATCAATCCTCTGCATTATTTCATCCCAGATTTTTTGTTTCATATGCCTCATTGTTTCTCTACAAAATGAAGATAACTTATTTTGACAAGACTTAATTTTATTTTTTTCTTCCATCAGCTCTGCCTCCAATCTTTCATTTTTTTTTCTCTTTCTCCAATTTTTGTTCCCACTGTGCATTTCCATTTGTAATGCTTAGTCTTAATTTTTTTGAAGTGGATTTTTCCTCATCATATTTCTTGTTGCTCTCATCTAGCCTTTGCTTCAATTCATTCACTTCTCTCTCATTTTGTTTATCCTCTTTGCTTGTTGATGTAGAAGAAGATTTTTTTATTCTTTTTTCTAATTCATTGCTCTTGTTATCTGTTGCTTTCCTCTTTGCTTTCTCATTTTCTAGGTCTTCTTGTAACTTTTCTATTTGAGTCTGCAACCTTTTTTTCTCTCTATCTTGCTTTAGCAATGATGTGTACACCAATTCATTTTTCTTCTCTGATACATTAATTTTGTCAGTATTTTTGAGTCCAAAAAAATCCAATTGAATATTGCTCACTTGGAATTCAAATCAAGCCATTTGATTTGCTGGTTTGTTTTGAACTGTCGGAACAAGAATTGTGTACTCCATGATTTATTTATTTGTGTCAAATGTGGGTAATACCATGGTTGTTGCAGGCTCTAAAGTTACAACAGATGCACTCTCCATCAATTGCTTCTTTTCTTTTTTATTCAAGTCTAATTTCTTTTTAAACTCTTTAATGTAATCAAAACCTAGGGACATAGGAACAATGGAATGCTTGAATGGTGAAGGAATAAGAGTACTTGCAGTTGCTAATGATGTCACAACCACACTAACTGGTAGTGGGGGAGTGCCTGGAAATAACTCCTTTGTGGTGGATCCACTAGTAGTGACTTGGACCTATCAAAATCCTTTGCCTCTTCTGTATGCTTTGATCACCTGGTGTTTCTGTGGTATCTTGTATTGTTGTCCTCTTGTGTGTAATTTGTTGTTGTAGCACATGTTGACCACTACTAGTACTACTACCATACCATCGCCACTAGAGGCAGTGCCAGTTGCACTAAGCTCTCCACCATGGGAATGTCCTAGTTGTGATTGTATCTGACCATGAGGATGAGGATTTGAAGCTCTAACAAATTGAATTGTTTTGGCTCTACTTGTATGCCCTTGGTCTATTTTATCAGCTCCAAAGCCAGATTTATCATTTGGTTTTCTATGTTGTTCATCTATTACTGTCCAAGGGCCTTGTCCTTGGGACCCCAAACCACCACCTTCATAACCCATTTTTTCAGCTATGGTTGCTCCTAAAGGATATGCTTCTTTTGTGGCCTCACTTAAACTAGCTTTTACATGGCTTTGTTCTTCCCTGTCATCATTATATTCATCACCAGTTTCTTTTTCTCCATGTTCATCAGGATGCTTTATATTCCAAAATTTCCTAAATTCATGATCTTCTTCATTATCTCCATACTTTGCAAGAGCTCTTGGATCACCTAGCTCCTTCCTCATAGACCAAAAGGCAGTAATTTTTTATCATGACCATTTTTTATCTGTAACTTCCTTATCTAGAGAATCTAGTATTTTTACTCTACTAGATGGTTTATCACTTTTTTCATAAAAAATGTTGTACCTCCTAACTGTCTTTCGATGCAATGCCATAATTTCTGCTAACAATTATTCAAAAGAAATACCGAACATCTCAGCAACACTTTTCTCCATTGCTATTTTGACCTCATCCCAAGAATCCTTATTTCTCAAGTTTTCAAGCAAGGGTTTACTTTGATGTTCAATTCTACTTGCAACATTCTTATTGGACACAATCATTGATTTAATGGTGTCACATGGATCATACTACCAGTGACAAATAGCATCAAAAAAAATAAAAAATCATAAGGTTATGTGCCACACTAAATGCTTTTCTCTTGAATGTGAACCCTCCACATGAAAAAGGTAAAGAAGGAAATAAGGTTTTCTTTTGCTGACCAACAAAGTGTAGTTCATCAATAATCTACATCTGCCTTACATATTCCAATGCAAAAACCCTTTTTGTCACATGTATTGGAAGCTTGTATGGTTGTACTCCCGATCCATAAAATCTTAGCACAATATATTTTTCCATTAAGTACCAACCATCCAATTGTATTTCTTTTCCTAGTTGAATGCAATTTCTACATGACATGCAATCTAGGCATTGGAGTATTTATAATTGCTTGATGCAATGGAGCCAAAAAGTAGTCTAAAAAATTATTGTAGTTCCTTTGAGAATCATGCATCCTTATCTCAGTGGTCCAATCATATACTGGAGCCATTTTCTTTTCCTTGGCATTACTATAGGGCTGAATTTGAAGCTTGTTGGTCTGAAACATTCCTCTAAATTTGAATAGAAAAAGATAGCACAAGTAGGTTGTGAACCTAAATGTCTTGGTGGAACCTCCTTTAATCATTAAAAAATGTTTATGCATGGATTCTACAATGTGCTCAATAAAATTATATTTGACATGTGGAACACCATAGTGGATATTATATACCATTTCAAGGAGGCTTGCACCCACTTCCAAATTGCTATACAGTTCGAGGCAAAATGCTAGCATGGAAATAGCATCCTGAACCCATGGTCTAAAAATATCCAAACCATAAGGAGGCTTATGATCACCTTTCAATTTTTTTTCTATCCTGAACTATTTTATTTATGAAATAATTTTTCTCCATTTCATCCACTGCTTCATAATCACTAACAAGCTTTTCTAGGTCAATGTGGATATTTCCAAATTCTTCGGTTGTAAATCCCAACACTTTTCCAAGTTCTTTTGCATTAATGGATAAAAATTCTTCTTTGCTATCTTCATTAACAATTACTCTTTTTTTATCATCATAATTTTTGGCACGGACCATGATAAATTATGGGCAAGGGAAAACCTCATGTAGCATCATGTGCCCTAATCTAGTTACCCATGGTGCACTGATACTATTAACTTGCATTTTCTTTGCAGCCTTATTCTGAGATGAAAATATAAGTTTTGAGGTACGCCTACCATAGGTTTCAAGATCATAAATATCATGGTATTCATCAGTGAAACCTGGGGTTTTAAGCAATTTTGCATAATGTATTTTTTTATCAACATTGCTCTAGTGGTACTGGTGGTAGAAATGCTTATACAATGTGAAATTTTGAATTCCCTATTAGTCCTCCTTAATTTTTCTTAATTCTTAAGTCTCTCAACCCTAAACCAAAACTTCAAAGTTTGACAAAATAAGATTTTAAGAAACGTCAAACAATGAAACGTAGCCATTTCACTTACCCAGAGTTTGATTCTTGAAAAGATTAATGCTGATAGTCTTGGAAACTGGATTATTGGAATGGATTTGTTGGAAGTGGAACTGTGGAACCCAAAACAGGGTGGTGCACTGCAATAAGCAAACTGAAGACTGAAATCTCCCTATGTGCTGACACTCTCACTTAAAAATAAAATCACTTAGCAGTAGAAAGTGTTTTTTTTTTCGAACATTAAAGTGAATGAAACGTCTACGTGTTGCTTCCAGACTACACAAGAAAGTGATTTTTTTTAACATTAAAGTGAATGAAACATCTATGTGTTGCTTTTGGACTACATAATTAGTACATGGTTGACAACATTTAAGACAAGCCATTTAGTCCAGCATTAACAAATTCTAAACCGTTGATCTTTGTAAATCTAATGGTTATAGGGTGATTCCAAAGGTTTAAGTTTGCAATCCTAGCACTATATGCATTTCATTCCAGAATGCAACTACAACCATACATCAAATGTTCATCAAACGGTTGATTAATTTATGATATAAATAATAAACATGTGTTTTAAAGTTATTTTAAACTTTAATGTGCTAGGATTGACATCAAGGCCAAGGGGCTGGTAACTTAACGTTGCAAAGGACTTAATAAATTGAATAACGATACAGAGAACTGAGGGAGAAGGTCAATGAAAAATTAAAAATCAATAACATTTCTGTAAACCCTAACAAAAGTGACAACTTTCAGTGTATAATGTTTTTTGTCCATTTGATGGCAACTTTCCTTTTTCATTTGTATTGCTTTATGTTTTTTTTTGGCTAACAGATTGGACACCTTGAGATATCACAATTCCACATCCGAAAGGTGCCAAAATCAACCAAAAAGCTTTGAATATTAACCTTTAAACAAAGATAAATATCCTTTGAATTTTGTCGAGGTACAACTCCCTCACAATATTTTCAATAAATTTAAATGCTAAAATAAAATATCATGTATGAGTTCGAATATCATGTCGAGGTGCCGCTTAAATAATAATTATCACGCACACAAGAAAGGAAAAGTTCAACAAACTACACAAGGCTGAAGTAACCACCTAAATGAGAAAACACAAAACCTTGATAGAAAACAAGCTCAAGCGACAAACCAGTGAGTTCAACGAACTACATAAAACATGGCCCAAGTTCACATGACTAAACCAAACATCGTCTAAGTAGAACTAGTTTGTTTATAAATTGGTAGATAGATTTCTATGGAGCAAGGCAAAATTATAGGGTAATAGTTTTAAATTTGCATGCAATTATTTCATAAATAGATAATACTTAATTTCTTAAAGGAAAAAAAACCGATTTGAATAGATTCATAGACATTGAACTCAAAAAATAATTATTTACTATAAATGAATAATGAAGAATAACACAACGATTTATTTTATTACAACTGTATTACAATGTCACATTATTACATATCTTTTTAAAGATGAGTGGAGCATGCAAGTGCCAAGCTCCTGTTTGGTATAAAAAACATATGTTACTTTACATAATACAAATACAAATGTAAGCACCAAGCTTCTACTAGACCACTGGTGACAACGTAATACAAATGTTGCTCTAAAAATAAATGCATGGTGATGGGACTTGTCGGGTCAACCATGTGCTCTAAAAATAAATGCATGGGACTTTCCTAGTAGGCCATGGGAACTCAAAATAAATGTATGAGACTTGCCCAGGAAAGCATGCACTCTCAAATACAAATGTGGCTCTGAAAATACAAATGCATGGGGCTTGCCTGGTGAACCATGTTGGGGGAAGGGGAGTTGTGAAGATACAAAATGTACTTATCCCCTTTGAGAACTAGAGTCATGCAGAAGATGAGGGGTAGTAAAATTGCCCCCATCTTGTACACACAACCTCCATGCACTATAATAGCACTTATCTCCATTAGAGCTCCTCATCCTGGTTTAAAACTTGCCTCAGAAGTTAGGTGAACCAGATCAACTTATTTCCAATTCCACCCATTTTGAACTTGAATGAAATTGGTCTTTTACTCTATAACTACATAACTAGAGGTAGGAGAATTTAGAGTATCCCCAATAATACCACATCATCTTCTTCCTGAATCCTTATTAACCCTACAAAATGGGAACCCTTATGACAATTCAGGACAATGCACTCAATAGTAAAGCCTTTAGCCTTCAACAAATAATTTAAGTTGTGCTCACTATCCTTATTCATGGGCCAATAGTGCCACTACCAGCTTGATCCCCGTGTACACCTCACACATGTCACGTGTGAGGTTGGGTATAATCATAATCATGATTCGCACAAACCAAAAAACCAACTTAATCGATTCGTGTAACTTAAGTCTTACATTTACAATTAAAATGTTTAATTTGATTGGCATCTGGACTTTGGCTACATGTAAACTATACCTCAAGCTGATAAGTTGTGAATTGTCAAAATCTCTAGTTCCTCTCAAATGATATGAAATCATTACAAATCTTGTTTCACTAGATCACTAGATTATTGACATCATCATCTATGATTCTACAATACATCATGTAGTTTTCAATATAAAGCTATCCAATCAATCACTCTAGATGTTCATATGGCATTAATCTACACCGCCGCTGGCAGTACCACAACCACACTTTCTTCAAAAAGATTAAGAATTGCAATAGAATAAATGAAAGGTAGAGTAATTCGACGCATTGAAAAGAGAGAATTAAATGTCTTGTTTTACCTTAATCATTATCAATGTCCACTAATAAGTCACAATAAATTTCGCTCACTTGTGATCATAACTATATGTTGATAATTACTATTAGTTTTAAAAGCCACATTTTTATATTGATCAAAGAAAAAAGGATTTACAAGAATGGAGCCATGAAAAGTATTTTAATTTAAGTGGCTATTGCTAAAGACTGAAGTACATAATACATAGCCAGCATGGCCAAAAATCCACTAACCATGACAAAAAACCAATCCCAAAGTACACATTACAAGAACTGTTACGTTGTACAATAAAATATACACGTAACACGTCACCCAATTCATTACTATTTTTTTTTGTAACATTAGCTGAGGCCATCATCGTGTGTTTGAGTAGAAAATGAATTGAATTTAACAAACTAACAACAGAGAAGAAAAATGAATCACCCAAAACCTTCCTCCAAAAATCTAGACTCTTTAATGATTCAATTTTTGTATCACATAGCAGATCCCATATCATATTAACCAAGGCAAGAGCCTACACTATAGAAGCATGCAATTCCATTTTCTTTAAGATTCCACCAATAGGTGCTAACCCACTTTCAAAATTGTAATGCTTTAGTGCCAACTCCAATGAAGAAATAGAGTAAATGAAAGGCTGCAAATAACATATTGCCAGTGTCTTCACCAAATCTTTATCGAGCAAAATTTCCATGTAATTGGACAAGAAAGCCGAAGCTACCTCAAAATATAGAGCACGAGGGTTGTTCTAAAGCCATTCCCTACCCACAATTATTCTTATAGCATCCTCAACCTGCACACAAGTAATTGTAAAAACCATACCCAACTTTCGTTTGTCGTATGCATCGTCCCTTCTTTTCTCCCAAAAATATTTGGGTATCATGACACCCCATGAAGACTCCATAATATCACAGTTAAATTGAGAATAAAGAAGAAAGAAATCAAATCTAAATATATTATAAATGATATGAAGAACATCAAGTCGGTGAAGTATTATAGAAGTTAGAACGAAGATAATGAGTATGACATCAAATACTCACACTTTAACATTTTTAAATTCACCACTATCATTGATGTGACAATTAACATTTATTTCAACACTTGATCCTTAATCATTGATGTGACAATATCATTTCAAAAAAATTGTCACAATATTATTCCAAGTTACCCACGAGAAAATCCATATTTCAGCCTCCCCGCTTCCCCATTGGATTCAACCCGTGTGCAACTTTCAACAACGGGGAGGCGGGGAGTGGCCCAAATTAAATCTAGCACTTCACATCTATGTGCTCTTTGCCTTAATACCATTCACCTGTGCATAACCCTCAAGCCAAATGGATAGCCCAGATTAAGATATCTTGCTTATCTTTGAAACAAGTGCTTAAAAGGTATGTCCGCGATAGATGACAAGATGGTTGCATCAATCAACATTAATTTCCAGGTTAATTTGATTGGGAATTTGAGGGAATGTGTGGAAACTAGTAGGATCACAAAAATATTTGTACATAAAGAATGTATGACATGTTTGAAGTTGGATTTCATTTCTTGGTATGGTCTCCATAGGGTTACGAGAGGTTTTGCTACAAATAGGGGTTGTTGTGCTCATTTTTCTCAAATTGTCTTAGTGCTCTTGAAAAACACTAAGGGGCAATGGAGACTCCTCTATTTTTGAATTCCACGAAGCAGTAGAAATCTTTCCATGGTGAAATCATTGAGAAAAGACTAAAAGGGATAATCGTGTCCAAGCACCCACTAATGCTTTAGCCAATGAAGAGTATTTTGGGCCCATAATTTCTGCTGGCTACCAACAAGCTCAGGGGGAATTCATAAATACCCACCATGTTTTTGGCAATGCTCGTGTACATGGGTGTCTCAAAATCTTGGGGGAAGAAGCTATGCCAAATTATTTTTCCACACTCTCTGTTGGAAAATATCGACGAGACACTGGACAACATCGCTGACAATTTAATGACCCCTCTACCATTGCATTACTACAAGGCTTGTGGGAATAAATGGTCGGTACCAAAGTTTCCCCTAGTGTGATCATTGGACCATGTAGCTCTCAAAAATTGGTGGGGGGAGATTGGTAGGTGTATCTACTTTCTTTTGCATACAACTAACATTCTCAAAGACTAGTTGAAGGGTTGGGTGAAGTTGTTTGTGATGGTAGAAGCTTTTGACGAGGAAAGGTGGTCTTTGGACGAGGAGGATTGGGAGCTAGGCACTGGTGAAGAATGGGTAGAAAATGACACCGAGAGCTGGGAGGAATGAGCAAACCATCCTGCCCATAGTGCTTGTTGTGGTGATTGTATGGTGATTCTGAATGCAATCAAATCCAAGAAGACCAGCGAGGTTGGCTGCACCAATACATAATCTGGTGTCTGTGGAAGGTCATTTTGGTTTGTGATGGTTTGTAGTTTGTATAAGTGTCCAATGTCAGTCCTTTCAATACTTATTTCTTTAATGTTTTGTGGAAATGAAGGAATGTAAAAACTCTTTTTGATTAATACAGGGTGCTGCCCTATTTAGCAACTATTTAACTATAAAAAAAAATGTGCTTAAAAGGCTCCTTTAGTAGTGCAGGCTTTAACACTAGTTCTTTAATATTTCCTTAATATTTTTCACCTTGCTATAGTTCCTTCTACGGTTTTGATCGTTCCTTAATATTATTTTGGTTGTCATGACTTTAAGTGATTTAATAAGTAATAAAATCTCAACCATTTATTTCTAGAAATCTAACGGTTCTAGTGTTATTTTGGAGATTTCAATTAGCAAGTCTAGTGCTTTAGATATTTACTTCCAGAATGCAACTATAGTCATCCATCAAAAATTCATCGAACGGTTGTGGTTATATTGATTTGTGCTAACATTTGGCTACAAATATGGAATATCCTTCACACATATTTCCTTCATTACTTTGGTCTGGGGATTCAATTATTTTATAAGGTTGATAATTCAACCTTGTTTTGCCTTTACATCCTTTGTGTAAAATGTTCTTAAGTTTTTAAGCCCTAGTCCTACGTTCTTCCTAGGCGGTCCCTCTTTTAAAACAAACTTTATGCACGTGCATATTTCTGCCACTTAAGTTCTATCGCTCATTGCCAAAATCCTTCAACCCATTGGGTTCATTACCACGATGAGCCTTGATCTCACTGCATGTCTACATCTAATGGTTCTAGTGTTATTCTAGAGGTTTCAATTCACAAATCTAGTGCTTCAGAGATTTACTTCCGAAATGCAACTACAGTTGTCCATCGAAAATTCATTGAACGGTCGTGGTTATATTGATTTGCGCTGACATTTTTCCACTGAATTTTTTTATTAGTTTGATATTATGTTTAATTTTCAAATGTTTTATCTTATTCATTTGAAAATAGGTTTAATTCGCCAATGAAAATAATTTTTTGGTTTAAAAAAAGTTTTAATCGCCAACATTTTTTTCTGTTTTGAAAATAGGTTTAATTTGCAGATGAAAATATTTTATTCGTTTGAAAATAGGTTTTAATCGCCAATGAAAATATTTTATTGGTTTAAAAAAGCTGCAATTTTCCAGTATTTTCCACTGACTTCTAGCGATTAGAAAAGAATCGCCAATTGATTTTTTTTTCCTGAAAAACAAAAAAAAATTGTCAATAAAATTAATATTTTTATTGGGAAGTATACAAGATTTTACACCTTCACCGAGGGGGGGTTTCTTAAAGTTATCCCTGCCAATTATTGCAAATGAACTTAATAGATTTATGCAAGGTAGACAGGACTGCACCCATAGCATGAATCCACGGTCTACCAAGAAGAAAGTTATATGGTAATTTTTTTGACATAAAATATACAAGGGTGGGTACGGTAATGGGTCCCAACCTCAAGGGAAAAACTATCGTGCCTAGGGCTTGTCGACCAACATTATCAAACCTATGAATGTTAACAAAAGAAGTATTAAGAGAAGATGAATCAATATTAATCTTAGGCAATAGATCAGTGCTACATACATTGAGTGTCAAACCAATGTCAATGAGAGTACGTATAATGCCAATATTATTAATATTAACTATGATCATTAGAGGGTCTGCTTGCTTCTACACATCCAAGGGTGGAAGTTCTTGCAGATAGAACGTGATATTTGGAAAATCCACACGAATATGAGCTATTAGCGCATCAACATCTATCATCCTATTAGAAGGCAAGAGGATCCTTTGCAATGCTTCTTGAAGCATACCTTGATAAACTGGAGCAGACTGAAGCAAGTCCCACAGTGAGATCTTAGTCGAAGTAACATGGAGCTGCTCAAAAAGATCATAATCACCAGGTGCTTTAGTTGTAGGTTTAGGAGTTGAAGGAAGACTTGATTGTTTATTCATTCTATTCTTATAAGTATGGGCTACTGCTCTATAAGAGGGAGCCATAGAAAGATCAAGAGAATCACTATCAAATGGGATATTGTCAATAGAACATATCCTTTTAGGAGAAGGACTAGTTGGAGTTAGATAAATGACCGGTCTCTTAGGCCTCTGAGGGGTGACAAAGACATAAATTACATTTATAGAATCATCACAAATAGTGGAATAATCATTTGAAGAAATATTAACATTGATCTAGGGAGGATCAAATGTGGAAGGAGATTAATCATTCACTAATGCATCATCTCTAGAGGAGAGTACATTGGAATAGAGAAGAGATTCATCATTCACTAATGCATCATCTCTAGAAGAGAGTGCATTGGAATGAAGAGAAGGCAGAGTAATTTTAAGAAAGGTATCAATAATTTCATCTTCTTGCAACAAGATATCCTTCAAAGCAAGAGGAATCTCATGAGAAGGATCAAAGATACCAAGTCACTATAACATGCATGAAATGGAACATCATTAAAATTTTGAATTTAATTAGATACTGAACTCATAAAAGAGGATATTAAATTCATTTTGGTGACAAAACTAAAAAAAATCAAAAAATCCAGAATTTCATATTTTTTCAGTATTTTCTAGGTTCTAGTAATTTGCATTTTTGGAGGTCTTTGAAGCATAATTTGGGGTTGAAACTTGTGTCAGTCCCTAAAAAAGGGTTTCCAAAGGAACACTTTTTTAGGGATTGAATTTTTACTCTTGGAGACCTTTCCAACAGTGTAAATGGTTCTAAATTTCGATCACTGAGTCAAAATTTATGACCCCACCAAGTTGGGGTAAATAAATTCCTAGTTTTTTGAAAAATACTATGGTTCACTCACATTAGGTTTGCCAAAATGTAGAGAAGGGGGATTCGTAGCTCACAATTTCTCTTCATTTAGAGAGCTTCACAGAGTGAATTGCCCTAAACTACCTCAAGGAATAGTGCAAAAGTTATAGAATCTGAAAGAGTAGGTTATGCAGATTTTTTGGAAAAACTGATGGGCTCTCAACCAAAGGACGACAGTGTGGGTCTGGGATGACAGCATGGTGTGTTGATGTCTCTCTAGTGCGCTAGTGTCTATACGGACTAGAAAGCGAGTTTATCACAAAAAATAGCTTAGTGATTACTTCTACTCTGATTGCTAGGAACATTTAGAATGCAGAAAAGTAATAGAATGTGATAGAATTGAAATGAAGTAAAGTAAATGATAGAAATAAAGACAATGGAGAAGGAAAATACTCACAACAACCTAAGTAATGAAGCCTCCAACTAGTAGATATCTTCAATACCTGCAAGCGTAAGATCTGGAGAAAGTGTTGGGGATGTATAGGGGTTTGCCTCAGTTAAACCCTCATTTTGGTGTTCCCACCTCCACAGACAACCAAATAGATAGAGAGGAATGAACAAAGGAGTGAAAAAAGTAATCCCTGCTCAAGGAGGAGAATATGTATCATGAATTAAGGTGATAAAAGAAATCCCCACTCGAGGAGGAGAACTTGTATCACAAATTAGATATGCAATAGAAAGGGGATGTGTAAAATACCATGATGCTTGCAAGCACGAAGTAAGGGAGATAGAGCTGCAAGGCTTAAGCAAGCCAAAGAGGGAGAACAAGAACAAAAGAGAGGGTTGCAAGAGCTAAGAGAGATGCAAAGACTGTTGTGAGAACATGAGAGCTTGAAGTTGTTGTAGCAAGCTATATGGAGTTGTGCAAGCAAAATAACAAAAGCAAAATAACAAAAGAGAAATTCCAAAGCCAAGGCTAGAAAGAAGCTAGAAGCAGAAGAAGTTATAATTCCAAATGGATTGAAAATATAGCATTTAAGGAAGGAAAAGAAGCTTCTTGAGCTATTTCAGGGCGTCCCCAGTTGTTACCACAAACAAAACTTGTTGACAAGTGGAAAATATGCTCATAAATAGTCATTTGAATATTTGACACATCATAGGATGCTAGTACAGTGCACAGATATCTATGCGGCACACTAGTTTCTGGACATGTCATGCTACAAAATGACGCGAACGGGAAAAGCACAAAGTTTGATGCAAAGCTGATGCGTGAGGGTAGTTGTTGAAAAGGTGTCCTGAGCATCCTAAGAAGGGAAAAAGGCTGATGTAGGGGCTAAAATGAGCCTACACAAGTTGCTAAGGGAGTGGACACTAAAGCAGATACAAGAATGTATGTGAAATTGCAAGGGGTGCAATTTCATGTCATTACACAATCATGTGTAAATTAGTTCAACAAAACCTCATCAAAGTCAACGAGCGTCCAAACTATGAAGAGATGAGTTTTAAAACACCATGGTACAATGAGAAGGACTTATGTGAGTTCCACAAGATCAAGGGACATATGACAATTAACTACATGATACTTAAACATATAATACAATACTTGATCGACAAAGGAGAAGTTGATATTGAACACCGTCCTAGAAAAAAAGACCTCCAAATCTACACAAATCCAATTCTGAACCATGCTAAGAAAAATGACAAAGGGAAAGAACAAGACTATCACAACACTAACTACACCTATGCTAACACCATATTAGGTACCCTCTCCCAAGAAAATGACACTAGGGTCAATGTATTAACTCTATCAGGCAGGGAACCTGAATGTAACATAACTATCTATCGAGGAAAAGTCACAATACAAGGAGCCCCACCTAAACCCACAACTAAGTCATCCAATGAATATAGTATTGTGGAACAACTGAAGAAGACTCCTACTCTGATCTCCATCTTAGAGCTATTGAAATTATCACCTGTGCATAAGGAAATAATAGAGAAAGCTTTGGAAGCATCTGTCCCTAATGACCCCAATCCTAATCAGTTTCAATCCATGGTTAGAAAAATCACAACCAATAATCATTTAGTCTTTTTCTGAGAAAGACCTTCCATAGAGGTCATTCCACAACCAAGCCCTCTATATAGAGGTTGGTGTCCACAAACATATGGTCAAAATATTATTGATAGATAACGGTGCAAGTTTAAACATTTGAACCTTGAAATTTGTTAAATAGTTGGAGTATTCTAATGATGTAATTGACAAGGGAAAAAGCATCACTATAAGAGCTTATGATGACCTAGAAAGAAATTTAGAAGGTACAATCAGGCTACCTGTATAGATAGGATTGGCAACAATAGAAACATCTCAGGTATTGAACCTTGAGCTACCATAAACTTCTTCTAGGATGCCCATGGATTCATGCACTACAAGTGGTTCCTTCAACATTCCACTAGTGTCTGAAGTTTCCTCACAAAGGAAAGGAGGTCACATTATATGTCGATCTTGAACCCTTCCACTACTGTGCAAAATTGTAGGATAAATACAATAAAATCCAACATGTACCTAGTAATGATATATCATTTCACTCATTCTCATATGTCAACCCATTGACACTATCACCAACCTCAACTAAAACCCAATCAAGCAAGAAACCAAAATATGATTCCAAGATTCAAGTACTTGAGAAAGGTAATGGGAACTATCATTTCAATCAAGCCTTTTGCAATGGAATTCTTCCCCCAACACCAAAATTTTATGGAAGGCTTGAGGAGATCAAACATGTTCAAGCAATGAAAATGGTAACCAAACCCATGATTTTTACCAAGTGGTGAGATATAAAGGATGAAGAGATATTCAAAGATGACCTTTCATCAATGATCTACAAAGAAGACCAAAAAGAACCAGAATAGCTACATCCCCTTCTAATTGATCCTAGTAGTAAAGGGTATCAGCTAGCTAAACAAATGGGATACACTAGAAAAGATGACCTTGGGCGACATAAACAAGATAGATGGGAACCTATTATAGTGGAACAAATAAAGAAGAACATGGGACTAGGCTATGGGTTGATAGACATGGTTACTCCAAACACTAGGCGTACCTCCTTTAGGAAAGGAGCTCCTTCTATTGATGTTAAGACATTGGATAGCTACCATCTTATAGACATCGATTTACCCATTGAGGAATTATTTGAAAGATTTAGCATAAGTATATTCCCTATCCAAACTAGAAAACCTACATTCAAAGACTATACTTATGAAATAGACTCTAATGATTATAAAGGGGATCTCCTTCCTTTGTCACCTCTAGCGACGATGACTTAGATACCCAATGGGAGAATGATGCTAGAGCCATATTGACCATTTCGACAACTCCCATAAGCTTTCCAAATAATGATGACAACTTACCCCTTTGCTATCCATAGTTAATAAATTGGGACCAACAACACCATACGCCTGTTTTGGATCAGTTCCAAAATGATGAAGCTATTGAAAATTTTATGGGGCTTTGAATCGATATACCATCAAGAGATCATAAAGCAAGGTTTGTCATGGAACTCGAACAACAAGCATATTTTAGAGGGGATATTGTGTCCTCTAGTTGCAAAATTGAAAAAGATAATGTAAAAATCAACATGAGATCTCCTAGGGAAGACCATGGTGTGGCTCTATTAGATCTTGAAAAGAGAAAAATAAAGGATGAGTCTAAGGGTGAAAATCTCTCTGAGGCACCTGAGAATGGAGGATTCAACATCCCTATTTCTGAATATCAAGAGAATTCGACACTCCTAGTTGAAGAAGCATAATCTATCAATGTTGGCACAACAGAAGCACCCGAAATCACATACCATGCATCATCACTTAATCCTGAAGAAAAAGTGAAATTCTCAACATTCATCAATGAAAGAAAGATAAAATTCACATGGACATATGCATACATGCCAAGGCTAGATCCAACATTGGTCGTTAATCTATAATTAAAAGGTTACAAATAATTTGCACTTCACTTCTAATTACAGATTTATCTCGATCACAAACATAATTGTGTGGTTATATTTTTTAACTGTTGAAATAACTGTTACATTCCCCCTAGGACTTAATAAGTTAAGATATTGAAATTATGGTCGTTAATATCGTTAATGAATTTTCTTTCATATGAATGTGAAACAATGGAATAAATGATTGTTTTAGTTGTGGCATTTGAAAATGAAAAAGGTGAATGGTTATTTAATTGCGTAAATACATCTATTGTTAATGATGATGGTATTATTATTATTTCTTGTAAAAAAAAAAGAATTATTGCACAAGTATAGTCTAACTCTAGCATCTGGTGTCAAGTGGTTGTAGGATCGACATCGCAAGAAAGGAAAAAGGGACTATCATTAGGGAGAGGATGCAGTTGACAAGGATTTAATTGTCATCGGACTCTGGAAAGATTATGACAACATAAAAACAACCTTGGCCTCGGTAAAAATAAAATAAAAATAATTAATAAATAAATATTTTATAATAAAGTCTAAATTAAGATATAAATACTTTTTAAGACATTTTACATATTATAATAACAAGATTTCAAATAGTCAAATTCAAAAGTTTCGATTATTTTTTTAGAAACCTTTTAATAAAATCCTGTTGGGAATGCATCATGGGGATTGCTTGTGCGGGAGATGGCAGACGTGTTGGAAGGCTGGATTCTTCGCCATTACCATCATGCTTTTGTAATGCCTGGTTTTCAAGAAGCGCGATGGGGGGAATTCGAAGGGACAACCTTTAAAAACGTTGGCCTCACCCGGGAATGGGCATTGAAAAGTCTATCGTCCTTTCTTCCTTATGGAAAATACGGGTTATGCTTTCCGCCATGGCTGGGGTTTGTTTCTAGACTGCGTTTTTATTGTTCTTCTTGTAGAGGTGGACAGGAGATCCAGAGAACGAAATTTGTCTTGAATACCATTCTTATTCTCTTCTCACAGAGTCAACCTTTAGTGGATTTTGATTTCTTCTAAGAAGGAAGCCGAACCTGAACGTGATCAATAGTAGCTAAGGGTCTGCGAATCATCAATTTTTGAATTTATTTTCAGGCACGTGATCCTACATTCATAGCATTTATTTTTCCCTTATGCGTAAAAGATTTAAATGCGTGAATGCTTCCTGTGAATTTTGTCTTAACTGATTTTCCTTCCTTTTAATCGGTGTTGTCTCATTCCTATCTGATGGACTCTTTTGCTTGAAATCGATGAATCTCTGTTGAGATCCTGATATTTCCCTATCTGAAATGTTTAATCATCCAAATTCTTACCTTGGTTTTGTCTCAAAAAATTCTAGAAACTTGTCTTTTCTTTTCTAAATCTTGGAATCCATTGTAAGCCCTGCACCTAGCTTTTCACTCAGTCAAAGGAATATTTATTTAATTATATATATTTATGTTCAAAATTTAACTTAGTCTCCTTCCTGAGCAGAACCCTTAAGCTTAGTATGTTCCTTCCTTACCTTGTTATCTGTTGCACAAAAATCTTGTGTGGTAGTATGGTACTTGAACCAGAATATAGCCAGAACATTCAATCTTCTTGTAATTATTGGAAGGATTTTATAAGGAAAGCTTGTTTGTTCTTAGACAGTCATGGTATCATTTAGGGTACAACAAAACTGAACACCTTTACCCCCTTTCTTTTGGTCAGCCAACAAACTCCTTAATAAATGAACCAAATTGAATTTTATTAACAACTGTACAATTTGTACTAATAGCCCTTGTCAACCAATGAAGCTCATACTAGATTTGAATTATCGAATAATCAGGGAGAGCAAGGGTGTGTGCTGACGGTACAAAAGTTCCAAAATATCGGCACAGTAGTGCCAGAGAATTCGGCACAGTGGTGCCTAAAACAACATAAAATCCTTGGCCAAGGTAGATGCCAGTCCGGCAATGTCAGCGTCCATGATCCAGATACACTCTGGTCAGGATGATCCAACTGCTAGGAGGAACCTACAGAAGATGGATCGACCAGCAGTGTAGGCTCATGGACACCAGGCTCAGAGTTTCGTGACAATTGATCCTTGTTAATTATCCTCGTGAAGGGCGGGTTCTTCAGTTGAAGAAACTCGGGAGACCAGCAGGTCTTGGTTGGGCGGTAAAGCCCCTGATGATAATTTATTTTCCTTTCTAAATAGCATTACAGCTGAAGATGGTGACAAATGTAAAATCTTTCTCTTTCCCTAACTCCAAGTAAAAGATCTGAATGTTTTTCTTCCTGTAGTATTAGTTATTCATCTAGATCATATGTACAATGATTAAATTGAAATTGTTGTTTTAGATTAGTTAAATGGTAATTTATGTTGCTAAGTTGAATTTTGAAAGTTAGTTATAGAAGAATGAGATAAATGTTATGATATAAGTAAACCCTAGAATGACAGTTATTCTATTATGGAATTTGTTAACTGCTTCTTGAAAAACAGTTGGAACCGTTGGAAAACCCTAGATCTCTTGGAAACAATTAGTTGCAATTCAGCTGAAGGTAGTTGGCAGTTAACTCCTTGTAACCGTAGATCAGTAGGGTTGTTACAATAACTGAATTGAGTTCACTTAATCCTTTACTCAAAATAATAACATTAGCTAATTACTTAAATAATATAATTGAAACTCAAAGAATAAATTAAAATGTTGGAAGGAAACATAGAAAGAATAGAGAGAGACAACCAAAAAAATTGATAATGGAGTTCACCCATATGTTCGGGCTACGTCTCTGGGTCCACTTCTCAATGAGGACTACTTTATTAATGACACCAAGCTTATTCTCCTTGTTACATCATCCAAGCTTCAAAATATGCATTACAAAGTCTCTCATAGTCTCCTGCCAACACCCATAAAAATTCCTTCCCAATATGCCTAAGTTCCACCATAATGAATTGATTGCCTCCAAGAGCAAAAAAGCTCCCCCCTTAATTAATACAATTTTACATGCTAAAAGGGGTTTAAACAATAATATTTTCCAAATCCCCTAATTTGGGATTAAAAATCTTTAAATCATGGTTAATATCTGAACTGTTCGCTTTTAGCCCTTTTACAAAGCCTATAATCTTTTAAAAATTACCTAATCCCCTTAATAATCTTCAAATATCTTTTAAAATATTAATTTAATCCCTTTTTAATATTATGAAATCAGGATTGTAAGGGGTTACACCTTTAATTATAGGGGTTAATATTTAAAAAATAGAGTTTATTGGTTTGTGTTCTATCATAAAACAAATGGGCCCCGAAAATCCCTCAAACCATGCATTTAGCTCAATGGTAGGGAGCATGTGTGGTAAAGGGGAGGTCGGTGGTTCAAACCACTGCCCATTCTATGGTAAAGCACTTTCCATGGCACAATGGTAGGCGTGAATAGTGGGATAAGGTAAGTTGGGGGTTCAACCCCCAACCATTCATTTTAAACAAATAAACATGCATGTCGAAGGATCTCAGATGAGATGCCACGTGGCACCAGTTGATTCATCATTGTCTTCCACGTGTTGCACATTCATCACCATGTAATGTTGACTCCTTTGCCACATGTCTAGTCCTCATGGTGTCACATTAGATCCATACTACCATGTGTCCACGCAAGAAGTTGCTACATCACTGTTGACTCAAATTCCAAGTCATTGTATGGATGCTAAGTGTTAGCGCCCGATTGGTCCACATCAACGTACGACTGTTCAGGTCAACATGTTGATGTCATCATAGTACTACCAAGCTAGCATATTCAACCCTCAACTTTGATCGGCCATATCTTCAGTGTACGAGCTCCATTTGATGCGAAATGAGCGGCGTCTGAATCATCTCATCAAGCTCTTTGTTTTGATGCCATTTTTGACCAATTCCAGAATGATCAATTTTTTTACCTTGCATCCTGCCTTTGGTACCCCTACTTTGACCAAACTTTGATTGGGAGTATCTTTCACATATAGTCTCCTTTTGACGCGATTCAAGTTGCATCGAGATCACGTCAATGAGCTCTATGTGATGATGCTAGTTTTGTTGGATTCTGAGACTGTGAAATTTTTGATCTTCTAGATCCTCCTAGATTATTCCTCCCAATTGAGAAGCTTTTGGACCATCAAAAGTCTATTTTTGCATAGAATTTAAGTGAGGACATTGTTTCCTCACTTGCCTAGTATCATTTTTTCACTCTGCTAGAATTTTGATCATCTAACCCATCACAAACAAGATGAAGAATGAGATAGTATTGTTGATACAAACAACTGAATACCTATCAATATTCATTGACGCATCTACCAGCCATATAGAACTAACTAGTAGAATGACAAGCAACAACACTGAATAAACTAATGTGAAGGAAAAAGTATCAACATGCTGGGTCTCTTGAACAAGAACATTATCAGAAAATGAATCATTCAAACCCTCTTTTACCACCTTAGGATGAAGGCTTAAATGTGCTTGCAATTGATCCTCACTTTGTGATGTCTGTGACACCTTATGATTGGAAATTGTTTCATCTTCATCCCTAAGACCACTAGCTATTACAGACATAAGGGTTAATGTATTGCTTGCATTTACAACAATTTTCAAATGCCTTGTGTTTACAATAGATTTATCACTCTTCATGTGATGATTTTTCACAATGAATTCAATTCCATCCTTAGACAAATGATACCTATTATGTTCCCTGTAGAAAATGGCCTTCCTGTCATACAAGTAAATATGATGACCCGGATGACCTTGATCACCTCTTGCATTCGCTTAATCTATGCAAGGGAGAAAATTTTCTCATTGTATTCCACAAAGTGAGTGAATGCCTCCATGTTGTTGCTTTCAAGGCCAAAACACATCAAAGTAACAACTTGGCCAACCCTCTCATTTCGTAGTGCACAAGAGATACAAATAGTGTCACCATTTAGGCCCACATGAGGGTGAACGGAAAGCCCTCTCAAAGCATCTTCAACACTTTGCAAGTATTGTGGAAGAACCAGATGCTTAGCAACCCATAAATCCCATCCAAATAGACTAGAAGTGTGTACAGTATTATACAAAAAATTCTTGAGTAGGGTGGCATTATGAACATGCACTTTCTGACAAGAAATGCTCACCAATCACCTTGTGGATGGCTTCTTCCTCCACATCATTGCGGATGAGGAAGACTTCCTTTAGTTGATCCTACACTATCCTGTGAACAATAATGCATTCAATGCCTTCTACTACTATGAATTCACTCTCCATAACAATCTCACTCAATGAGCTCGACATGCTTGAAGATGTAACTAACATTGTGCAATATGAAAAGAGATGAACAAGATTTATAGAGTGACAGGGGAAAATTGGAAAAGCTTGTTTGAAGCAATTAATGTTGAAGTACACACAAATTTATTCTACTTAATTAATTCAAGTAAGACAATGTGATGAAGATATTGTAAATTGGATTCAAGCAATCCTCAAGATTTAAAGAACTACATAGAATGATCTAGGTGGCATATCAACAATCATAGAGAAGTTAAGGTGGCAATCATTTCACACAAAGTAAGGCCACATGGTTTGCTTACATTAAGCAATGGTTCATCCTTTTGTCCTTTCAATCGAGAAATGAGATGCAATCATACCATCCCCAAAAACAACAATTAAGAAAGGAAATTTTCATAGTCTAACATAATTAATTGATTTTCAGCCAACTTTATTCAACCAAGTAGTGGTTAACAGCCAAGAAGCCGTTCCAAGAAACCTTAACCATTATAGATGATTTTTTTAAAATATGTTGTACTTTGATAATGCAAGGGTCCAAAATTTCGATTGCCCTTGCACTTTGATGCATGAGTGAGAATCAATCTAAATAAAGGATCAAGTTTTGCAGTTTTAATTCATTTATCTGTGAGTGGTTATTTCTTTGTGTAGTAATTATGAATTAGATTTTAATGTTTTTGAAAAATTATTTGAGATTTGATAGGAATTTGAACATTCCTTTCCTTTGAGAATGCATTATTTTGTGACATTTGATCCATGTTATTTATAGTAAATGGTTGGAATTGTGTTGAGTCGAGTCAAAAAACGTTAGTAGTATGATCTTTGAGTCATGATATTGATTGTTTGCCAATCCTTTCATTTTAGAAGTAGTTAGTTTAAGCATTGCTCTTTGCACTTGTGTCATGGCTATGAACAGGTGTTAGTTTGCCTTTCCTACTTTCTAGTAAAAAGCATACCTTGATTTTATATATTTGAAAAATACAAAATTATATCAAAAGAGGGAGTTGTATCTCTATCAAAATTCAGAGGACTATTATCAACCCAATGACAATATCTCCATCTATTGTAAGTTGATTTTGTCCTTCTTGGGGATTATAGAGTCAACTATGTTCATTTTTATAAAGGAAAAATCTATTCACTAACAGATTTTTGGCGACTATGTTGGGGATCGAATGAAGGAATTTTCATTTTTATAAAACTAGAATCTCTGGTTTCTTAAGAGATTTTTTGAGGACTATTATAAGTCGTCTTTATATAATGAGCAAAGATAGTGTTACCACATGAAGGAATCTTTCCTATGTTGTAGCTAGGATTAGATTTGGTTACTTCAAAACCAAAAGACATCATCTCTCAACTGAATACACTTGTGTGGTGGTATAGAAGAAGTGTGGTGGAATATATGCATGTGAGTTTGGTGCTTGAAGAAGAGGGAATCTCACACAACACCTGCCAAGACCTATGGTAGAAAGGTTCTTGAGAATTGAAATTGTTCATTATCCTAACCAACCACCTCAACCCAATCGGAACCAAAACCCACCACCAAATCAAAGAGCACCACCAAAAAAATGATTGAACTTAAATTTACTTCCATCGAGATTGGAGACTCTATTTCAAAAAGAACCCACAGATCCCATTTGTAATTTATTTTGATGGCCTCTTCATCATCCCGACCTTGGGAAACCATTTTTGGCCCCTTAGCACTGTCAAGTTATTCCTCACTTCCCGAAGGGTGTAGGGAACAACTCCTTGTGTTCACCAGAGAAAATGCACAGGACCTCAAAGATAATTTGCACACCTTTATTACTTCTTGCACCTCCTTTGATACTGTTCAAGAAAATATAGTCTTTTTCCTTTTTTTTGCATCTCTAGAAGGTAGGGCAATATAATGGTTCATGCAACTCATAGAGGGAAACATTACGAATTGGAGTACTCTTAAAGATAGTTTTCTTGAGAGATTTAAGATTATGGTCAATATAAGAGCTCGCTTGAGAAAATCGTTTTGATATTCAAAGGAATGAGAATGAAAGTGTTAGGAGTTTCATTGACAGATTTATCAAGATTTTGAATCATATTTTGTGTTCTAGTAGGCCCATTGAAACTAATATGGTAGCTACTCTTATGAGTGCTTTGCCTCCAGAAGTTCATTTTATTCAGAGGAGAAGAGGTGTATTTGACTTTGAGACAGTAAAAATTGAAGCCATGAGAATTTAAGAAGAATTGGTGAGACACTGTGAACGATTGGGCGGTGGAACCATTTCCATTTTGAGTCTCATTCCAAGGGAGCTTTTTAGTGTTTTAAGTAATGACGAATCACCCCGAGCTAATATTTTGAATCCAATTCCACCATGGCCATTGAGAAATTTTGTGACTCACATGGCCAAAGATGCCAGTGAAGTTGAACTTTTAGGACTAGAGAGTGAAGATTTTGATGAGTCAGATGGTGATGATGAGTTCTATGGTCGTGATAGTGTATATTTTGATGCTACCATTCGAAGAGACATTGAGTGGTATCTCAACCCCAATGCTACTCAAGAAAGTTTAGAGATTCAAGAGAATTATTTCTTGAAGTCCAAAGTCACAAATTTTTGCTTCAGAAGTAGAAAAGAAAGAAGAATTCACTTCAAAGAGGGACATTCAACAAAGAGAAATGAAAAGAAAAGTATGTGTTGACAAGAATTGTGCAAAGGAATAATTGGGAATTCACATAGAATCACAACTTCTGACAAAGGTCATATTTGCCTATAAGTTAAGAAGTGAAGTTAATGATTCCAAAGATACATGTGATTCCCAGGTCCTGGCAGAATTTATTTTGACTGATGGGATAGCTACACTTAATCATGAGAATGAGACCTATTATTTTTCATCCATCATATGGTGTTTGGGTAACTCTATTCTCATTACTCAAATGACCACTCCTATAGCTAAGGTGATTAGTGAAGTGGTAAAGGAAATGACTTGGGACCTTTTCATTCAACGACTTACTCAAACATTCAAAGGAGCAGTGACAACACTTCTTTATCACATATGTCTTTTCATTTCCTAGTTCATGTTTCTAAGGGTACCTTCGAGGTGTGGGTTTGTCAGTCTTAATCGTTAGAGGTCATATTTTTCTAAGCCCATTAACAACCATGTATAATAATTCATTTTTCTTTTCGTTGTTGGTAGGGACCTCCTCCCATTGTAAATAGTTTTATTATGCTTTCATTTTTGGTGTGTGGTCCCATTTTTGTTGCATAGAATCCTTTAAAGTTTGGGTTCATGTATTCATCCTTGGTAGTCCTTGTCCCCAATCAGAGACAACTAGTACCATCGATTTTTAGTCCCTTTTAAAAATTCCCTTCCAAATACATATAAATAAGAAAGGAGTGTTTGTCATTTTTTAGCTAAGTTTTGAAACTGTAACAGCTCCCAACTCATTTTTTGAACCTATGTGTTTTCCCAATAACTGTTACTTTAAATATCACAAGCATGCTTGTGGGATCCAAAGGTTGTGAAAGTGTGTTGTTATCAAGAATCAAACGACCAAAATGAAGAAAGTGGGTGGAACTTTTCTAAGTTTTAAAACCTTTGTCAGTATCGACAAGGTTTTCAAAACTTATTTCCTTCTGATAAGCATTATTGATTGAGTTTCAGTATTCTCAAAGTGTTTTACATGAAAACTAACAAAAATGATAAGTTCATTCTTTGGGGTGACATATAAGCAGGTTTCTTTAACCCTAGTGGACTCCGACACTTTTCTAGAACTTATTCAAAGGCATTCACCAGTACATTTGGGGAGTAAGTATTTTTCATTTTGAGGATGAAATTACATGGAAAGATGATTGCTCACAAGAAAACATAGTTTTTCATGCATATTTCCCCTAAGCATACAATTAAAATTGTAAACAATCTGAATACCACAAATAAAGATCTCCATGATACATATTAATTAAAAAGCCAAAAAGAGATATATATATTTTATTTATATGTATTGAATTTTTTTTTTATTACATTTCCAAAAAAAGGAGGTGTTTTTATAACATGGGTCTTCAGACACAAAGAGTAAATATGATGACCCAGATGGCCTTGATCACCTCTTACATTCGCTCAATCTGTGTAGGGGAGAAAAGGTCCTTATTGTATTCCACATAGTGAGTGAATGTCTCCATGTTGCTGCTTTGAAGGTCAACACACATCAGAGTAACAGCTTGGCTAACACTCTCATTTTGTAGCACATAGGAGATACAAATAACATCACTGATTAGCCCCACATGATGGTAAACAAAAATCCCTCTCAAAGAATCTTTAAAACTCTATAGGTATCATCAACAAACCATATGCTCAACAGATCACAAAGACCATCCAAATAGACTAGAAGTGCGTATGATATTATATAGAAAACACTCGAGCAAGGTGACATTATGAATATGCACTTGTGACAAGAAGTGCTCACCAATCACCTTGTGGATGACTTCTTCCTCCACATCACTACAAATGAGGAAGAAATCCTTCAATTGATCTTGCACTAGCCTGCAAACAACACTACATTCAATGCCTTCTACTAATATGAAGTCACTCTCCATAACTATCTCACTCAACGAGCTCAACATGCTTGAAGATGTAACTAACATTGTGCAAAATGAAAAGAGATGTGCATGATTTATAGAGTGATAGGGGTAAATTGGTGGAGCTTGTTTGAAGCAATTAATGCTGAAGTACACACAAATTGCTTCAACTTAATTAATTCAAGTAAGGTGACGTGATGGAGATCTTGTAAATTGGATTCAAGTAGTCCTCAACATTTAAAGATTTGCATGGAATGATCTAGGTGGCATATCAACAATCATAGATAAGTTAAGGTGGTGATCATTTCACATGAAGTAAGGCCATGTGGTTTGCTTACATTAAGTGATGGTTCATCCTCCTATCTTGTCAATCAAGAGACATGATGCAATCATAATCGTCCCAAAAAATAGCAATTAATGAAGGGAATTGTCATAATCTGACATAATTAATCAATTTTTGACCAACTTTATTCAACCAAGTAGTGGTTAAAAGCCAAGAATCCGTTCCTAGAAACCTTAACCTTTACAGATAAAAATGTTTAAATATGTTGTACTTTGACAATGCAAGGATCTGGCATTTTGACCCCTCGTGCACTTTGATGCATGAGTGAGGATCGATCTAAATAAAGGATCAAATTTTGCAATTTTAATTCATTTTTCTATGAATGGTTATTGTCTTTGTGTCATAATTGTGAATTAGATGTTAATGTTTGTGAAAAAGTCTTTGAGATTTGACAAGCATTTGAACATTCCTTTCCTTTGAGAATGCATTGTTTTGTGACATTTGATTCATGTTATTTACAATAAATGGTTGGAATTGTGTTGAGTCGACTAAGAAAATGTTAGTAGTCTGATCTTTGAGTCACGATATTGACTATTTTCTAGTCCTTTCATTTCAATAGTAGTTAGTTTAAGCATTTCTCTTCACTCTTGTGTCATGGCTATGAACATGTGTTAGTTTTCCTTTCCTGCTTTATGATAAAAATCATACCCAAAGTTTATATATTTGTAAAATAAAAAATTATATCAGAAGAGGGAGTTGTACCTCAATCAAAATTCAGAGGAAGATTATCAACCCAATGATAATATCTCCAACTATTGTGAGTTAATTTTTTCCTTCTTGGCGTTATAGAGTCAACTGTGTTCATTTTTATAAAGGATAATTCTATTCACTAACATAATGGAAAACTAAAACGTGGATTGTAGAACAGTCACGTTGGATTCCTAATCATGGCATAATTCTTCTCCTCTAGTAGTCTTATTAAATGATGTGATGATTCGCAATCATCTTGACAAATAGATGCCTCCAATCTACAATTTATATGCTCTCCTTATTTTTGAACTTCCCCTGCATCATTGTCTGAAACTCCTTTGCTTACAGGTTGTGCCTCCTAGTTGTTGTGGGCTACAATTTGCTTGCTCTGGCTCCTTGGCTGCAAAGAGTGAGTTCACACAACATCTACATAATACTAATGACCATAGTTTAAACACAAATATTCATTGCATTCATACATATTCACACATTAACCATCACACCATAATCATATTTCCATATACTTAAAACCAAGTTCAATTTTGCATGATGATCATAAAAGATAGTAAAGGTTCATGAATATGTAGGGAATAAGTATCTAGAGATGTCTAAAAGCATGTACTAAAACAACAAAAAACTAACTAATAATTGGTATCATCAATAGGCACATGGGAAGGTGTGCTAATGGAATAGAGGAATAGGTCTCTCCCTTCTTGGTTGGTGATCCTTTCTCTTTGTCATTTTTTGACCACCGCTATGCTATACCAAATTTGGTCTTGTTGCATCTGCCACAAATTTATGTTCCCTCATCTCCATTGTAAGCTGCATAGGATGATCTTCATGGTTGCTATAGTTGAGAGAAGTGGGTAGTGTAATACAGAGGATGAAGCCAAAAATGGTTTCACTAAAAAAGACAATAGAACCTAAACATATCGTTGTTCAAATGCGAATTGCTTTGGTCTCCACTATTCTTTTAAAGAAACTGACGACTCTTGCACTATCATTAAACACATATAAGATGTTACACATAACACATTAATAGATTGATGGTGAATATTAGACGCTTTATTTTAGGATTGATGGTGATTATTAGATGCTTTAATATCAAATGTTACACATTACACATCACCACTACCAACAAAATAGGTAGAAGAACTTCAATTTAAATGAATTTTATTTTTGTTGACGGAGGTTCTTCCCACCCCTCTATGACTGTAAAACACCTCTCAACGTAATTGTAATTTTTAATTATACTTTTGTATAAATATATATGTAGGGCTCAATGCATTTATTGGAGTAGGATTCACGCTAGGATGGTTGCTCAACTAGGATCCAACATGATGACTTGGAGACTAGCTAGTTTATACATTTTTATTATTTTATTTATATGTTGTAGAACATACATGTTATGCTTCAGAGATCATATATGTGCATGCAAACATTATATTTATGAACTTATATTTCAGAGACTCTAGACATGTTTATATCATCTAGACATTTGTGTTTATGTTTATTTTTTAGATCTACATACATACACATGTATATTTATGTTTGAGATATATATCATCTAACATTTTTGTTTATGAGTTCTTATGTTTCAGAGATGTATATGTAAATGTTTTTATATATGTAAATTTTAGATATCATCCATGGATATAATTTATGTTTATGTTTATACATGTTTATATTTTGAAACGAGCGTTATCTACATATACATGATACAGTATGATCTGGTTATATATATGAATTGGTTAAATATATAGATGTGCATGTATATTTTAATTCAATATGTAAGTCACAAGTGTTATATGCAAGTCTAAATTGTGATTTGATTAAACACATGTACATGTGTGTACATATGATTCAAGATCTGACACATGGAAAATCATACAAAGGATTATATACACATGTGATTGTAACTAATTTCATTTTAAATATATAGTACATTAAATTAAATTTTGATTATATATTATATATAATTTTATTTAAAATTAATCATTCACTTTATTTTAGTAGAAGTGTGATGTAGAGGATGCATAATATTCCCACCTGTCATTTATTTTCCCAAGAAGCTCTTAATCATCCTTAAGTGATATTTATACAATTAATATTGAATCTACCTCTTTTATCTAATAACTAAGAAAAATCAAGAGGTAAGAAGATAACTCAATCTTAAATTTTAATAATAATAAAAATCTCTTACAATCTCTTGCATTTCTAAAGATTATTTTATTTCCATGTTTTATGAGTCTTTGGAGCTTAGTGAAAGTTTTACACCAAGTGAGGTGAAGAGATAGAGTCTTGAACATGGCTACAAATGCATAGAGATAAATGAATAAATTAGATACACATATGTTGCTAGCATGGTTTCATCAAGTGTGCTTAGTGGCGAGTTAGCCATTATAAATCATGAGGTGATGGAGATACAAAGAGGATTATGAGAAAGAAAATACAAAAATGTATGTTCTCTTGTGGTTGAGATATGAAAAGATACATCATATGACAACTACATTGATGATGGTGAAGATAATGAATTCACATAAGTTTAGTTAGATGGATTAGCTATTGAAGATGACAATGTTGATTATGTGCATGTATGTTTTTTAAAGAATAAGAAAATAAATTATTATTCAATCAAATTCCTTGCTTTAAATCCATTGATGATATCCATAGCGCCTTTGATGCACATATTTTTACAAGGGACTAAATAAATTGATCCACACTACATAATGAGTATGTTGATGAAAATGGAAATATGGACACTAATTTTTAGCTAGATGAATTGAACTAGGAAGATGATTGTATTGATGGAATTAATGATGCAAAATATTCACTTTCATTAGATACTAATATAAATGAAAGTTTTATATATATGAATTACAAATCTAATAAATAGTATAGGTTCAATCTAAGCTCACTTACACAATTTGAGAAATTATAAGATTATTAAGTGATGGATGAATCCAAGCACTTGAGCCTCCTATTAATATAAGTAAGAGAAAAAATTCCTAAAAGTTTCCTAAACTACTTTGAACCACTAATAAATAATTCCCTAAGAAAAAAATACAGAAAATACAAAGTGTACACATCACCTTCTTAGCATTATCCCACTATTATTTTCATAAGGGAGTCATAAAAATATAAATGGAAAACCATAGAGAAGCTCATTGCAAAGACAAAACATACCAATAATTTGTCATACATTATTTATGTTTCTCTATGAGATCATGGGTTCCAACAAAGTAATTGTAACATCACAAACTACACATAATCTATGAAACTATATATAGTATCTCAAGGTCCATCCTTTAAGTAGAAAATTGAACACTCAAATGTTTCAAGGAAGATACTTGAAGAGCCTCTACACAAAAATCCACTTTACTCCAAGTATCCAAAATAAAAGATATAACAACTTTAATAACATCCAAGAGAGTGTGGCTTGAGGGGGACTCTCTAAATATCATAAATACCATAAATTGGATTTAATAATATTATATGTAGTCCACTACGGCCTCAAATTGGCTTATTCTAAAGGTTTCAAGAGAGTTTGGCTTGAGGGGGACTCTCTAAATATCATAAATTGTCTTAAGGAGTTACAACCCCTAGTTGGTCTATTGAGCAAATTAGTAATAGGTTAGCCAACTACTTTGCTAATCTAGGGGTTTCAACTTTTCCTAGTGAGTGGGGGTCTTTTGATTTTCTCTCATTCAACATTAAAAATATCATTTCCCATGAAATTCAATTCCCTCTTTATGATGGATAATTTAATTATGAAAATTGGGTGTCCCTTCTTCAATGTCAATTTAATGATTCCCAAGGACATCGGCAGGCTTGTGTTTAAGTGGTCATTTTGGATTATGATTACTTCTTGTATTTTCAATCTACAGATTGCATAGATTGTGGATGTTTGTTGGGCCATTTCCTTCTATTTTTGGTGGTGCATTTTGGTTATCCTTCTAGTTATTCTTCTAGATTCTTAGTTGATTTGGTTCGTTTTGGTTCTCTTTGACCATTTTTTACTTTGGTATTTTGAGAAAATGGGGGGCAACAAGAGTCAGCTTGAGTTTGTTTCTTGTGAAGACACTAAAATCAATGAGTGGGTCCAGAGAATTCTAACAGAAGGAGGTGTCACTCCTTACATTTAACGTCTTCATGGTTATGACCCTCAATTTTTTAAGGCATTCATGGTTGGTTGGAAGGATAGGGTCCTATTCATGAATGATATCAAGTTTGATATCACTAAAGAGCTTATGGGTAAGATTTATGGTTTGAGCTCTGATGGTAGAAAGTTTTATAGGGATAAAAAAGTTTTAGATGCTGCTCTTAATGCCTTTTTTAAAGATAAAGAGTGGGATAAACTAGAGAGGACTTCTTGTGGTGTCTATACTAGAAATACTATTAAGCCCATATTGCTGAGATGGTTGAAGTCATTATGAGGTATTTTACCCTTAATGGTAGGTTTACCTCCCTTTTTGGTTATCGCTTCATCTTGCTTAACCACTTCAGACACAAGCAGATAATTTATTTTCTATTTATTTATTGTCCTCATTGGAGAATGGTATCAAAGATCATAGAAGAAACCCTAGAGCCCCCATCCTGCATCAAGGATTGATAATTTTGATCATGGAATATGCAAAGTCTTTTATTGTTCCTCCTGAACCTAGAGGGTTTCAAAGCCCTGTCGTGGAAAGTGTGTTGATTTTGGGTATGACACTGGAGAGGATGTTGAGGATGTTCAATGGGTGGATGATGGAAATGATGAGTCCTCTATGGAATTGTATTTTTACCCCCTATCAAAATTATGTAAATCCAAGAAATCCCATAATAAAAACCCCCAACCTTCTTGGTCTAGGGGTTCTCAAATTGGCAATGATGATAAGGATATCACTCCCCCTGTCACTAAGAAGAGAAAGTCTGATAAGGGTGTTCTTGAGGGTGGTGAGGAGGTTCCTTCGTCTACAGTGAAAAGAAAGAGCCTTGTGAAAGATAGTGGCAAGGGTTTAGAGGAGGTGGAGTTTTTTGACAAGGAGGCCTGCAAGGGTGGTGAGGAGGTGTCTTCATTTGCAGTAAAAATAAAGTTCCTTGTGAAAGATAGTGGCAAGGGTAAGTCTTCAGCTTCCAAGAAGAAAAAGTTGATAGCTAAGGTGGATCCTGGTGAAGGTAAGTATGTTGGTAAGAACTAGTCGACTGAAGGTGAGAAGGAAGGTTTCAAACCTATCAAGCTGATGGATATAAGGGAAGGATACTAGAACTAAGAAAGGTAAAGAGCTTATAGAGGAGCATTTGGATAAGTAGGGTAATCCCTTGTCTAAATTTTTTGAAGATTTGAGCATCTTCAATTGCAATAAAGATGAAATTTATGACATCCTTAGTTTGGCTAAAGCTGGTGTTGTTAAGTATTTTAAGATTTTTAAATGGTATTTTATGGAGCTCAATCAACTCAGCATAAAGTTTTGTGCCCTACAAAATATAAATGAGAAGAATTTTTTTGATAAGGGTGCTAATAATCAAGAGGATAAGATGTTGGAGATCCTTTAGATTGTTGCTAAGGATGTGAGTACCCTCAAGAATGATTATGGTTGGAAAATCTCTATTCTAGAGGAAAAACAATCAAGGTTTATTATAATCTTGATAAAATGGTCAAGGTCAGTGAGACCTCCCTTCATAATAGTGCTATAGGCCTTACCATTCTCAATGACAAAATGAGAAAGTGGAACAATTGGGAGGGGAATGATAGGGTTAAGGATGCTTTTACTGGGGATACTAGTGTGAGTAAGGGTAAATAGGTTGTTGTTGTTGGATTGAGTATTCATACTCATAGGCATGCAAAGAATATTGTTGAGGTTCAATAGAAGTGATCTTGTTGATATTTTTGAGCTTCATGATCATATTATTATGAAATATTTAGAGGCGGTGAAAATTCTCAAGAACCTACAATAGGTTGTTGCCTGTGGTTGTTTGGTTTTCTGCTAGTTTGTTGCTTTTTGGCTGATTGTTGTATCTTGTTTTATCTTTAGGTAGTTTTTATCTTTTGTAAAGGGTTTCGAGTCCCTTCAAAACCTACTTTACCCTTAATCAAAAACATCCATGTTCATGAAACAAGAAAACTCACATATCACACCCAAATGTTCTAGAGGTGCACATTTATTATATTTTTAATTACTTAAATGTATTAATAAAAATATACTTGATTATTGTGGGAGTTAATGGTGACTCCCTAGCACCCCCAGGAATAGTTGCTAGACCAAAATATCTTCCACAAGAGAGAAAATGGCAAGAAATATTTCTTCAACAATGCAAGATTGAATAATGGTTGAATATGCAAATGTACATGAGATGCCTTGCTTATAAAGGCAAGGTAGAGAGATATGATTATACAAGATTATGAAAAGTGTCTTAATCCTATAACATGTGACAATTAAATCATAACAACTTGGGATAAGATAAAGTCTAGACATGACAACTAAGACTTCTAGAAGGAATATTTTATCCTAAGTAAACTTAACATGTGAATATGTTCCCTAATTACCTAGTGAGTTAATTAGCTAGGTACAAGACATTTATTCACACCAACACCCCCCTTAAGTGCAACTTAGGGAGAAGCTTATTATGCAAATTATGCAAAGATGAAGATGAAGATGGGTCTCAACTACTAGTCCATGTTAGGTACCCATTTACAATGTAAATGTAAATGTAATCAATCTCTCACAAACAGAGAAAAGGAGAAAACCCAATGGGATAAAACTCCTCTCCAAAAGAGAGACAACAAAATAAAACAACATGATGTATGGAGGACTCAATGATACCCCCAATGACTACATCCATCATTTATATGCAATCAATTACCCCCCCCCCCATAAGAGGTAAAAAGAGAGACAAGATATCCTCCCCACAATGTGTAATGACCTACAAGTATGGTTAATGTATAAAGACAAAACATAATCCAATTTGTATACAATTAATGTTTCTCCCCTTAGGAAGATGATACACCAAGTAAAAATGCAAGAATGCTTCTCGTTCTAAATAGGAATTGGTAGGAAGAGGAATCCATATGTATGAAGATTGTGTCTCTGAAATATGCTCATGTGTTGCCAAGTTCTTGGATGAAGAAGATGACACAATCCAATCAGGTACATTCCCAATCACAAAAAACTATGACAAACCAGGAACAATTGGAAACTGATCTTGAAAAAACTCCAAAGACAAACATGAAATGAAAATAGTTGATCCATGACTATCATCAAATAGGAGAGATAAACCCTCAAAAATTGGTCCTCAAAGTCTGAAATGTGAGACTCCACAAACAAAGAAGCAATGTATGTCAAATAGGAATCTCAATTAGGAAGACCATCAGATACCTATTGCAATGAATCACTGGAAATACTCAATGAATCATCAACAAAATATGAATGTGTGATCTCAACTAGAGAAGTAAGAGCTAAAGAAGTATATGGATCATCAAGATGCTCAAGTTCTGCATCATATTCAAACTCCTCTAAGGTGTCACCATCATAGGGTTCATTGTCAACATCATCAAGTGGAATGAGGCAATCTAAAGCAGGATAATTTGGGAATGGAGGCTTGTGTGCATCTCTAAAAATCTCGTAAACTCTAGTCCAAACTATGTGTGGGCATGATACATCTAAGAATATCTTATGATAGGTCTCATTGAAGATGCTTGCACTGAAACTAGAACCAATCAATCCTATGATATGATGTTTCTCGTTCAAGAATGAGTCCATAAAGATGTGGCAAAAAATTTAGCCACTTATAATGTGTTATGAAGCCTTTTTTCCATGACTCATAATTATCCCTAGTCATAACTATTACAGAAGGATGAGTTGAATAACCCATGATTAAAATGATAATACACTTCTCAAATGATGTAATGTAAGATCAACATATACAATACAACTGGAATGAAGTACAATGATAAAAAAAACACTTTCCCAATTACCAAAACATCCAAGTAACTGCCAATATACCAACTGGGAAAAATCTAAAATCACAATATACCTAGGATAGAAACAAGAAAAAGTGCATGGATGGATGGATAGAGCTCCTCAATACCTTTGCAAAGCCATAAGAATCACGAAAATCAGAGATCGTGGCAAAAATTTACAAGCTCGAGAGCCAAAAATGAAGATCTGACTTTAATCAGCAAAAAGTGGCACAAAACTACAAAATTTCTAAAAAATAACTTCATGACTAGAAAATTCAGATCACCAACTTTTTGACAATAGTTTGTTTCAAAAATTTCACCTCTATATGTGAAAGTTATGCCAAAATGAAAAAAAAAGCTAATTTGGGCACAAATGGGGCAAAATTAGGACCGAGCAAGGCTAAGTCAACGCAAAATTTGCACACCTGAGGCTTAAATCCAGTCACCCATGTGACCATTTAGCTTGTAGGGGAAAAATTAAAAACCTTGTCACCACCCTTGGTGGCGAGACAGTGATGGGGTGGTGGTGGTGGCGGATTTCCCTTGGCACCAACCAAGCCCTTATGCAAAAATTTATGTTGGCCTTAAAACTAAAAAAACCACAGTTGTAAAAGGCAATTTTTAATATGAATAATCCTACAATATATTACACAATGAATTCAATGATAGTGATTGTGACCAGTTGGGTGGAATAATGATGTAGACAGCGTTGACTAGGGTATGGGTGCTTCAACGGCTGGTGATAGGGGCGGGTGACCGGTGGATGGGCCGAGAAAGTCAATTGAATGGCAAAAAACAAAGGCAATGATGATCAAAAAAACAAAAGGTCGATAATGAAATGAATGTGAGCTAAAAAAAACTAATGATTTGACCCTACCTACTGGTGATTTGACAATGAACCAATTTAAATGCACCCTACGGAGGTCAGATCTGACAAGTGGCCAACAAAATCTGAATAATCTACAGAATTTTTAATAAAACCCCCAAAAAAATATAAAATGCTTGAGACTTTAGAAAAAAATTCTCGACTATAGAAAAAAATTGCCCCAATTTTTTATAAAATATTGTTTGCAAAAAATAATTATGATTGTACCGCTTAGGAGGTCCTACGACCTACCCAGGTAATTTTTTTTTGCCTCATAAACAACTTTATCAAAAATGGATGAACTTAAAGTCAAAATTCATCTGATCAACCTCCTGAATGCAATGGTGATGTCAATCTGGGCCCAAAGTGCTCTGAAAAATTAGTGACCTCCTGGATTAGCTACTCTTCACACTTTTTCAACCTCTTCATAGATCAGCCAAAACATAACCAATTTTTACGAAACGAAAGGAAAACCTAACTTTCTTCAATGCCTTGGATTCAACCATGAGGTCCTTGAAACCCCAAAATGCACCCAACAAAATATTCATTACAACATGAAACCCTCAAATCTGGGAAGAAATCTACAACACTGGAGCTCTAATATCATGTGGGAGTTAATGGTGACTCCCCAACACCCCCAGGAATAGTTGCTAGACCAAAATATCTTCCACAAGAGATAAAATGGCAAGAAAGCTTGCTTCAACAATGCAAGATTGAATAATGGTTGAATATGCAAATGTACATGAGATGCCTTGCTTATAAAGGAAAGGTAGATAGATATGATTAGACAAGATTATGAAAAGTGTCTTAATCCTATATGTGACAACTAACTCATAACAACCTAGGATAAGATAAATTCTAGACATGACAACTGAGACTTCTATAAGGAATCTTTTATCATAAGTAAACTTGACATGCGAATATGTCCCCTAATTACCTAGTGAGTGAATTAGCTAGGTACAAGACATTTATTCACACCAACAATTATGACCAAGATAATAGAACTGTTGGTGAACTAAGAAAAATATTCATTCACCAGCTCGCTCATTCATACTACGTCAATTAGTTTAGCTCGCTCTTCAATAACTTGTTATATTCTATGATGATCATCTATATCTAGTCTCCACTTATGACATCCACGTGCATGTGGAACTTGATGAAGATATAGGGTAGTAGCAATTACTAGGTGGCTATACTGATACACCATGTTCTCAATATGGTAATCAATAAAATGAATCCCAATTTTAACAATTTTAACTTGTTTGAGATATGTCCCTTGTACTACAATTGAACATGTGGGAAACAACATTCCATCACTTATTTTTGGTTTTATTAACTTCATCCTCTCCTTTGTGTAACGTAATAAATAATAACTAACACCTTTTATGTTTCCAACCTTTGTTATGACTATAAAAACATCTCATGAACATATATACAATGTTTAATTTAGAAAATTAGAACCAATATTTAATTCTAGAATAAATTTAATAAACTAATTGTAAATAAACCTTGTCTAAATTAACAAATATTATAATTTAAAAATCAAGAAAGTTACAAAATTTGCGTAATACATATGTACCTTTTTAAATTAATCCCAAAATGTGGTCATAATCAATTGAAATCAAAGGAATGTCTTCAAATATTTTTTCTTCATCTTCATTGTATGTGTCAGTAACAACTAGTGGCACAAAATTCCATTCATTGACATATCCACGTTGTTGGTTGTTACAATTATCATAATCTCCCAAAATGTAGTCACAACAAAAACAAGAGTAATCCCAGTGCACAATGTCCATTTGTGACTATTTGTACTCATCACATAGTGCAAAGATCTTGTTTTGTCTACCCTCTTGAATCCATACATTATTCTTCTATCTACACATACAAATTATATAATTCAAAATAAAATAAATATAGAGTTCTTAAACTTAATTTTTTTAAAACAAGTTAAACTTTTTTCAAACAATAAATTACATACCTAATATCTCCCAAAACACTCTATTTGGACATGGTTTCCTTCTTGAAGATGTGTCGACATCACAAGCAAAGTGTTTCTTACACCATTAAACAATATCATGTGCATAATTTATAGAACCTCCCTTATAATTCATTTGATGTTTTCTTAGAGTGCATTTGATGCAAGATCTTGTTCCATCATGTTCACCCTTTCCATGCCCACTCTTAAGAAATTCCAAACATGTGGTATATTTATGTGTCAATGATATCTACATAGTGCATGAAATGGCCTTGATAATTTGAATTGTGACGTACACCCATAAAACCATACAAAATTCTTTTCAATCTTCACACCTTTTCTTGCCAAATCTTCAAAAAACTTCTTAAAGCAATGTTGGACAAAATGTGTGTCATGCTCTTTATCATCATTAATATAAAAATGATATTCTTTCTTAATGAATCGTTCTTCATATGTGCTATCAACACCATCCATATCCAGTTGTGCTTGTTGATAATACACATGCACCATAATAGTGATTTGCTCTAAATAGTAATATTTTGTTTGAATCTCCTTTTGATGGGTAAAAGATAATTTTTCAACAAAGTCATCCACTAATAAAATTGTTTCAAGTGGGAAAGTATCTCTTAACAACTAAAATTGTTTTCCTTTCCACTTGGCAAAAAAATGCATGATGTATGTATGGTTGTATCAATTTACAAAAATTTCCATAAATTTTCTAACAAGTACCTCCCCTTCTACATAATTTAACCTTGTGGATTCTTTCCCAATTTTTGTTTTAAACTTTATGTACTTGTAACTCTTGCAATTTACCATCTTTTTCATTTCAATATCTTCATTTCTCAAATGAATTTTAGCTAGATTTCTACATATTTCACAAAGTCCTTTTATGCATTCCATTGGACCATGTACATCATCATCAGATTTATCGCATAAGATGGATGTTATGAATTGAATTACCTATTTAGGAGGTGCATTTTGAGAACCATCACTTTCTACTTTGATCTTTCAAGACACCTGATAGTAAAGATAAATTCAATATGATAACAACAATTTTTTAAAACCTTATTTCCCTTCACATAATGTGGCCTTAACATTTCAAACATTATTTTTCCAATCTTTAAATGAGGATTTGCATCACAAAATATCACATACATCTCATGTTGTGTAATGTCTAACCAATGTTTCGTATGCAGTTCAAAATTATTTAGCCCAATCTTGTGTCTCAAAACATCTCTTTTTTTTGTTAAGGGACGAGTCTATTATGTCCCCCAAAATTGTAGCATTGAGATATAAAGCATCGAAAACAAGATAAATAAAATATATAATAAAAATAATTAACTATTTGATATAATTATAATTATAATTATCAAAGATAATATTACCATTATAAATATTAAATATAATATTGAAATTACCAAAATATAAATACTAAATATTATAATCATTATAATATTATACTTATGAATATAAATATATTAAAGAGAATGTAAATACAAATATATATAAATTGAATAACATATAAATATAAATATAAATATTCATGAATATAAATATAAATATATTGAATAACACATAAATATAAATATATTAAAATAAACATGTAAAAAAAATATAAATAATAATCATTGAAATATACATTAAACAAGAAACATAAAGGTTGTCACTGATTAGAAAGGCAACAAACAAGAGACACATCCCTCCAAAAAGGAAAGAGCATGACCCTCCATGGAAGCATATCTCTTCTCCAACATGAGGGGGCTATAAGATAAGAGGAGATAAGAAGGTGAGGGGCATCTAAGGGAGAAAAGAATATAATTTGACAGAGAATCATATTCTCTGAAAATCTAATCACAAAAAGAGAGCATAAAACTATGGGGAGAAGATACCAATAGGTTGAGTAGATACTAGATGCCTTCCTAGGTATGTCACTCCTTGATGGATGAATTTGTGTGCCACTTGGAGCTAAGGGGGTGATATCCGCTCTTGGGCCTAGGGAGAGGATGTCTACGGGCCCCCTATGGTAACTATTCTCCCAACCTCTACAAGGTTTGCTTGTCAAGATGAATTGAAGGAAGGGGTTAAATCCAAAGAAGGATGGATAAGGAAACAAGGGTAGGGAAATCATATACAAGTTGCCCACCAACTAGACCACCCCATGTTGGATGACTATGGGTGCCACATGAGGTCCAAGAGGGATGGTATATCTACTCTTAGGCTTGGTGTGGATGGCTTCAAGCGGACCTATCATGCTCCTCATCCTAATCCCCTTATGATTTAACTTCCAATGTGCATTATGATATTTTGTGGCTTATATTTGAAATAATTATATGTCTACATGATCTAGTAGATAAAACATTGAGTATATATATATTTGATTATATGAATTATATTTCAACATCATCTAACATGGTTCCAGGACCTAAACCAAGATTCATCTTTCTTAAAGCATCTAATTGGTGAACCATAACCCTAACTACACCTATCTTGTGATTCTAGGGTAATATTTAGGGTTTTCAAAAAAAGGGGACATTGGTATCAGAACATCTTTCCTGTGCTAGAAAAATGGTAGAGAAATAGTTATAGTGGAAGCTTTAATAGATTACTACAAACCAAATTATGTAGTGTAAACCATATGGAGATTTAAACAACTATAACAATGAAATGCAAGAATAGAAAGCACAACACATAACATGGTGTTTACGTGGAGAAACCCTTTGGGGAAAAAACTCCACCAAAGAAGAGATGAATAGTTGTATTAACAACAATGATGTTCACAATACAATCACTCTAACTCCTCTTCAATCCAGTAGCATTTATGTATCTATAAAACATCTCATAGTGATTCCAACTCAACCCCTCAATATATAGACTCATGGGGGCTCAAAATACCACCATAAAACATTACCATGGGTCAAAACAAGGTTCGGAAAAACCATGGTAAAAACCCATACGACTCCTTACATGCTAAACATGGTCTCTTACATGACATTACACCTTCTTACAAGATGTCATAAGAATCCCTATATAATAGGAAATGCTCTTACATGTGTCATAAGCCATCAATAGCTATGCAAAGATTCTCTTACACATGTCATAGACAATTCTCACATCCAAAACAATATCCCCCACTTTTAGCCCTTACAGTTGTTATAGAATTCGTCATAACATCCTTAAAAATAAGATTTCCATAATATACCACTAAGTGGGCATCTTTTGAAAACTAATAACTTATTTTTCAAGGCATCGACATGTGGCAAAAGTGCCAACTCAAAATCTACCGCCCCTTTTGATGGAGCACAATTATTTAATAACATTATCCATGGGAAAAACTAAAGTAATAATAATAAATAAATAACTTAGGAATTTTCAAGGTTGAGACACCTTAATTCCCAACATTCTCCCACTTGTCGAATACCTTGCAAGATCTAGGTGAATCACACCATCATGGAATCAACTAGGTACAAGTAGCAAGGCCCATGCCCTTCTTGCACCAAGTAAATTTCTCTGTGCTCACAGGTTTGGTAAGAACATCTGCAATATTCTCCTGTGTTTCAATCTTCTTCAACTCAATCTGACCATTAGCAATTGAATCACAAACAAAATGATACTGAATATCAACATGTTTAGTTTGAGCATGATACATTGGATTCTTAGCCAAATGAATTGCACTTTGACTATCACAATTAATTTGAACAATATTGCAATCAAAACCAATACCTGCACACAACCTTTGTAACCATACTTCCTTCTTAGAAACATGATTAGTATCCATATACTCTGCTTTAGTGGTGGATAAAGCAACTGTAGCTTGCATTTTACTCATCCAACTCACTGCTCCTCCAAACAAAGTAAACACATACCCACTAGTGGACCTTCGACTATCCAAGTCACCTACCCAATCTGCATCAACAAATCCCTGTATGCCCAATGACTTGACCACATTATCAGTACCATGATAAACCAAAAAAAAAAAGAAGTACCTCACAAATATCTAAACACCCTTTTAAAAAAATTCCAATGCTCTTTACCAGGGTTAGACATAAACCTGCTTAGAACTCCCACTGCTTGGGCTATATTTGGTCTAGTGCAAACCATAGCATACATCAAACTACCAATGACACTAGCATAAAGAACCTTATACATATCATCAATATCATCATCAAAATTAGGACACATATCCAAGCTCAACTTAGTACCAACTGGAAATGGAATACTAACTGGCTTACAATCATGCATATTAAACCTCTGCAAAATATTATCAACATACTTACTCTGACTCAACCAAAGCTTTCTATTACCATGATCTCTTTTGATTTCCATTCCAAGAATGTATTTAGCAACCCCCGAGTCCTTCATATAAAAAGCACTAGAAAGTTGTTTCTTGAGTTCACCAATCATTACCTTGTTACCAATAAACATGTCATCAACATACAAGATAATAATTACAATATGATCATCAATAACCTTAATATATACACAATGATCCTCTTCACTCCTAACAAATCCCAACTTCAATGCAAAATCATCAAACTTTTGATACCACATTCTAGGTGATTGTTTTAAACCATACAAAGATCTTTTTAACCTGCAAACCAATTTTTCTTTTCCCTTCACAACAAAACCATTAGGCTATCTCATATAAATCTCCTCCTCAAGATCCCCATGCAAAAAAGTAGTTTTAACATCCATTTGCTCAATCTCAAAATCACAAGCAACAACAATAGATAATTTGAATATAATAGAAGTTAATTTAGCGACATGAGAGAAAATTTCACAAAATTAACTCCCTCTCTCTAGAAATAGCCCTTAGCCACCAATTTGGCTTTATACCTTTCCAAGTGACCATCTTCTCCAAATTTCTTTTTAAATACCCATTTACATCTAATGGGATTTCTTCCTTTGGGAAAATAAACAAGATCCCAAGTGTTACAGTTTTCCAATGCCATCATCTCCTCTTGCATAGCCTACAACCAAGACTCATTTTCCTCTGAAGAGAGAGCCTCCCTGTAAGATCTAGGTTCATTGTCAGCACTTAATAAAGCAAATATACAATGAAAATTAGGTGGGCTATACCTATTGACTAGATTTCATTGTCTTGTGGATCTTCTGAGAATAGGAGTATGAGGCTCTTGTTGTTCTTGACCTTGCATTACCTCTTCCTAATTTTCTTCCTCATGTTCTTCAATTTTATCAGTAACTTCATCTAATTCCTCATCTTTTTCCTCCTCATCAAATCCATCCCTTTGTTCTTCTCGAGGTGCATCTTCTTGCTTAATTTCAAAATGCACACTCTTTCCCTTATCCTTTTCCTTTGGTTGTTCAGGTATAGAAATACCGCTATGCTCCCTGAAAATCACATCTCTAGAATATATACTTTTCTTGGTTAGAGAATTTCATAGCTTATAACCTTTAACATTATCACCATATCCAATTAAAATGCACTTTTCAGCTTTAGGATCCAACTTAGTCTATTTTTCTTTAGGCACATGAACATAAGCCTCATAGCCAAATACCCTTAAATGTGAAACATAAGGTTTCTTACATATCCACATCACATAAGGTGTTGTTTCAAGAGCTTTACAAGATCTATTAATCAAATAACAAGCAGTACTTACAACTTTTGCCCAAAAACATCTATCAAGTCATGAACCACTTAAGATACTTCTAGCTCTTTCCATGATTGTCTGATTCATCCTTTCTGCCACACCATTCTATTGAAGAGTGTATGGAGTAGTTTTCTATCTAACAATTCCTGCATGCTTACAAAATTCATCAAATTCCTTAGAACTGTATTCCCCTCCATTATCAGACCTTAATTTTATAATTTGATTGCTTTTCGACTAAGGCATTCTTGTGAAAACTTCATATTTATGCCTCATAAAATATAACCAAGTATATCTTGTAACATCATCAATGGAGACAAAATATCTAGATTTTCTAATTGATTCCACATCCATGGGACCAAAAATGTCTGAATGAATTAATTCCAATTTATTCTTAGATTTAGTACTACCTGAAGGAAATGATTTTCTGTTTTGTATACCAAATACATAATTTTCACAAAAAAAACTCATCAGAATAGGAAAAATCATCTAACTTTTTATTCAAAATGGTTTTCAAACCAATCTCACTAATGTGGCCCAATCTACAGTGCCACAACATACAAGTATTTTTAGATTTTTCAATTACATTGGTAGAGTTAACAATATTAGTGGCTTCAAGCCTAAATAGAGTCCCCTTCCTTGTCCCTCTTGCTATCACCAAACTTCCTCTTACTAATCTACAACCATGCTCATCAAATGTTACATTTATTCCCAAATCATTCAACTTCAAAACTAAAATCAGATTTCTAGCTACTCCAGGAACATGTAAAACACTCGAGAGTGTTTTAATCCTCCCATCACTGAAACACAATTGTATCTTACCCCTTCCAACAATAGGATATGAAGAATTATCACCGAGGTAGGTTTTTCCTCCATCATATTTTTCATATGTGGTAAACCACTCCTTGTGAGGAGTCATATGAAATGAGCATCCTGAATCAATTAACCAATTTTCATTAGTCATAGTATTAAGACAAGAAACCAAAGCTTCATCACCTAAATTTAAGGATTTCCCTGTAGAGGAATCAACTTGTTTCTTTGGATTTCTACATTCCTTCTTCACATGTCCTCTTTTCCCATAGTTCCAACACTCCACTTTTCTCTTCTTTCCAGGAGTTTTAGATCTTCCCTTAGATTTGTCCTTAGGCCCATTCTTATCTCCTTTAGAACCTCTTTCTTTAGGCCTTCCCCTTACATTGAGAGCATCGCCTGTACTATCCATTTCCTTTTTCCTCATTTCCTATGACAACAAAGTTGCTACAAGAGCATCCATCTTTGGGTCTTCCATGTTAGCAGTGATAGCAAGTATAAAATTATCCCAAGATTCAGGTAAAGAACAGAGAAGCATAATACACTTATCTTCTTCTTCTACTTTGACATCAATAGAGGCTAACTAACTTAAAACCAAATTAAAATAATTTAAATGCTCGGCTATAGATTCACCTTCCCTCATCTTAAGAGAAAACATTTTTCACTTCAAGTAGAGTTTGTTTACCAGAATTTTCGCTTGATAGATTTCACCTATCCAGTTTCACAAAGTGTATGCAGTCTTTTCCGATGACACATTTTAGAGAACAAAATCAGAAAGATAGGGCTCGATAATGCCTCATGCCTTTTATCAATCTTCTCCCAATCTTCATCACTCATTTTCTTAGGATTCTTTTCATGTGTTATGCCTACACATTGATCTCGTTCTTCAAAGAGATCCTCCATTTTCATCTTCCACAACTCAAAACCAACTCTGTTAAATTTTTCAATATCCAAATGGTTAGAAGTTGTAGCCATGGTTAAACAGAAAATAATACAAAAAATAGCTCAACAAAACTCCCACTAAAACTCAAAAAACCTTTGTTCTACCACCAAAAACATAGAACTAGCCAGGCTCTAATACCAAATGTTAGAAAAATGGTAGAGAAATAGTTATAATGGAAGCTTTAACAGATTACTGTAAACCAGATTATGGAGTGTAAACCATATGGAGACTTAAACAACTATAACAATGAAATGCAAGAACAAAAAGCACAACACATAACATGGTGTTTATGTGGAGAAACCCTTTCGGGAAAAAAAATCCACCAAAGAAGAGATGAATAGTTGTATTAACAACAATGGTGTTTACAATACAATCACTCTAACTCCTCTTCAATTCGATAACATTTGTGTACCTGTAAAACATCTCATAGTGTTTCCAACTCAACCCCTTAATATATAGATTCACGGGGGCTCAAAATGCCACCATAAAACATTACCATGGGTCAAAACAAGGTTCAAAAAAACCATGGTAAAAATCCATACGACCCCTTACATGCTAAACATGGTCTCTTACATGACATTACACCTTACAAGATGTCATAAGAATCCCTTTAAAATAGGATATGCTCTTACATGCATCATAAGCCATCAATAGCTATGCAAAGATTCTCTTACGCATGTCATAAATGATTCTCATGTACAAAATAATATCTCCCACTTTTAACCCTTACAATTGTCATAGAATCTGTCATAACATCCTTAAAAATAGGCTTTCCATGTTATAACACTAAGTGGGCATCTTTTGACAACTAATAACTTATTTTTCAAGGCACATAGATGTGGCAAAAGTGCCAACTCAAAATATCACGCCCCTTTTGATGGAGCACAATTATTTAATAACATAAATTATTTTTATCCATGGGAAAAACTAAAGTAATAATAATAAATAAATAAATTAGGAATTGTCAAGGTTGAGACACCTTAATTCCCAACATCCTACCATCATGTGTATGCTTCATGTATGATGTGTATGCTTCATGCTTCCTATGTATGTGTATTCAAGTGTATAGTTTGTGGCATATATGTATTTGAGTGTATTCAAGTGTATACCTTGTGACTTATGTGTATTCAAATGTATTCAAGTGTATACTTTGTGGCTTATGTGTATTCAAGTGTATACTTCAAGTGGCATACATGTATTCAAGTGTATACCTTGTGGCCTATGTGTATTCAAATGTATTCAAGTGTATACTTTGTGGCTTATGTGTATTCAAGTGTATACTTTGTGGCTTATGTGCATTCAAGTGTATTCAAGTGTATACCTTGTGGCTTATGTGTGTTCAAGTGTATTGAAGTGTATACCTTGTGGCTTATATGTATTCAAGTGTATACCTTGTGGCTTATGTGTATTCAAATTTATTCAAGTGTATACTTTGTGGCTTATGTGTATTCAAGTGTATACTTTGTGGCTTATGTGTATTCAAGTGTATACTTTGTGACTTATGTACATTCAAGTGTATTCAACTATATATATCTTGTGGCTTATGTATATTCTAGTGTATACCTTGTGGCTTATATGTATTCAAGTGTATACCTTGTGACTTGTGTGTATTCAAGTGCATACTTTGTGGCTTATGTGTATACTTTATGACTTAAATGTATTCATATGTATGCTTTGAGACTTAATGTACTCGTGTGTATACTTCATATATGCTTCATGCTTCTTGTGTATACTCTATGTATTATGTGTATTCATGCCTCATATTTATAATTTATGTATCACATGTATCTATGTGTTACTTCATGTATCTTCAACAAGATGTGCTCTTCTAATTACTTTATACTTAAAACTATGAAAATGTTGTCTGTCAAGTTGCTTAAGTCGATTGGTTGTTTGCTTGAGCTACTTGGTTGTGTGCTTGAGCTACTTGATTGCATGCTTGAGTTACTTGCCTACTTGTTTAAACTAGTTGCTTGCATAGTTGAGCTACTTTCCTACTTGCTTGAGCTACTTGCCTACTTGATTGAGTTGGTTTCTTGTGTGCTTGAGCTACTTGCCTACTTTCTTGAGCTAGTTTCTTGCATGCTTGAGATACTTGCTTGTCTACTTGAGCTGGTTGCCTACTAGCTTGAGTTGGTTGCTTGAGTTCTTAAGCTACCTGCTTGTCTGCTTGAGCTACTTGTTTGCCTAGTTGAGCTACTCGCCTACTTGGTCGAGCATCCTCAAAATGGAGTCATAATCAGTTTAGAAAATTTAATAGAGTTACTAATGATGCTATCCTAATTGTTAAGTTATTATTGTAATTGATTTCTAACTTATTTCCGACCATGGTACCCTCTAAAATCAATTATTTGTTTGGAAATGATAATTTAGAATAAAACTAATATCATATCCATTAGGGCCACTACAAGTGGTTAATTCAAACTTACTAGAGGAGACATCCTAGGAAGAACAACATTCAAAGCAACACCATGAGCGAACAAATGAATAATGAAATGAGGGCCTTCATGGAACAAAATGAGAAAACAAACCAAGCATTCCTCCAAAGCTTACAAGACATGAGTAATACCCTCAATACTCTTAGTCCCCATTCTACAAATGGAAAGGATACAAACTCTAATCATTCAGTGAGTAATAACATATTCTCCAACCTTAGGATCTCAAAACCTTCATTCCTACCAAGGGAATAAACACCCATGGAGGAAGATGAAACTAACCCAACCCCTAATAACACTGAGGAAATTGCTAAAGCCTATATAATTTTGGACCCTCATATTAGAAGGATTATTTTGTTCGAGGAGTTTTGTAAAGCTAAGAAACATGAGTCATCCAAAAAGGATAACAAGCAACATAGTAAGGATTTGAGACAAAAAGTGAATAAATTAACCCTACCCAAATTTGATGGATTGGGGACAATCACAACACATGCATGGGTACAAAAGTTAAACACTTACTTAAACCTTAGCCATATGACAGAAGAAGACGTCATCCAATTTTCCATCTTACATTTAGAAGGATTGGCCAATGAATGGTGGCATCATGGCATCCACACCCAAGGGCACCAAAATGTAACATCCTATGATGAATTCACATAGAACCATAAAATGATTTGATAGAAAACACCCACAAAAAGACTTCAAAGAATTAACTCAACTTGAGCAACATGGATCGATTAAGGATTACATAACAGAATTCCAAAGGATTTCAGTTAAGGTTCTAGGGGTTGACAAGGATTGTCTTACCTACCTCTTTATACAAGGATTAAAGGATTAAAATTGAGGACTAGTAAGTGTCTTAAAACCCACCTCCCTGGAAGATGCAATTGATAAGGCTCTAAAACTAGAAGACACACCCATAAAGGCTAAGTCATCAAACAAACACAATAATCCTCCCTATAAGGAGAATGGGCATAAAGGGGAATTTCAAAAGGGAAAACAATGTTACAATTGTAAGGAAAAATGGGAGCCAGGGAATACTTGTAAACAAGGAAGCTCTAGAAGACAATATGAGGATCTAAAAAGGAAAGGTTTATGCTTCAAATGTAAGGAAAAATGGGGGCCAAGACACATATGTGGAAAAGGAAGCCAAATATGTAATATAGAGGCAATGTCCGAGGAAGAAGAAAAAGGAAATCCAAGGAATAAAACAAGGTACAATGAAGGAGATCTCAAAAGCATCCAATCAAAAGAAGAGAGGACAATAAACAATTGGAGCTTTGTGGAAGAGCCAATCTAGTAGTACGATGCTTTTACACCCTCAAAATCTAAAATCAAATTGCCCGACCAATTTCCCTAGTGAGAATTGTAATATGTCCTAAGATCCTTGAGGCTTCCTTGTCAAATAAATGGAAGACCTCTTCATAAAACATCATATAGATATGTCATACTTCTCATCCTCATCTTAATATATACAAGTTCTTGCTTTAAGATTAAGGGACGTCTATGGCATACTTGTAAACAAGGAAGCTTTAGAAGACAATATGAGGATCTAAAAAGGAAAGGTTTATGCTTCAAATGTAAGGAAAAATGGGGGCTAGGACACATATGTGGAAAAGGAAACCAACTACGTAATATAACGGCAATGTATGAGGAAGAAGCAAAAGGAAATCCAAGTAAGAAAACAAGGTACAATGAAGGAGATCTCAAAAGCATCCAATCAAAAGAAGAGAGGACAATAAACAATTGGAGATTTGTGGAAGAGCCAATCTAGTAGTACGATGCTTTTACACCCTCAAAATCTAAAAGCAGATTGCTCGACCAATCTCCCTAGTGAGAATTGTAATATGTCCTAAGATCCTTGAGGCTTCCTTGTCAAATAAATGGGAGACCTCTTCATAAAACATCATATAGATATATGTCATACTTCTCATCCTCATATTAATATATGCAAGTTCTTGCTTTAAGGTTAAGGGACGTCTATGACATTAAAAAGTTCTCAGTTAAAATGGATTTGCTTGAGGACAAGCAAACTTGAGCAGGGAGGACTATCATGTCCCCCAAAATTGTAGCATTGAGATATAAAGCATCGAAAACAATATAAATAAAATACATACTAAAAATAATTAACTATTTGATATTATTATAATTATAATTATCAAAGATAATATTACTGTTACCTCTAAAAATTGCACCCTATGCAAAGTTATGAAAACTAAGCTTTCTAGAGAAACATGGGATCATTTCAAGGCTGTGGGTCACCTGAAGTTGAAATGAACCTCCGAAGAAGGCCGGCTTCCTTTGGTGTCACCTACACTAATGATTCTATAAAGGGAAAGGGAGAAAGAGTGCATACAAATGAAACTAAACTATGGTGATACACCGAATGTTACTTGGATTTGAAACCAGACCTCATACACTTGCTTGCAATGACTGAAGATAAATTCGCACAACTCACTTCCGCATATATTTTTGCAAAAGTGTTTCACAAATAGGTCTTGGTGCTAAGATTCCTAGAAGGAAAGTTAATTTCACATCTAGAATTCATTGCATCTTTTGACACAATTTGTGACTTGCAAAAACATGCTTTCTGCATAAAGGTTCTAAAATCTTAGACAAAGCTCGAAGGAAATAAACATTTACCTCACTAAAATCTTGATCAATCGGCTGACTGAACACAAAAATGAAAAGAGAGAGTAGGCAAGAGCTTCAAATTAATAACAATCAAGGTCTTTACTGAATTTCATCTCCAAAATTGAGTTACAAAAGTTTGCTAATCTGAGAGAGAATTGGAAAAGTCACAGACTCCAGAAAAAGCATCAGGAGAACTCCCTAGCACAGAGGCAAAAATTCCTTATATACAAGAGTGAGGTTGGCCCCTTAGGGCTTACAAAAATATCAGGCTCAGAAAGATCTGCCCTTAAATCTTTTGCCTGAAATTAATGTTGCATCCCCGTGTCCTTGTTGCCTATGTTGGTGAAGAAACATTCCCAGAGGAGCCTACAAATCTTTCGCAGCTACCACATTCATTTTTGATCCTCGTGTCCACCTTTGAACCTCCCTGTCGAGTGCTTTGAATGCTCCTGAGCTTAGAACAAATACATGTTGCTTTTCATCCTGTTGATCTTCTTCATCTGGTTCAGCTGCTAACAATTCACTCGTAGCTTTCTCTGATTGGTTGAGCATACTCCACGTAGATTCTTCGGGCGGTCAAAAGCTCCTCCTGTAGAATCGCATGTCGGTGAGACACTAATCATGTCTTCCCGATGCGATTAAATCCTCCTGCAACCATCGGCATAACATGGAACTGTCGATGAGAGTTCTTAGCAAGCCCAAAATTCATGCCGATATCACCTTTGTTATCGCCCAGAATATCGGCAAGACATATCACTTTTGGCAAGATGCTACAACGAGCCCCTTGGAGTCACACATAAATCTCTTTCATCACTGAGACCTTCACCCTTCAGCAAGACCCTTTGGCGAGCAGCCCCATTCTCTCCGAGCTCCTATCATTTCGTTTGATGAGACTCCCTGTCGGTCGGTGAGACCTCTTGCCGAAGGCAAAATACTTTGGCGAGATCATTTCATTTTGGGAAGACCCTAAGCCGTCGGCGAAACATCCTGTCGATGCCATCCCTCCTTTGCTGATGCCGCCTCCTTTGTGTATCGGCAAGATGTCTTGGCGAGACTTAAAATCCTTCGGCAAGCTCGAGACCGCTTCGGCAAGACCATCGCCTGTCGGGGAGACTTCATAGCGAACTACATATGTTTCGGCGAGAGCCCATTTCATTTTGTTTCCGCAAGACAAACATTTATCACCAAGAGGTCACAGAGGGCTTCATGAGTCATGTCGAGATCCCTTTCTATCGCTAAGACCATACCAAGTTGGTAAGACATCATTCCGACGACCGGATGCTACACCGATGTCTTTTATGTCAGGGAAACCCTCTGTCGGTTGGTGAAACCTCCTAGTGATGTTGGATCTTTCTCCCTGAGCTGGTTCCCCTTCGGCAAGACTTCAGTTAGTCGCCAGGACCTTTTGGTGAAAGCCTCAACTCCTGGCGAGCTCAGACTACCCCTGGGGGGAAACCACCACTTGTTCACAACAGTTGGCGTGACCTCTTGCCGAAACCTTCCTTTCACCGAGACACCCTCCATCGCTGAAACATCTCACCGAAGGAACAACCTTACACCGAAGCCAACACTCCTCCGGCAAGATTTCACTTGTCGATGAGACACTATATTGTCGGCCAGACCTTACGATGAGTAGCCCCGTTCACCCCGAGCTCCAATCTTTAATTTTTTGGTGAGACACTGGCAAGTCAGGAAGACTTCTCGGTGAGGTCCAATAGTCATACCGATATCTGCTTCCGTCGCTGAGACCACACCATGTCGGCAAGACATTACCCCGACGGCTGGAAGTTACGTCGATGTCATATATGTTGAGGAGACCTTATGCATTTGGCGAGACCTTATGGCGAAGCTCAACCACTTCCCCGGGCTCAAACATCCCTTCAGTGAGACACTAAGCCCTCAGCGAGACATTATGCTGATATCAATTTCTCTCGGCGAGGCCTTTGCCAGTCGTCAAGACATCTTGGCGACTTGACCTTCCTTTTGGCGAACTGGGATCCCGTCAGGGTGACTTTTCATTATCGATGAGACTTCCTGGTGGGACCATCCTGCTCTCGGCGATGAGTCTACTTTCTTGTCGGGGAGACATCATGTGGTCACCGGGACTTTCACCGAGCTCCAATCTTTCACCGACGTAACTTCATCTCGGCAAGAGTCCACCCTATCGGTGAGACTTCCCCCCGAAGCCATCTTTGTCGCCGAGACTTCATCCTTTCGGCAAGATGCTATACCGAAGCCCCCAGATTACACCGAAGGCATCCCGTTTCGGTGAGACATCGTTCAGTCGCTGAGACGTTACAGCGAGGCCCCTTTCTTTCTTCGTGATGACACTTCTTTTCGCCGAGACCTTCAGCGAATGTGAAACCTTCTCCTTGATGGCAGCCTTCTGAATAATTGTCGGTGAGACTTCCTTCCAGCGGAGAGATACATAAAAAACTCCTGGCGATCGGTGTATTCAAACAAATAGAACACACTGCCAGTTGGCAAGACAACAGGAGGGTCTTGCCGACTTTCTTCTCTGATGGATTTTATGCCAAAAATAATTTAAGGCATGCTTTTCAACTGAGCTCCTTGTAAAACGTCATCAGATGCATGACCTAACCCTCGATGCAAATGTCCCATTTGGCCCCTATGAACATCTGAAACATAATATCCTGCCTGATTGAGCCCGTAGGTGAAAATTGGGTAAAATTACCATTATAAATTTATTAAATATAATATTGAAATTACCAAAATATAAATACTAAATATTATAATCATTATAATATTATACTTATGAATATAAATATATTAAAATAAACATGTAAAAACAATATAAATAATAACCATTGAAATATACATTAAACAAGAAACATAAAGAAGGTTGAGTGATTAATCATAAAGGTCATCACTTATTAGAAAGGTAGCAAACAAGAGTCACATCCCTCCAAAAAGGAAAGAGCACAACCCTCCATGGAAGCATATCTCTTCTCCAACGTGAGGGGCTATAAGATAAGAGGAGATAAGAAGGTGAGGGGCATCGAAGGGAGAAAAGAATATAATCTAACAGAGAATCATATTCTCTAAAAATCTAATCACAAAAAGAGAGCAACAAACTGTAGGGAGAAGATACCAATAGGTTGAGCAAATACTAGATGCCTTCCTAGACCTATGCCACTCCTTGATGGATGATTGTGTGTGCCACTTGGAGCCAAGGGGGTGATATATGCTCTTGGGCCTAGGGAGAGTATGTCTACGGGCCCCCTATGGTAACTATTCCACCAACCTCTGCAAGGTTTGCTTGTCAAGATGAATTGAAGGAAGGGGTTAAATCATAAGAAGGATGGATAAGCCAGCAAGGGTAGGGAAAGTAGATACAAGTTTCCCAACAACTAGAACACCTCATATTGAATGACTGTGTGTGCCACATGAGGGACAAGAGGGATGGTATATCCGCTCTTGGGCTTGGTGTGTATGGCTTTGGGTGGATCTATCATGCTCCTCATCCTAATCCCCTTATGATTCAACTTACAATGTGCATTATGATATTGTGTGGCTTATATTTGAAATAGTTAGATGTTTATATGATCTAGGAGATAAAACATTGAGTATATATATATTTGATTATATGAATTATATTTCAACATCATCTAACATAGTTGCAAGACCTAAACTACGATTCATCTTTCTTAAACCATCTAATTGGTGAACCATAACCCTAACTACACCTATCTTGTGATTCTAGGGTAAGATTTAGGGTTTTCAAAAAAGGGGGACATTATATATGATCATGCTAAAAACTTGAGACCATGTTCCTAACACCATCTTCAATCTTGTTAGAATGAGGAACCCTACACATCAATGCCCAATTTCCTTTTGCGGTAGTATTATCCAAAACCTTTCTCCTTTTCACATATCTTGTTAGTGCCTTTCTACTTAAGTCAATTTCAGTTGAAAGTGAAGATATTTGACACTTTCTTGACATTTGTGGACTTACAATAGATTTCAACATCACTCTTCTTGAAATTCTCTTATCTGCTATCATATGGAACCCAAATATTTTTTAACATTCTCAACAATAACTTTTTCTATGTGTCTTTTCCTATTTTTTGTGAAATCTACACCCAACAATTGTAATGGCTCTTTTAGCTCATCACAAAGAAGAAAATTTGATAATAGTTGGGCTTGACGAAGTGTATCATCATTTTGAAATAAGCCTCAAATATTTCCTTTGAAATTATATTCAATGACCTCTTAGTAGTTTGACTAGGTTTTTCAACATAAAATTTCAATTTCTTTATCCATTTCAAGTAAATGATCTATATTTTTGTAAGAATTTTCTCTTCACCTCTTTAATTAGATTCATAGTATGAATATCAATAGAAGGAAGTGATACCGACCCTTGTCCAATATCAAAGTATGGATGGGCCTCCTCTCTAATATCAATTGTTTGTGCTTGGGTCTCCTCTCTGACATCCATTATGTGTGCTTTAGCCTCTTTTGCTCCAATAACTAAATTATGCTTGACCTTTACTCTAGCTAGTGAATGTTGAGCCCCTACACATATCATATAAAAGAGAAGATTTTAGAATATATTTTTAAGGGAATAAATTGGCATCAAAACATTAAACTTAATGTAAGTTGTAGTTTAAAAATGAAATTTAAACATATATATAAATAAATGTTAAATTTACATATAAGGATGGATGTATTAATGTCTATGAAGTATGGGAAATATACTTTTATAGATTGTGTTATATTGTTCATCATAATTTAATCATCAATCAGCTATGTGAATGTCATGCTTTGACATACTATAAAAATTAATTTGTTCAAGTTCTTAAGATTCAATCCTACATTGTTAACAATGAACATAATTTGACCTTCAACGTACAAATATGGTCTTGAACCTATTGTCTAGTTTTTCATAGAAATATGGTCACCTACAATAATTTAGGACAAGATAGTGTTAAAAATCACTCTTTAAACTTTAGGATAGTGAAACCAAATATGTAATTATCGTGTTTCTTAAGCAATCCTCTACAATTATTCAATGGTTAATGAAAATTTTGTGAACATGCCAAGAAGAATGTCAATGCTTAAATATGTACTTATGAATGTTTATGTTAATTCTATGAATTTTCTAGTACTTTTCAATGAGGATGTGTGTAAGATAATGATCAACTTATTTTACTACTTGTGATGTACTTATGAGGTTTTATCCTTTTATGCAACACCCTACCAAGTCAAGTTGAATATTTTCTCCTTGAATTGATAGGAAAAGACTAGTTTGGAGGTATTTTGGCTTAGTTCTAACATGAATTTTGATTTTACAATTGTATATTAAATATTTTAGACAAGGTCTTGATGTAGATTAAAGGATGCAACTATAGGATTTATCTAAGGCGTAAAACATGAAATTTGGAGATTGAAATAGGATCTTGGGAGCATGGGGAATCAATTTATCTTAACTATGGGTCAAATTCCAACCCTCATAGTAAAATATGCTATTTATAAACTAGATTATTAAACTATGGATAAAGCATCAAGGTGATTATGAGAAGAATGATGTTAGGGATGTAGTTTTCATCATGTTACAATTTTCTCCAACTTTGAATTATAATTAAACTACCACCAAGCATGCATGCCAAAGTAAACAACAATAGAAAATGAATGTAAATGGAAATAACATATTATCTAATCATACATGGATATGGATGGTCATGTGCACACTCCATCTAAAGTTAGTTACATCCTCAATGTTACAATCAAATAGTTCTAGGAGTATCATCTAATCAAAATCTTAAATAAGCATTACTGTAACTGCTTATTAACGTCAAATCATAATTTGTCAAAGTAAAATTATAGGTACATATATTCAATTACTAGATCATTTTAACCTAAAAAGAGACAATGTAATAAAGATAAGTGTGTAGGACCATATTATAGATCAATATAACTAGTAAAGGAGGAGATATATTACATTGTGAATATTTCTAACTATGCTCCTAATGGTCAAAGATATTTTTGGACTTATAGAAAGATACATAATCAAACTGATTAATGTTAGAGATCATACATAATCACTCTAACCATGGTCATGTTATGCAAAATTCCTATAGGGCTACAATAATCATATGCATAAAATATTAGTGATATTATATGTCCCCTCTAAGTGGTTTTGCACAAATTGTGTAAGTGATTACATGAATGGATAATAAATAAATGATAAATAAATAACATTGTAAGATAAATCATGTAACAAGATGAAATAAAACCAATAATCACATTTTATAAACAACATAATGCATGCAAAAAGATATTACTAAAATGTGATCATGTGATTCTATGTACCTGTAGACACCTAAATTTGGACACTTAATTTATCCAAATTTATCCTTTTTCGTCTAAGCATCCCCTTATTTGCATTAATTAAGTAATATTGTTATTATTTAATTAATATCCTTAATTCTGCCAAATCCCTAAGGTATTTAATTAATAAATAAATACATTATCTCTTTAATCCTCCTTTTCACCAATTGAATTAAATAAATATGACATTTATTTAATTCCTCATATGTCACATCCTCCATCATTTTTATCTAATCCTAATCCATCTTCTAATCTCATCATTAGGATGTGCACATGCCTAATCCTTGATTAAGATGTGTCACATCCTCCAACTTTTGCAAGTTGGCCTCTAATCTTTCTTAGCCACCTAACCCTCCTCTAATCCTTCATTAACTAGCCTAATCAACCTCTCAAGGAATTTTTAATTCCTTTTATCCTTCCAAGGAATATTAAATTCCTTTTTCTCTTCCCCATGTGATCTTTGACTTGTCACATCAAGTCACAAGTGAAATCTAACCCTCTTCGAATCTTCATTAATTAGTCTAATCAAGTACTTGCACAACCTTAATCACTCCATGTCATTTGTCTTAAGTCAACCCTATTAAATGCTTTCTCTTTTTGGAGAAGGCACTCCATTCCCCATGTGAATTTTTAATTCACATTTAATCCCCCAATGCATTCCTTCTCTCATCCCCATGTGGATATTTGAGGAATTTTAATTCCCCACATGTCCTTTCACCCACATGGGGATAAGGACCTCCTTTATGAGGAGATCTTGTCCAAATCCCAAGGTACTATGTACCTTCTCCATGTCATGTACTATCCTTCCACCTCATGTACACATCACCTTTTTGAGCCACTTCACATGCCACATGTCAAGATGTGAGGACTTGTGAGTTCTCAACTCACCTTGGCCCTACATCTTGATCTTGGTGGCTCAATCTCAACCGTCCATTTCCCTAGAGAATTCCAAAATCTCTATAAATACTCCCTCTTTTCTCTCATTTTGGGAGGGATCATTCATAGTAGCCAAACTCTTATAAATTTTTTTCTCAAACCATACTTAGCCATTTTTCCACTTTCATCCATTTTCCATCCACCCTATAGCTTGCATCTTCTTTCCATCCAAGGAGCACACAACACCAAAGATCGAAGGGCCAACCAAAGGATCGATTCGAGACAAGGTAATTTTTTTTATTTTATGTTGTATTGAATCCAACTAGGCTAATCTTGAGGTGTAGGGTGTTTTTAGTGTTATTTGCTTTCATTTGCTTGCTGCTCGTATTCTGACACTTAAATTTGCCCTATCACAGTACCAAAGGGAAATGAGATATCATAAATATTGCACAAATGGTGAGGATAATAAAAAATCCATAATAGCCCAATTAATATTATAAGGACATGTAGAAATAGATAAATATAATCATGTAAGTACGGGGTGACCCTTTGGTGAAGTGGTGGGGATTCTTGCTTGTAGGGGAAACAACTAAGGTTCAAGCTTCACAGGGTCTTTCCCTACCACGTCAACAATTGAGACATAACTTTATGGAGGGTCTGGTGATTCTTTGGGCTATTGAGTAGGCTTGTTCTCTTGGTTGGTGCAAGATCACCTACAAATCAGACTCTCAAGTCATTGTTAATCTATTGAATGATCATAATTTGGAGGGGGTTAATTGACAACTTGCTTCAATTGTTAGGCATATTGTGCAATTGTGCTCCATGCTAGAGTCTGTGTCCTTTACTCACATCCCTCATGAGTGGAATAGGGTGGCTGATTGTTTGGCCAAGTGGGCCTCTAAGCATGTTGGTGGGTGGAAGATTGATGGTTGGGAGCACTTATCCCCAAATTATTGCCAAGTTTTAGAGAATATTATCTTAGAGGACATGGCAGGTTGATGTTGGTTGTTGGTTGGTCTTGTTGTGCATTTGGCTCTTGGTTGGTTGGTTGTTGGTTTTGTGTTCTTGTTTCTCTCTAGGTGCCTATTTGGACCCTAATATTTTTATATTGGTGATATTTTGTTATTAATAAATTTTTACCCTCTTTTTCAAAAAATAATAATAATCATGTAGGTAAAAGAATATTTACATTTAACTCAATAATATTTAAGGTTTAGGGTTTAGGAATATGGTATAGGAAATTATCACAAGTCCTTAATTTACTAGAATATATTTTGAAAATTACAACTTTAATACTTAATTATTACTTATTTATGTACATACAATATGTCTAAATTCCTAATTTATGTGTGTGTGTATTAGTTAATCTAGTTGAAGGGAATTTGGCGAATAAATAGTCATACATGTAGATTTAACTCAATAATATTTAAGTTTTAGGGTTTAGGGTATAGGGTTTACGAGTTAGGGTTTAGGACTAGGGATGTTTTGATGATAGTCAAATTACATGAATTGAAATAGGATCCACAATAAAAATAAATGAATTTAAAACATACTTGAATTGAAAAAAATACTTCAATTGAAAATAATTTAATCTTATTTCAATCCTAATCTTATCCAGAAGATGATTTAATTGAAAAAAAATCAAAATTTATATAAAATACATACCTTCTCTTTGATCATAATATCTTCACATATTTTCTTAACACAATTTCTGTTCCCTTTTTGTTGAATGAGATCATGCAATCTTATTTTTCCTTTGCCCTTTTATTTCTCATCTTCTTCTTTGCAAAGTATGATCTTGAAGCACTTGTAAAAAATACCAAAAAGCAAAATTTTCTTGATTTCTTGATTTTTTGATATTAAAAACACAAAAAATGACCTTATATATATACATAACTCAAATAAATATTTAATTGCAAAAGGTTAGTTAAAATTAGCCTACGTTTGAAGGTTAGCCACTATTTTTTTTAATATTATTTTATTGGCGGACCTTCATTTGAAGGTCTTTAAATAATGTATTGGTTTTCATGCTTATTTTGAATCAATTTACCTTGCTTACTTTATTGTTGTGACTTTGTGATTGTAATTCATTTATTTCATGCTTATGTTTCATGCTTTGCAATCATGTTATTTTAAGGTCATACAATCACAAATTCTTGTGATAGACTTATGCCAGAAAGGCCAACACTCTCAATCTCTATCTACAACATCCCAAATGTGTATCAATTTAAAATATTGTATATATGCATTAATAAAATAAGGCAACCCAATTGACTGCCCATCAAATCTCACCTATTAATTAGAGGTTGTGCTCTAGTATATGCTATTAGAGCAAGCAATCCCTCATCATAATGACCCAAACACATTATTGAAGGAAAATGGATCTCTTGGGAAAAAGAAAAAAATAGATGAAAATATCAAAGGAAAAGGTTTTATATTTATTTTTGAAGATACTTACGTCATACCCAATTTGTGGATCACACAAAAATAGTCCTCAACTAAAATACTAAATGAGGGTTTTCAATAAAAGGTGCCTAGTTTTCTTGTATGTACTTGCTTTAATAATGATTTTAAAAAGCACAAGTAAAAATAAAGCTCAAAGTAGAGAAAACTCTAATTATAACTAGCACTTGCACCAAAAGGGGTGCAATGGGTACACCAATAGAGAAGTATATGGAAGTCAACATGCTAAGAAGTTACTTTGTAGTGTTTATATAAGTTTATAGTGGGAGTTTGAAATACATACACAAGATATTTGATTTACAAATATTTGGAACAAATGGAATTTTTTTTTAATTATAATTTTTTGTATAGCGAATTGAAGGAAAGATTCATAACAATTTCAATTATGATGCTTTTGTAGTTGATGATTCAATGTGCTTGTATGAAAAGAGCCTATGCAAAGAAGTTTATGTTGTTCATTTATTTGTTCTTACACATTCACAAAAAAGTTAGAACACTTACATCATAATTGCATCAATGATTTTATTTGAAAAGTAAAAAGTATAGAAAAAAATGAAAGTAGGTGATAGAAGGAACTATAGGTGAGAGAATATATTTTTTGGTAGCATCGTAGGAGCACTTGATGCAAAAAAAAATTATTAAGAAGCCATCTATAAACCATGAAGATATGAGTAGATTAGCTTTGAATTTATTTTTGTAAAGCATATACTATGAAGAAAACAACCACCTGTAAACCATGAGGACATGAGTAAATTAGCTTTGAATTTCTTTCTGCAAAGTATATACTATGAAGAGCATAGTAAAAAAAATAAAGTGAAAGTTGATGCAAAGAAGTTTGGAAGTAATTATGTGTACTTTTACTAATCATAATGAAAGCATATGTGTACCTGTAATAATCAATTAAGCACTTGCAACCACCAAGTGAAATATACGATACACAACAACTCAAAGTAGATCTTAGAACTTAAATCAAGGGGGACTTGAATTTGAAGAACTTGTATGTGTTGTGGTAACAAGCCACAAAAAGTATGAAGGAATGATGGAAATTATTTGAGACATTCCTAGGTAGAAATTGGAGATCAGAGAATCAATCCTCTCACAAAAAGAATAAGTGTAAAAGAAGAAATTAGGAAAATGGTTAAATTAGCCTATCGATGCACTGGTATATTGGTAAACCTCATTTTGAATTTAAAAAGACAACTTAAAAATGTATTGAATCATAATATTAATGTTTAAAGGATTATGATGTCAATGTAAAGGAACACATTGGTATAAAGTGGCCCATGTTTAAATTCGCATGCCACAATAAGGCAACCTATGTAACAACCCGACCCTTCGGTAAAATTAAAATTTTCATAATTTACATCCTACAAGTATGTAAACATGTTATCATGACATTGCAATGAAAAATTTCCTTTTCTTTATTGATAATACATGATCATGTTGCTATATTCAATTTACAATAAAGATTCCATTTTAATAGAACAACTTCACAAGTACATGAAACAAGAACAGATACCTTAATTAACATAACTCCAATGAGCTTTAGAAAAAATAGTAGTAAGAAGTTCCAGGAGTCCGTCCTTTCAAATCTTGGTACATTGGCCGCTTGCTGAGGAGGAGAAACATCACTCGGGAGCTTTTCTGCCAACCACAAACTTATAATGTGGTCCCCCACACACCTATCATTAGATAGATTGCCCTCCCTTCGAAGAAGAGATTGGTAGGGTATCCTTTAACAATTACCAATTGAGCATAGTGTTGTGTTCCTACATAACTAGGTCCTGTGCATACAACATCTCTTGAACTAGTATGTACTTCGGGATCACAATGAACTGACAGTTTAGTCTCAACTATTTCACACCTAAGTGGATGTTGTACATTTCACTACTTTGGCCAAAGTATTATCATTCAGTACTTCAAATGAAGGTCATTTATCATATGCACTACTCAGGGCCGATTTGCATTAAGGCTTTCTTACACTACGCGTAGGTTGGTCTATCGGGGTAGTACATACCCTAGACTTCCTACATCAAGCTATCTACTAGAATGGAGAACAATCTATTAAGTACTCACAACTATCTCCCTTATACTGGACACTCTCATCCTAGGAGCTTCATTAACTTGACTAAGTTAATCTATAACTAGTTGTGATCGGTAACTTATTAAATGCCTTCAATTCATTTCCTAGTACTAAATAGCTATATACAAACATACACGCCTTATACGGAGTCAATACAATTAATGCAACTTTCTCTTCAATGCCTAGTGTATTCTGTACACTAATGTACGCAAAACTAATAGCAAAGAACATGCAAAACCCTTCTTATTTCACAAATTATCTCTTTGCAAATAATCATTTTTCCTTCTAGATATTCAATCCTAAGTACATCAACCTTCATTCCCTATTCTTTTCAATCAAAGGATATAAAACAAACTTACTTCTAAATACAAGAACAACAGAAAGCATGAAAAAGAAAAAGAGTTAACATGCCTGACAAGAGCTTTTCTCATATGTTGAATTAATATGAGAATGCTTCTCCTCTAGCCTGCCGCCAAAGGACTTCCAGCTAGCTCTGTTAACGAACTCTTAACTCAATTGTTGATAATTTCAAACTGCTATTCTCAGGTATAAAGAATGCTCTTTCAACACAACATAATACACCTTTAGCAGATCAAAGACTCCTTCAACAAATGATGAGTAAATGATGAATACTCAGATATTGCTCTCAATTTGATAAATGCTTTCATAACAGAAACAATTTACACTCATGAATGAACAGAATTGAACTTCTAATTTCCAATTTCGTGTTTTGAAGAATGAGCCTTACAGGCTTTATATAGTGTTTCAGGATTTAACTAATTCCTCTTTCCAAGGCGTCTAAGCTGCCAACGGGGTTTGGAATGGTTCAAATGAGAAATGTGTCACCCTATAGAGAAGATTTTGACTTCCATTTGCTGACAGCTATGAGATAAATTTATTTTGCTCATGACTAGTTCATAAAATCGTGACACCTTCTGGTATTGGCGTGATTCAACAGGTAAGGATAAGTGACGGTTGAATGCAAGACTAAATCCCAGGTCAGATGGCGTCCACACCTCCATTTTCTGGTTGCAAACAGCTTCCTTTTAGCCGTGTTCTGTTACCCTATCATGGTTGCGCGATTCTTCATGTGCCATTTTCACGAGAAGCTCTATTTCTTCCTTATTTTAAATTTCATAGTTTCAATTTAGTTCCAAAAGAAGTATTTGAATCTTGGCGAATTTGTGTCAATGATATTCGATTTAATTGTGAAGTCATAGTAATTTGATTTCAACTTCTAAATGAAATATTCATTTTGAGAAAAACGTCTCATGTTTCAAATTCGTGATTTCACTTCAACACTTAGTGAATATTAAATAAAAATGTTTGTTTAAACTTCATTTGATTTTCAATTCTATAAAATATATCTATATGTATATATTATTATATTAGAATATATATAATATAGTTTTAATTTACATTATATATTTATGTATAATTATTTAAATTTAATAATTTAAATAATCTCGTATACATATTTATATTTTGTAAAGACTATATTATATACATACTTAATATAATATTAAATATATAAATATATTTACCTTTACATATATACATGTATTTACATATACATTTTAAATTACATGTACGTATATTGTGAGCCAGTCAGCATACTTTCATTATACGTACCCATGTATATGTATATATATGTGTATACGTAGATTCTGAGGTAATATCGTCATAATATATATTCATATTCACATATATATAACAGGTTGGTTGTGGGTATGTATTCATGTATATTTACTTGTATACCTACTTTATGTATACGTATTCATAAATACATTTATATTGATGCACACGTATGGCATATCCATCTACTCTCATACGTTGTATCAACATGAATATACTTATGGACACTTGTACATACCGTATTTATATGTATATATACATATACACATGTCCACCTCTAACCAGAAATATTATTCCACATATGAATATATTGGCAAGCATCACTTATTCGCACATTCAGAAGTAGATACGACTCCTAATGACAATAAACAAGCCTAAGGATGACTTACCCTTAACTCAACAAATGACTTAGCTTAGTTAGTCTATAATATGTGTGTGTATGCCCAATTGGTACTCGTTACTGTTTACCTGACCAAGCTCCTCCCCGAGTGATATCTCTCCTCTGCCTGGAGGTATGAACCTGTTTCCTGCACACCATGACATGACAACGGGAGTCATATGCTCAAAACAAAGCAGAATACATGAAACATTTCAAAAGTTAGATTATTCACAAATCAATAACCTTTCATTCTCCTTTATGCAGTATTTCACCAAGAATAACATCAAATGAAACAACTTTCATATTGAAAACAAGGTACAAGAATCATTAATTCACTTCCAAAATTCACATTTACTCTATCTATTAATGGTAAATTTTAACGTCACAATTTGGGATGTAACAACCTATAACCTAGAAGACAAATAGCAATTTTTTTGGCATATATAAATACAAACTTAAAATATTGTATTATATGCATTAATAAAATAAGGTAACCCAATTGACTTCCCATAAAATCTCACCTATTAATTAGAGGTATGTGCTCTATTATATGCTATTAAAGCAAGCAATCCCTCATCATAATGAACTGAATACATTATTGAAGAAAAATGGATCTCTTGGAAAATTTAAAAAATAGATTAAAATATCAAAGGAAAAGGTTTTATATTTATTTTTTAAGATACTTACATCATACCCAATTTGTGGATCACACAAAAATGGCCCTCAACTAAAATACTAAATGAGGGACTTCAATAAAAGGTGTTTAGTTTTCTTCTATATACTTGCTTTAATAATAATGTGAAAAAACACAAGTAAAAATAAAGCTCAAAGTAAAGAAAACCCTAATTATAAAAGAATATCCAAAATAACACTTATTTTTATAATAGAGTGTGTGACTAAAGGATTGAGTTGCTATTTAATTGAACAATTAAGGAAATCTAAGAATAAAAAATCATACATATAAAGAGGAATAGGTAATCATATTTTTGTGTTCACCTAAAGCGAAGTTCATATGGTTAGGAATTCACTTTTCTTCCCATTATTCTCTAACAAAATGAGAAGTTAGTGCCCAACCACATTGATCAAATGAAGTGAAATCTATTTTTTTGGGCTAAGGGAGCCATAATTTTCCCCCCTGAAAAAACACCTCTCACAAAGCCATGCTTCAATATTTTACCTATTTTCTCCAACCTTCATATCTAATCTTTAGGGCTTCCATACTCTTCCAAGTTCAACTCAAGCATATTTAGAGAAAATATAGAATTCTTGTTAAATTTTATTCCATAATTTATTGACATTTATAATAATATGGCCATTTAACAATGGATTGTTTATGGAGCATGCATTTGTCATATTGTTATAACTTTATCAATCCTAAGCCTTCCAAGGGTAACAAACTAATTTCAACCAAAGTTTCCTTGAAATGACCTATATATAAGAAATTTAGTAGACACATCTCCATTCACGTTATTATAATGAAAAAGACCTTTAAAATAAATGAAAAGGCTATCTATGTTAGTAGGAATTCTAGTAGGTAAGTCCCTCTCCTAAATAATTCATCTATTTTTATTAGAATCAATATTAGAATAACCTTTATTGGAATTTAGGGTTGGGGAGTGATGAACCTTTTGGTATCCATTAAAATAGTTTACATGAAATTTTTTGTTAAAACCAAAAATATGTTGATAAAATAAGGCAAAAATAAAGAATAATTTTTTATCAAGTTAAAATTAAATTTTAATTTTAAATTATACGTTTTGATTAGAGATCATCTAATACTTTTTGAATCAACTTAATAAATAACAAGATCGTGTCATGCTCTACAACTTGCTTTTTATGCTGCATTAACATGCCCAAGTTATACCACCATGGATGACAGGAACATTATATGCATTCCTCATGACTGCTTCAAATATAGGTATGTGGCTTTAGAAGAGGGAATTTGTAATGCATCACACATCATATACATGGAATAAAAATGCACTAACTATGAGGATCATTACTAATACCAATGCATAAATTATGATAGTACCATTATATGATTAATGGAAGAGGGTTGACATGTCACACATAACATAAACACTATTGAACCAACAAAAAATATGTATAAATTAACCACAAATCATGCACTATATTATGCTACCTTTGAATGAAGCTTATAAAAGACCAAAATCTGGTTATTTCTAGGACCATACACCATATGAAAGGAACCAAAGAACCTCATTTTTAATCCATATAGAAGCAATTATTGATTAGCATTTTGCATCATTCATACTTCATTTATAGTGGACAGTGTGCATGTAAGATTCAACCTATACATTAATAAAAAAAGAGGTCTAAAATATAACATTTCTTAGTGTTGGAGAATGCCAAGATTAGAAAGTTTGAATTGATAACCTTCCACAAGTGAAATGATAAACATAATAGGATACCTATCATATAATATGAAGATTTTGTAAAATACAATGATGAACATTGCTCTTACAGACAAGGAAGATGAGGTAGGAAGGTAGGGCCGAACAATTAACTAACCCTCCAAACGTGTAACACTACTTGTGAGCTCACTTGATAAGTGTGTGAGCAAGTGTAAAATGTGCATGCAATAGATGTCTCAAGTGATTATGACACGTGTATCAATGCTATGAAGTGAGAAAAAAACCTAAAATATCCAAGTAAACTTAAGCTAGGTTTGAATAGGCCAATCCTAGAAAGGTGATATCCTAACTAGATGGATAATGACACTATTTACACTAACACCCCCTTTAAGTGCAACTTAGGGAGTAATGTATGTATGATGATGAGTCCTAGCTACTAGGACATGTTAGGTGCTCATGTAAAAACTTCTCATAAAGTGGAGTAAAGGAGAAAAATCAAGTGGGAAATAAAAACCCCTCTCCAAAAGAGAAATGATGCAAATGCAATGAAATTAAATGTAAAAGTGAAGAAGATAGAAGGACCCATGATGAACCCCTAAGGATTACTTCTATCACATAAGTAAAAGAAGGATAGAGAGAGACTATTGAGCCTCCCATAAGAAGGATAGAGAGAGACTATTGAGCCTCCCATAAGATCATAGAACTTGTAGTGTTAAGTGATGCTCGAAGAAGAATGCAAAATGTGATCCTTGAATTTTGAACAACATTTCTTCCCCATGGAAGAAGATGAACTACATATAGGTGCATGAAATATTCCCATGTGAGATTAATATAAGTCTTTGAATGATGCACAAGATCTAAAGACAATGGTGAAATCTTTGAAAGCTACTTAAATGCTCCATACGAAGGCTGATGTAGAACAAAAACCAAAGGTGTAGATGGGTTGACAACAACATTGATGTGGTTGTCATCAAGGTGCCTACCAAATTTGTAAAAGTGGATTTACTAAACAAGTCCAATATTACATGTAAGTAACCATCCTAATCAATTATAGCGGAAACACAACTACACATAACTTCTTGTCTTGAATCACAAGAAACCAATTATGTAGGAACACTCAATATTGAAGATGTAGAATGTGAAGGAGATGTGATATTAGTCTAAGGTGAAGGAACTAATGAGGAGGATAGAAATCCAAGGTTCAAATAACAAAATTGTATCTCCTTATGCATGGTGAAGATATCAATGCCATCTATATTCAAACCATCATGTCAAAGTCAACAAAACCAAAAGAATAAAAGGAGTATAATTTGGAATCATAAACATATTGAATCATGAAAATGATTTCTCTACTTTGCAAATCTTTGATGATCACAAAATATGGTGTGAACTTAACTATTTTTCTTGTGCCACTATGTATAATATGATAAATGGAAAGGAGATTATTGGATAAGGAAGGTGCATAAAGTACATCATTGAATGTTTCATCTCCAATATCAATAGATCATTTTCTAAGAGCTGGCATACAGGTGTTATTCACCATTAATATTGGTGGGAAAAAACAAGGCTCAAATGGGGAAAATAGTTCCCTAGATGCAACCATGTGGTGCGATGCCTTAAAATCAAGAAACCACTTGTGTGATTTGTTGTTTGCAGAAGTAAAGAGTGTCATACCCTTATCATTTCTTGAATATGTGAATGATGTGGATGGGGAAAAAGAAGAACCACCTATCTGGGATGTAGACAATTGAGTTTTGTTTTATTGTAGATGCCTCAAGTCATCAATTTCCTTTTTATAACATTGGTGTTCCTCATACCCTGGTTTCTTGCAATAAGTACATTTGGGCTTCTCCTTATAATTTTGAGCAACTAATGCTTGAATTTTTGAAGAGGTGATAGCATCCATAGATATTAACTTATATTGTTCTTCTATGAGTCTATCACAAAATTTCTCAAGAGAAGGCATTGCAAATGTTGTTCCAAGAGCATCCATTGTAGAATAGAAAGAAGAATCAAATATTTGATAAGGATTTTTTAGATTTGATAAAACCAAGAAGAAATATTACTTGTCTATATTTTTTTACCACAACCCTTAAGTCAAGAAAGAAAAGACTTAGATTAAACCAAGAAATCTTCAATAGATGGGAATGAATCAAGAGATATTGTTGTTAATTCAACATGCAGTTGTAGTATTTTGAACTCATAAATTGTACCAAAGAGATCTTTAAACTTGTCCCACATTTGCTTAGGAGTTGTACACTCTGCAATAAGGAATTGCAAGTTATCAGAAACATGAAGAAAAATGATGCCTATTGCCTCATCTAACTTGTTCCAATAATGTAAACTATTCAAAAGATCTAGTAAATTACATTTTTTATCTATTGACCATTTTCCATAACCCCTTAGATTGAAGAAGTTGTTGTACTTTGACTTTCTATGTGTAGAAATTATGTGGTGTTAAAAATTCAATTTTAGGATCCATGATGTATGCACAACAAGGCAATTGAATGTGCCTTACAAACCCCCCAAATTTGTATTATATTTGAACATTGACCCCCCTAGAAAGATGCAAGACAATAATTACAAGCTTTTGTTAAGTCTAGAACCCAAATCATCCATTTATAGCTCACAATTTTTGTTTGCAAATATGAAAAATAGGGAATCAAAATCTTAAAAATACAATCAAATATGAATTCTTTACAAAATTATGATATGAATACAAAAAATTTACAATTTTTTGATATCGGGGTGAAAGTTATGCCCCAACAAAATTTGCTTACAAAATTAACTTTGGAGGCCAACAAATGCTATTAAAATAACACAAATTTCAAATTGTATTGACATCAAAGTGTTGGAAACATAACCAAATTCTCGTCAACTATTCACACTTGAAAAATCAACTCCCCATTTGCAAGTTATGCAAAAAAGAAAACACTCCCCCTTGATGGTACCCATAGAATTAAATATAACCACTAGTGGTTGGTGATTAACAAACTATTATAGTTACCATGTGATGTTGCAAATGTAATACATGTTGTAGATACAATAGTATAGAATGCTATGTTGATAAATGCAAAGTTGCAAATGTAATACATGTTGTAGTTACAATACCTAGTATAGAATACTATGTTGATAAATGCTAACTATGGAAAAACAATGTAAAAATCCACCTTTGTTGATCAAGTATTGGGGCATATGGAGTTGTGTGGGGTTGAAGAAGATTGTTCCTTGAGCTAAATGGAGGATTCAACAACCTAATATCCAAGGAGACCGTCTGAGGTGTTGATCTGATCCTTAGAACAAGTGTTTGGTCTTTTCACCAAGTGGGGGGTCTGGCCAAGTCAAATGAAGATATCCATTGATGGAAAGAGTTAAGGTGAAGAAGACTTGGTTGTGGGTTTTGTGGACACTGGTAGGGCACTAAAATATTTGATAAAAGAGAATGATGCCACTTATTGTTTTCAATGCCTTTGGTGGTGGTAGAAACCAACAATGACGAGCCTTTAACATTGGCTCAATGTTGAGCTCTATAAATGGAAAGAGACCACAAAATATTTATGCCAAAAAATTGAGTGTTTAGCATCAACTCCTTATACAAGTGAATTGCAATTTGCAAAGCACTAAAGAGGTAACACTAGCATGTAAGGAGGTCATTGGAACTAGCATGCCCTATTTTTTTCTCCGGCAAGAATTTGGGCTTTGGGTCATGTTTTTCTTGCCTGATTTTTTTTTTTTTTTGCAAATTCCTTTCCTCTATGTGGTTGAAGGAAGAGGCAAGAAAGCCGAGGGGAGAGCAGAATGACAAGTTGAGTGAGTCTCAACAACATGAAACCCTTAGCTTGGCAGGAGAGTTTTTAGCTAGTTTTATGAAGAGCATGGATGGTATGGAAAATTGCAAACCCTTGGAGATGAGCAAGGACATAGTAGAATGTGTGCACAAAGATAGAGTGGAAGGAATGGACAACCAAATGAAGGAGAAGACCTATGAAGATATAGGTAAAACTCTTGAATGTCTGCTCCCTGATGATGTGGTCGATAGCTTAGTGGAATGCCAACATAAATATGTTATCTTGTTTTTTTAAGAGGCATCCCATTTGAATCTAATTTTTTTAAATGGGCCAAAACAAACTGGGAAATAGAGGCATTGAGAGGGCTTAGAAAAGGATATGTTACTTGAAAATTTAAATCAACCCATCATGCCCAAGTTGTCTTGCAATATGGTACTTGGATTATTTGTGGGAATTTTTTTTATCTACAAGCTTGGACTCTAGATTTTCACCCAGGGGGTCCCTCAAAATCCAAGTACCCTATGTGGATAGAGCTTCCATTTTTAAACTTCGCTTTCAGGCCATTCTTAAGAGATATTGTTACACAATTAGGAAGAGTGCTCTGGTGTAAGAATTTTATAGATAAATTTTCTAGCCTAAGGGTGCATCCAAGGGCTTGTGTGGAAATGGACCTAAACGGTCAACTACCTGAAAATATTAAACTAATTAGGCTAGGGTTTGAGGTTTTTTAGCCTATAGTTTATTTGAACAAACCTAATGCTTGTTTTTTTTGTAGATAAGATGGTCATTTAATTAGAGATTGTCCTCTCAGAAAAATAGATACATGCAAGACAATAGAATAATCCCATCTAATTTACAACAATTGCAAAATCATGCTCATCCTACTGTTATGCATAGTCTAATCTCTAATGAAAAGTAACATTATACTTAGCCTTCTTTTATGCCTAGTCCAGTCCCTAATGTGAAACAACATGCAAATGTCAACCTAGAGGAACATAGTAAGAGTGACATGTCTCCCACCTATAAAGATGCCATTATGCTAGAAGGATGGAGGATGGTTAGGAAAAGAAAGGAGCCTTCTAGGTCCCTTGAAATCCAAAATAGACAATTATCTTCACAAAAACATGACAACTCCCCATTCCATTCCATTGAGAGAAATCTAAAGAGCACTTCACCAACACATTCTAAAAGTCAAAGAGCTCACTCTCCCCATAATAGACATGTTTCCTTATCTCTGCCAACAAGATTGATATCTAGGTCTCCTTTAGCAATAAAGGAAAGTAGGCATTTTGATCAATTGATTATGCTATCCAATGGCTTTGATGTTCTCCCACAAGTGGAAGACCTCCATAACTTTTCTTAACTATGAATTTCATAACTCTTTCTTGGAATGTTAGAGGATTATATTTACCTCACCAAAAAATTGAGGTAAAGGATGCTATTGTCAAATGGAAACCAAATATTGTTTTCTTGAAAGAAGTCAAGATTAATGGCACATGTCTCCTCTCTTCTTTATCTAATGTATGGAGAGATACCATTTTTTTTCCATACGTTGCATAGAGAAGGTAGGGGGGTTGTTATTGGTCTTCATTATTTAATTAATAGGTTTTCCATTGATAAAGGGGAGGACCCTTCACATAGTTGTGTGTGGGTCCTTGCTTTTATCAATGGCCAACCTATTGGTTTCTATTTTATTTATACTCCTAACATTGCAAAAGAAAGATGCAAATTATGGTAATGAATTTCTAATAATCTACCTCATGTTGATTGGGTCATTAGAGGAGATTTTAAACATCATGTTGATCGCAGTTGGGTTGATCATGTTAAATTGAGTAATGAAGAGTTTGAAAAGTAGATATTTTGTAGAAACTCTATGGGTATTATAGATCCTATTGTTCAAAAAAAATCAAGTCATTAGTATAATTGGTGCACCTGAACTAACTATAGGATGGGAGCTGATAGGAAACTAAGCAAGTTAGATAGGTTTTATATCTCTCCCAACCTACAATTAGTTCAAGACTTTATGGGGAATTATGTGAAAGTAGATTATTCTACTACCTTATCAGATCACTCTCAAGTTATATGTATTTTTGCAACTGAGAAAGTTAAAGATGTGGATTCCCAATTTCCTTTTAAACTTAATACTTCACACCTAAAAATTCCTTCTTGTGTTGACACTTTCGTTGGCATTTGGAAGTCTATACCTAAGCCAAAAGAAGGTGAATCTTACAGGATATGGTGACAGACTACTATTACTCAATGTGTTGATTTCTTACATAAGTTTGATAAGAGATGGCATGGCAATGAAAATGTAAAGAAACATATCTTTAAGGGAAGATTGAGTTGAATAGGAAGATGCTGAATTTAAATCCTAAAATTATTTCTATTCTTGGACTTCCATTGTAAATATTGAAGCTCAACTTTGCAAACTTGATATGTATAATGGACAAGGGGCCAAAACCAGGGCTAGATTGCATTAGTTCAAAGAAGGAAATAAAGGCTCTAAATATTTATTTAATTATTTAAATTATAAACATAAAAAGGAGTATATTGCATCAATACAAGACTAGAATGGAAGGATTTGTACAAACCCAGATGAGATCAAATACATGTTTCAAGATTTTTATGAACAACTTTTTAGAGAAGATCCTCATTGGAAAGATGATAAATTTATACTAGAGGATATCATCCAAGGATGCATTCCCAGGAAGGTGGACCAAGAATACAGTCATTTCCTTAATTGAGACCTTTCCATTGAGGATTTAGAACATGTTGTTTTCTCTATGGCTCGTAACAAAAGTCCAAGGATTGATGGCTTATCAGTTGAATTTTACCAAACTTTGTGGTAGCATATTAAAGAAGGCTTTTACCAAGTTTACTTGGAATCTATGAAACAAGGGTCGTTGGGGCCAGACATTAATAAAGGCTTAATTAAGTTTCTTCTAAAAGGGAAGAATTAAGATCCCATTTTTGGATGGCGGCCTATAATTCTACTCAACACTTCCTATTAAATCATTGCTAAGGTCTTAGCCACCGGGATCAAACCAGTGGTTAAAAGGATTGTTAGACCTGAGAAAATAGGGTTTCTTGGAGGTAGATTTATACAAGTGACAATTTAATTTTGGCTCGGGAAACAAGTGAATGGGCTTAGTAATCAAATCAAAATACTTTGTTGGTTAAACTTGATTTTGATAAAGCATATGATAGGATATGGTGGGGGTTTATTATCAAGATGTTGCAGTGGTTGGGATTCGGTCCTAAGATATGTAAACATGTTAAAATGTTTTTTACTGATGCGAATGCACAACTGGTGATCCATAATACTTTGCCTAATATGTTTTTCCTCCAATGCTCGATTAGACAAGGTTTCCCTTTATCACCATTCCTTTATGTTCTAACCGTTGATGCTCTTGGTTATCTTTTTCAAAAATATAATCAAATGAATTTAATTAAAGGTATCTCTATCCCCAACAATGTGGTTGTTATAAATTCACATTTTGCTGATGACAGTTTTCTTTCTATTCAAAATTTTGAATCAAAAATTAAGAATGTTATGGAGGTTTTAGATTTGTATTGCGAGGTTTCAGCCCCTGGTCAAAATTGGCTCATCATAAAACTGAATTTATAATGATTCAATCTGATCCAATTCCTAAATGGATTCCTACATAATGGAAACAAATTAAACATGGATAGATCACTAGATACCTTGGTATTCCATTTGGACTAGGGGTTACACTTCATGATATGTGGAATTGGTTTATCAATAAATTGAAAAACAAAATCTTTAATTGAGGAAATAAACTCTTATCATTAGCAAGCAAAATACAGGTGATAAATCAAATATTTTTGGCTTCCCATGTCTGTTATTCTTCATGTTGGATTCCTTCTAGAAAAGGCTATGAAGATTTAGTTAAACTCATTCGATAGTTTTTGTGGACTAATTAGGATGGAAAAAAGGGGTTTTAGGTCCTCTTCATGGCTGCACTATATATAACCAAGGAACAAGGGAGGTTTGGGCCTCTTAGATCCTAGGACTCAAGGGGTGTGCTTATCAACTAAATGGATAGTAAGTTATGAAGATTTAGTTAAACTCAAGGGGTGTGCTTATCAACTAAATTTTGGTAAGACATCGTATTGTTCTTGCTATGGTAAGTAACAGGTGGCATAATGTGGGTTGGCAGGATAAAAGCTCCTTTTTTTCGTGTGAAAGCATCTTTCCCACTGCAATCTATAATGAAGGCTTGGCAACAAGTTTGTAAATTTTTAAATTGGAAAGAAGGCTCTTTACAACATGGCTTCAACTTTGCTAGCTCTTCCATTTGGTGGAATAAGCTTGTTTAATACCATATACAACCTCTTGCTATCTCCTTCCCTCAATAATCTCATTATCTTTTTAATAAAGGGGTGCAACAATTTGGAAACATATGGGACTTTACCTCCCTTGATTGGGTCAACTAGCAAGAGTCCAAGCAAGCTTTTAATTTAAACAACAGGTTTAAAGGATTCATGGTTTTTATAAAGGAGTTGGTTCCTATAGATCTCCTTATGAAAATATGTACTCTTATACATTGTAACTTCTTCAAGGATTGGTTGTGTCTTGGAAAATACTCCTTTTGTTTTCCTTTGAAGAAAATCTACTTTAAACTCCTTCCCAATATGACTTTTAATCCGAGACTTAATAGGAAATGGCATTGTAAATTTCTAGAAAATTAATGGAGACTGCTAAGTGCTCAAGTTTGGAATTTCAAGGTAGAAGCAAATGCCCAAATTTTGGCTTGGAAAATCTTGCATCATAAACTGCTTGTAGGGGATAGAATAAAATATTTAAAGACACAAGCTTCCAGGTGCCCTTTTTGTCAACACAATAAAAATCTAAAACATATCTTTTGGGATTGTTATAGAGCAAAAAAAATAGAACATTATACTTGACCACTTTTCTACTATTTTTGATCATGCACTACGATGTAAAGAAGTAATGTTTGGTATTAGACTCCATAAAAAATTAATTGTTGATTCTATAAGACAATGCATTCTTCTACACTTATGGAAAAGTAGATGTTTAGTTGTGTTTTCCAATCATATTTTGCATCAACAAACAAACATTCAAAAGTTTTTCTCTGACATAATAATTCAATTTATATTGAATGTTCTCAGCTAAGGAAGGGACAAAAAGGAGATGCAGATTATAATCAACATCTGGACATGATCAAATACTAGTTTCTACAACACCATGAAAGGGAATTTAGTTGTGCCAAATAACTGCGATTTTTTTCAATTTTAGTATGTAATTGACATTTTGGCACTTTGTGTTATGGGTTATGTGAAGTGCTAGTTGCTTCAGACTTCTTTGTTATTACTGGTTGGTATGGTTATCTGAAATCTTTGTGAGTTGTACTCTTGCAGTTTCTAGTGCTACTTTTTTCATTCCTTAATAAGAATGATTAAATATGGTGTTTCCAGTGGTGTCAATTCATTGCACAATTGAAGGAGTGTTGGTCCGAAGTAGATCAAACATGTTGGATAAATTGCCTAAGTCCATAATGCAATTTTTAGTGTTCTAAGAACCTATTTTGTGGTCTGCATTGCTCCTCCATGAAGAATATTGTCATGCGGTTCTAAGGTAATTTTGGTGCATGTTGGAGGAATCTAAATCCAAAGTTTCAATCCTTGAAGTCCTCCAAATTTGAAGTTAGTGTTGATAGTGTATCGCTCAAGATATGGCAAAGTTATAGTGACAAAGTACCTAATTGGAATGATCTACATTCCATCACGGATGATTTTTATGCTATGTGGTTTATAGGTGTCAGAAGTGCGTATGCTACAAGTGGCAAGTAGTTTGGAAGTCAACGTGTCGAGTTGTGAATGGATAATTGGTTCATTCTATTGTTGCTTCGCCAGCGGTGCCGACCTAAAGGGTTTGAGGTCGTGCAAAATTGAAGGATGTATGGATCAGACTTATAAGAGTAATTATAGGTCATGCCAACCTATTTTAATGTGTTACACATTTTGGTTTATTTCTCAAGGTGTGTGTGTTGGTGTTTTGAGAAGACAAACTATAAGGATGCACGGTACATCTATTAGGACAACCTAATTAATGTTTTGGTTGGATAAGATATATATACAAGGTTAATTTTGTGTATGGATGGATTGATGCGAGATTATTAAGAGTGTGTGAGATTTGGTGTAGAGAAGTGTGAGTTGTGATTGAGGTGAAGTATGAAGTGTGTCAAGTCAGTTTTTTGAGCTTTAGTGAAACTGTATCTTCAACATAGGTTAGATGCATTATTAATAGTTCATATTTGGTAGTGAGCCACCCCTTTCTCCATCTCTTTCTACTTTGGGCAGCGAGCCCTTTGGCAGTGATCCTTTCTCTTTTGGATAGTGATTCCACCATTTTGTATCAAACTTTGTAACTGGTTGCAATATATATTGTGAGCTAATCCTCACCGTGGTTTTTCCCTTTTGTGGTTTTCCATGTAAATCTGGTGTTCTTGTGTTCTTTGATGTGATGCATGCATTCTATGTTCCTTTTATTACTGCAAGTTTAATGTGATGCATTGAATGGATGTTTAAGGTTGATAAAGTTAATAATTACCAAGGAATACTAATTCACCCCCCCTTCTCTCAATATTTTGGGTGTTCAACAATTAGTATCAAAGCACTTGGTTCCTTCATTTGGCTTGATCGCTGTGGTAGATCTTGAAGGTTGAACACATGGCTACAAGGAAGTATCCAATTCCTTTGGAAGAGATAATCCCTGAAGGGTTTACTAAAGAATATTGTAAAGTTGATATGGAAGGAAAACTCAAATTAGCCCTTGATGATTTTGATAAACCAGAAGCTGGGAATAGAGATTTGAAAAAGGATCTTAATGATGGAGATGAATGTATTAAGAATTTGAGAGAGAAACTAAAGAAAGATACATAAATAATCAAATAAACAAATGAGTAGCTTAAGCAATCAAATGAGACTATCACCAATCTGAAAGTGCAAGTTGAAGAAAGAAAAAGAGTTGAAGACTTCCTAAATGCCAAACTGAAAGATAAATCTGAAGAATGTTCAAATATTGAACAAGATATTGTAACTTTAAGATTAGATCTGGAGAAAGTAAAGAATAAAAAAGACAAGTTCAAGAAGACCTCCACAATACTTGATGAGATGATTGCAAATTAGAAGGGTCTTCTAAAGATAAAGAAGGATTATGGTTTGAGAAAGGATAGAGCTCAAAGGAAAATCAGACTTCAAACAATGCTGAAAAGAAGAATGACAAGAAGAAAAATGTCAAATAGGTCCGCAACTAGAAGAAATATTTCAAGAGACCACCTATCAAACAACCAAATGCACAAAGGTACCCAATATTTAATGGTTATTGTTATTCCAAAAATAAGTTTGGACATAAAGTTGTAGATTGTAGGAGTAGAATGAATCTGAATGCTCAATCAATTTTCTATCAGTGCTATACATGCATTAGATTTGGTCATAGAGCTAGTGAATGCATAAATCAGATGATGAATGGTTACAATAGTGGCATGATGTTTCAATCTTTCAATGGCTACTATTATACATGCGATGGTTTTGGGAATAAGGCTAATGAATGTAGATCTAAAATGGATAAAAGTGAGCTTGTTCAAAAGGGTGTCACTTGTTACAAATGCAACAAATCAAGACACATAGCAAAGTTTTGCAAAAGAAAGAATGAGAAACCCTATGTTTCACAAAAGATGGTTAATCTAGTAAAGAATGTGGATGTGATTGAGATGAAGAAGGAAATGAAAAAGATCTGGAAAAAGAAAGAAGAGAGTGAGGTGAAGAATGAGTTTGTATCAGATCCTAGTGTAGATGTTTCCTCTGAAAACTAGATAAAGAGCTTTGGATCAAGGGGAGTTTTAATAGAGAACCTTTAAGCCCCTACCAAAGATATGGTGTTGATGCCTTCAACATGATGATACAAGGTGTGGTTTGATATGATCAATCTATTGGTGAAATCATTGGTGAAAAATATCTTGTTATGAATATTTGCGGAGTATTTTAAGGTGCCCGTGACTACCCAATTAGGGTTTGACAAGTTTTTGACCTAACTTTGGATCAATGCAATCAATGCTTTTTAGGTTATCCAAAAGTGTTTATAAGTGGTTTCACATATGGGCAAGTCATTTGAAGAGTGAAGAGCAAAGTAGAGGCGAAGTGGAGTGTTTCCAAAGTGTTGCAAAAGACCCTAACTAGCAAGGATTCAAAGGTATTTTTAGTTTCTTGCTTATCCCTTGTTTCAAAAGTTATTCAAGATGTTTACACCTCAAGTAGTTAAAGTTGTGGACCGACCTAGACCTAATTTTAAGCACCTTGATAAATCCATGGTAATGGATCTGGAAGGTGCATTTTTTCATATTCCTTATGGTGTATTGCATATTGAGGATGTGAGGATTTATATTCACATAAAATTGAATGAGTATAATCATGCAAATATGGGAGAATTTCGGGTGAATGAGCTAATAGGTGATGATTTTGAATTGAAATTGGAATATGAAAGTTTGATAGAGAAGAAAATAGATGTGTGGAACAACTTTCCTATCTTTTTCTATGTGGATGAATGGGTTAGATACGTGTTGAGTAGAATTCATGATAGATTCATGTGGTTAGACCTGCCACACATGATCAACAAGGAAGCCATTAGGGTTGTGACAAGTTTATGCTCCAACAGATCAGTTATGACTCTCAAATTTGTAAAGAATGAAGTAGTAATGAAGTTAATCTATGCCAAATTTGATAAATATGCTGTAACAGTAAAGGATATAGAAGATCCAGTAGTAACATATCTGTCTATGATGATAGGATATAAGATTTTCTTCACAAACAGAGAAAACTCTGTTTCTGCCACCATGATTAACATTACCTATGAGATGGTGAAGAAAGGCATGGATGTAGACTTGTGTGAATTGTGAAGACAACAATTATTGGAGAATTTTCATAATACCAAAGAGTCCTAGTACCTCTTTCGATATGGTACCTTGATTATATGCTTACTATTTTAAGTTCTTAGAGAAGTTCTCAATACGAAGAACATTGTGTGGTTGAGTGATATTCCAGTTGCTATCCAAGTCAGAGACCACTTGAGAAGGTTGGGTGATGCAGATACTTAGAAGTCAGTTTTGTGGGGTTTCTTTAAAACTTTTCAAAAAAACATGCAAGTAAGAGAAAGGATTCCCAAAAGTGTCGTTGAGAAGTACAAAAATGATATTATCTTCATGGTTAGAAAAGATTGTTGTATTATGGAAGTTGTTGAACCTGAGATGGGATATAAGAGGATGTGATAACCAGTTTGGTAGAACATATGTTGAGTATGCCTAGAGATCCTAAAGATGGAGGATATGGAACATATGAAAAAAAATTCAGTGTAGTACATATGGAGCAAAAGCAAAAGGAGAACAAGAAAAATGTTGAGAAGATGAAGGCACAAGTTGAAGAAATGATGGGTATATCAAAGAGTCATGCGGAAAAATACAAAGGCATATCCAGTTCCCCAGAAAGTGCTCCTAGCATTAGAAGGTCAAGTAGTACCTCTACCCCTCCGGTAGTTCCTAAAGTATTTGGAACTAAGCCTACAATTGGTACTAAGAAGAAAGCAACATCTAGTGCCATTGTACAACAATATTCACCCAAGCAGAGAAGAGTAAAGGTAAAGGAAACAAGAGAAAGATATGTTGGGTATGAGGATGATGAAGAAGAAGAAGGACCTAAATTGGTTCAGAAGAAGAGAATGCCTCATGCCTCCAAAGAAGAGACAAGTGCAAAGAAATAAAAGGTTGATATTGTGGATAAAAAAAGCGAGAAAGAAGTAGAGAAGCAAAAGAAAGCATTTATTATTCAAAAAAGAGAAAAGAAGATCGGTGAAGGAGAAAAGTCCCCAAAAGGAAAAATACTAAAGAAGGATAAATCTCCTCCAGTAAGTGAGAACGACCCCTTAAAATTGGATGCATTATTTAATAGTATTGCAAATTTTGGTCTCCTGGAAGAGACAAAAAAAATGTATCTTGAGTCAAGTAATGAGGACAAGGTCACTATAGAAGAGGCTATTTTAAAATACATGATAACATTTGATACTAGCCTTGGAAAAACTAAGAATCAACTGCCTGATGACCTTAAAGGTGTTCTAAATGCTAGAAGGAAAGAATCATTTGATGAAGATGCAAAAATAAGAGCTTTTTCCTTGGAGAAGATTATTTCTTCTCTTACTGATGAGGACAAAGCTAAATTGGATCAAATACATAACAAAGAATTCAAGACAAAACGAAGAGTCAACACTTTGGTGAGTAGGGACAAGGAAGACATAGAAAGATTGAAAAATGAAACATTGTAGAGGCAAAGGAATTGGAAATGTCTCCTAATGAAGAAACTGAAATGCAGAATGATGTATCTGTCTCAGAGACTAATAAGCCTAAAAAATGTAACAAATAAGTCTATATTTGTGGAAGAAAATGTGCAAGAAAATAATATTACAAATAATATTCCTTCGAATGTAGAGGATATGGTTGTAGAAGAATAGGAGAAAGAGAGAGAGGACATCCCAGAGAAATATGAATCACAAGTAGAACAGAGTCTTCCCTCTCTGGATATGAAGAAGGATGATGAGAAAAAATAAGAAGAGGTACCAAAGAGGTAAAAGGCACAAAATACTGAAGATTTTCCTCCTTTGGACAATGAGAAATCTACTAAAAAGGAGAAGACTGAGTATCAATCTGATAGTGATGAAAGGGAGAAGAATGAGCAAAAGGAAGAAGAAAATGCAAAGATCTTTGGTGAATCCTTCGAAGCATCCAAATATTCATTAAAGAGTATATTAGACATGCAGTTGCAATTCAAACTAGTAGTATCTGCACAACTACTAAAACTTCCAATGCGATAGGGACAAGTGGACATGGAAAAAATATCTCCCCTATAGAAGCTTCAACTTGGTGATGTATTTCATGCCTCCGCAAGGAAGGGGATTCTTTCAACACACCAAAAGAGCACAAAATTGATCAAGGAAGTAGTAAAAGTGTTTCAAGAAGGCATTCTCAGAGCAATTGTTGATGAATCTTTTTTTGGTGTGGAGAAATTAAAGCCATTGTTGGAATCTTTCAAAGACTACTCTATTGGTTTGGAAGAGAGGTTGAAAAAAGAGATGACAAAGAAGGTCAATGACAGGAGGTTGACCAAAATATCTGACAAGTGTAGTGTTGCACATGGAAAACTACAAGAAAATTTGAAAAAATGTGTAGAAGTGTTTGGATGAAGCAAGGATTTTGTTTCAATTTTGTTTAAAATGGCCTACTCAACGAAGAGCATTAAGGACTAGATGGACTCAATAGATTCATAGATTACTCAGGCCTCTAGTGTTTATGATCCAGTCAGTGATCTAAATGGTGCTACAAGGACTACAATTGAGAATCCACATGGACAATTTTTCTAGCTACAAGAATAAAAAGAAAAGAAAAGAATCCAGTACAACCAACTTAGAGATCTTGTCAGTGCAAGGCTTACATCCTTGACTGGTGTATTAACAAGTGTAGAGAAGTTGGCATAAAAGAATCTGGTACACAATTCACCTAATGAAAGAGAAGACCTCCTTATGCAATTTGAGAACCAATGATGCATGCTTGCCTTCTCCCAGAAGGATTAGGATGTTGGGAAGAAAGATTGAGAGACACAACTTGCAAAATTGAAGGTGTCTTACAAAAGTATTTTGCCTTCTTCTAGTTTATTATGTACATTTATGTTTTATTTATGCAATTTCAGGTTTCTTTGTACATATGTGGATGTATTAGAGAATGTTTTAGTTCATTTTTATCATTTTGGTGGATAAAATTGTAAGGGGGAGCTATTCTCATGCATATATATATCTACATAGGGGGAGAATAGTTGAGATAGTTTGAAAATCTTGATATTGAGAGCCCTTTGCCCTTGATGTCAAAGGGGGAGTATTTTGAGAGTTTTTGAAGGATGTGTTGCCATCAATGATAAAGGGGGAGATTTTTGGAAGTTTGTTTGTCATTGAGAAGATTGGTGGATGTATGGTAGATGATGTTACTATGGTGTTGTCATTGATGTCAACATTAATGTATTGTCAACATTGATGTATAGTTGATGTTTAATAAGCATGATTGAATATGGTGTTGCCAGTGGTGTCAAATCATTGCACAATTGAAGAAGTGTTAGTCAGGAGCAGATCAAATATGTTGGATAAATTTCCTAAGACTGGAATGTAGTTTTCAGTGTTCTGAGAACCTGTTTTATGGTTTGCATTGCTCTGCCATGAAGAATATTGTCATGTGGTTCTAAGGTAATTTTGGTGCATGTTGGAGGAATCTAAATCCAAATTCTCAAGCCTTGAAATCCTTCGTAGTTGAAGTTAGTGTTGACAGTGTATCATTTAGGATATGGCAGAGTTACAGTGAAAGAGTATTTGATTGGAATGCTTTGCATTCCACCACAGATGATTGTTATGCTATGTGGTTTTGAGGATGTGTTTACAGGTGTTAGAAGTGTGTATGCTACAAGTGGCAAGTAGTTTGGAAGTTAGTGTGTCGAGTTGTGAATGTAATCAATATGTGAATGTATATTCGCATATCGAATAATGTATTAAATAAACTTGAGAATTGAGATATATATATATGTATGTATATGTATATTTATATATATATATATATATATGTATGTATATGTATATTTATATATATATATATATATATATGTATGTATATGTATATTTATATGTATATGTATTTATATATATATGTATACATATAAATATATACATATACATATAAATATATATATACATACATATATATATAAATATAAATATATATATATATACATATATATATATATATATATACATATATATGCAGGCAGGCAGGTATATACAGGAGTATATGGGGAGTATATACATATATATATTTTATATATATATATATATACATATATATTTATATACATATATATATATACATATACATATATATATATATATATATATACATATATATATATATATACATATATATATTATATAATCATTATATATATGCTAATGATAATGCTGAATTATTTAACCAACGCATAGCATATAAAACATAGCTTACACCGGGTAATGTGTGCAACATATTAATAAAGGGAATAACGCTATGTGAACAACACATATATATTAATAAGTGATGCTTTAAACATTTAAAGTGTTGTATTATGAAATATGGATAGCACCATACAAAAGCACTTAGTATCCAATTCTTTTTAATGTGTAAATATATTTTCCAAGACTTTGTCAATAGCAAAACAACAGTAAATGCTCATGCATAGGAAAGTATTGACCAAGTCAAATAGCCAACAATGACCCTTGTAATAAGGCGTGAATGACATAATGTGGCACCAACTGAGAATGGTATGAATCGATTAGAAGTATATATATCTTACAATATGAATTTCCAAAATGTGAAGCATTTTGAAATATGTGGAAATGGGCAAGTATGCAGCTGGCCAAGTAAGTCGACCTGTAGGAGGCAATTGCCTTGCTTTTTTGATTATCACTCTTGTTGTCTATTTCAGTATCGACTCATTCACCATGACTGTGTATGTGTTTATTATGTAACAATTTTTTTTCCACCTTTTCTTTTAATTATTGAGTCGAACCTCTTGAGCTGAAAGCTATCATTCTTGATGCCCTATTTCTAGCCTTTAGTTGATTATCTTTGTGTATAAATAGAGGTGCTCTCTACCTCAATAGGGATGCATATTTGAATTCTTTTTGTGAATTTTTGAGTTGTTATATTCTAATTTCCTGAGTTGTGAGAATTTTTTTGAGAGAATTGAGAGAGGATTTTGAGAGGGAGTCTTTGGTAAAGTGGGGGAAAGTTATTTGGGAGTTGCTTACTGATTAAGAGAAGGTTGAGATAGAAATACAATTCGATCAATTGGAGCATTGCATAATTAGACATGCTGATTTCTTCTCTATTATACTTTTTATGTTTGGAAAGATTGTGTGTCATTGTTTATTTAATTTGAGGATTATATCATCTATTTATAAGAAAAGATTATTATATTATAAGGTGAAATGGAAAGATTGCTTGTTGTACTTATCTATATTTCTTGAAGTTTTTTTACATATTCCATATTGAGGAATGGGTAGATATAGTGGGAATAAATACTATATTGGGGATATAACTTACATAGCTAACGTTTAAACTAGTTGAGTCTTAGAGTTACTATGATTTACTGGTAGATGTGTTAGTTAAAAATAGAGGTATTAGGTTATTCTTGAGGTTAGGATAATCCAGTGAAGGGGATAGCCTATGCATAGATTATGAATGGTCAATAAAAATCAAGCTAGGAAGATGGGTGAAGTATATGACGCCCACTTGAAGTACTGGGTGATGAATACTTTGGACAAAGTAGTGTAAGTTGCCATTGTTTACACTATTAGTTCATTGCGATCCAAGTTTACATACTAGGTAGAGGAATATCATATATGTAGATTGTAGCCACTGTGTGATAGATCTAGATATGTAGGACACAATACCAAGCTCATAAAAGGTCAATTTTTATTATGAGGTTACCAAACCAATATCTTGTCGAATGGTAGGGCCATCTATTAGTTTGGTAGATGTGCAGGGGACCATAGTTAGTTCAAGGCTTGCGGAAAAGTGCTTGAGTGCTGCTTCTCATCATCAGTAAGCAACCAAGATTTGGATGGATATTTCTAGGACTATTCATATCTATTGCTAGTAAGCTTTGCAAAGCCTTGTTTAAGTATTTTGTATCCATAACTATGAAAAGATTGTAAAAGAGAAATGATATCATGTTATCATGTACTATGCTATCATTACTTTGGAAAGTTGTAATACTTTGATATAATGCAATGTGAAAGTTTGGAAAGATATTTATTTCAAATGTGCATGCTATCTTTATAGTTGTGAAAAGAAAAAAATTATTGCTCATAATGGTTAGATTCTTAATCTATTTAATTGAGGTTAAAACTTAGGAACAATAGTAGAATTTGGAAAATAATGACTACGTGACTAAAAATTTTAGTCATGACAACTAAAAATGACTAAATTCTATTCATTTTTTGCAACACAGCTATAAATGACTAAATAAATGACTAATTTGATCACCGGATAAAATCATAGCTCTAAATGACTAAATAAATGACTAATTTTTTGCATCAAACTTTGTTTTTTGAGAGAAAATCATCCTAGCCATCAATTTAGGCTTTAGACTACACTTATGTATACAAATATATATATTTATATATTTTATAAAAGCGTAATAAAAATCAAACGATATAATTAAGACCACCATTTTCCTACAATTTTGAACTACTGCTTAGTTAGAAGAAATAGTCTAGGAAAACAAATAGAGGTTGAACAGTTTTGAAGATGGAGATATTGAACAGTAATTGAAGGGATTTCCCAGTGGAGGAATCTCCTACCAACAGTGCTTCAAAGTACGGGTCTAGAATGTGGCCAAATCTATCCTTCTATCAGACAACTCCCCACCTAGAAGTATGTATTGAGGATTTTGAGCTTTTTGCTGTGGATTGTCTCAGAGGTAAGAAAACCATTCTTAATTTTTTTTTAAAATTGGATGTATACATTATGCCTATTGGGTATTTGAAAAATTTGATGTTGGGTGTTTTTATGAAGTACTATTTGGCTATTTGAATTTTATGATGCTGACTATTTTGTTACTGGATATCTGGGTATGTTTAAAAACTGATGCTTGGTATTTTTTTATTGGTTGTTTAGGTATTTCGATGCTGGGTTTTCACTTGAAATGGGTATTTTAAAAAAATGGTACTGGATATTTTTCGCTATCGAGATAATGTTTTTTCTGAGAAACAAATGAGTCTCAATCTTTTCTGGTATTACACATAGTTTTCTAAATTTTGATTTTGTTATCATTTTTCCTAGGCATTAAAAAAATTGATGTTTGGTGAACCCTTTGTTATTGAATATCTTGGTATTTAAAAAAAGGATGTTGGGCGTTTTCTTTATATGGGTATTTAAAAAAATTGGTATTGGGTATTTTTTGCTGCCGAGTTAAAATTATTCTAACAAATGGACAATGTCTCAATCTTTCTGGTATTGCAACCTCACTAATCCACTAGAGTTATGGTTTATGTTTCTACGGAGGCCTAGGGTTTGTACCCTATTCATGCTCTTACTAATTCTTCTATTGGTATTAAAAAACAACCTTAAATCTTGGGTTAGAAAATTAGTTGTCTTGGCAAGGTGTGGTATGATCTTGGATTGTATCCTAGAGTGTGTGGGAAGCTTGTGTTTGATCATTAAGGTATGTAAACATGATTAGGTAAATGTATCCTATATAGCATGGGTCTTTCTTTAATACTTCCCATAATTGTTATTAGTTGATGAGGGACACACCGCCCAAAACCCACAAAAATCACAACATATATCAACATAGAAAATGCGAGACAAAAAAATGACTCACTTTCAATTATTTTTAGATAATGAAATTACAGATTCAAAACTTACATGCTACAGCCTCATGGGCTTGATTCTTTACAACAAAATCAACTTAGAAAAGAAAATCTACTATTCGGAGCCACAATCTGCACTATCAAGGCCACCTTCTACAACCCCCACTTAACCCTTTTTATTTTCCCCAATAACCACCCTAGAATGTTCTAGAAAGTACAAATTTCCCCTTTTGTTTTGGCGCCAAAAGTCCCGTTGTTTGATTTCTGGCCTAGGAAGAAATTTTTAAGTTCACTTTTTAGAGGACCAACTTCGCGGGGTCATAACTTTTGATCTGGGTGTCCGATTCGCTATTATTGCATATCATCGAAAAGCTCTCGACAAGCTCTATGACATGTGAATTGATTGTAGGTCGGTTTGACCACTTTTTGAGCTGTTTTGGGGCCTCCAAAGTTTTATATTTGAATTTGAAGCTGCATTGGAGAAATTTTCCAAGACGAAAACTTTAATTTCTCCCAAACCGTGCAAGGTATTGAGGTGATTCTTTTGTGATTAAAAATGTTTTTCAGCTCTGCTCCTTGGGGTAAAATTTCACGTCCATACAAGCCCGTTTTGGCTGACTTACTAAAAATAGTAAGTGCTCATTTTTTGCTATTTTTGATGCCTGACAGTCTTATACCCCTTAAGTTTCATCATAGGACTCAAAAAAACTAAGGAAAATAAAGAAAACAATTTTTTTTTGGGTGATGCAAGATTGCCCTACATTGTTGGATGCTCCTGCATCAGACACCCAGGGTAATTTGAAAAGTGACCTTGTCACTTCTCAGGAGTTAGAGGGAAACCAAGATGGTTAACCTCAGCCTCAGATAACCATTATGAATCTTCAATAGACCTTCCTCTCCATTTCACCAAGTACTCTGCATATTGTATGTTTCTTGTGCTTCTACCCACACAACTATCTAGGATTTCTTCTATCTCTTCCTTCTTTGAAGTAGGTGCTGGAATTTTCAACTGTTTATTTATCGGCCCCTCCTTTGTATCACCTTCATGATACTCTATCAAATCAACAATGTTGAACACAGGAGAAATGTTTATTCCACTAGGAAACTCTACCTCATAAGCATTTCCTGAATCATGATTCTTCAGGATCTTGCATGGTCCAAACTTCTTCATCTTTAACTTGTTGTATGTACCAACTGGTAATTTTTCCTTTCGCAAATGAACCATGACTTCATCTCCTACCTGTAACTCCTTATGCCTCATTTTTTGATCTGCCCGAGCCTTATATTGTGAGTTCATCTATTGATATGTTTCTTCACCTCTTCATGCAAATTCTTTAGGTTCTCAACAAAATTCTCAGCCTCAACACTACTCTTCTCGCCCTTATCCATCTTTCTTAGTTCAGAAGTAGTTCTTGGACTACTCCCATATACAATCTGGAATGGTGATTTACCAGTGCTCCTATTGACAAAATTGTTGTAAGAAAATTCCTCCTGTGGTAAAATCAAATCCCATCCCTTTGGTTTATCTCCTACTAAGCATCTTAGCAAGTTGCCCAAACTCCTATTCACCACCTTTGTTTGTCCATTAGTCTTTGGATAGTGTGTAGAACTGAAATTCAAATTTGTCTTCAACTTCTTCCATAATGTCCTCCAGAAATAACCAACAAATTTGGTATCTCTGTCTGAAACTATACTCTTTGGTAGACCATGTAGTCTCACTACCTCTCTGAAAAACAATTTTTCAACATGAACAACATCACTGGTCTTATGAAACGGAATGAAATGTGCCATTTTTGAAAATCTATCCACCACCACAAATATGGAATCATGCACTCTCTATGTCCTTGGAAATCCAAGAACAAAATCCATGCTAATATCCTCCCATGGCCTCTCAGGTACAGGTAATGGCTGATATAATCCAGTATTCTGACTTGTTCCTTTTGCCATATGACATACTTTGCAACTTTGTACAAACTTCTTCACATCTTGTTGTAACTATGGCCAATAATAATTCTCACTTACAAGAGCAATGGTCTTATCTCGACAAAAATGTCCAGCCAATCCTCCACTATGCTTCTCCTTGATTAGATTCTCTCTCATAGAACTCCTTGGAATGCATAATTGGCTTCCTCTAAACAACATCCCGTCTTGGATTAAGAAATCCAACCATCTCGTCCTATCGAATGTAACAGGTTCCAAACAAGCCTTCCAAGCTTCTGTAAAGTCTGGATCTTCTGGATACAAACTCTTGAGTTCATTGAACCCAACAACATCTATATTCATCTCTATCAACGAATTTTTCCTTCTACTTAACGCATCAACAACTCTGTTTGACCTTCCACTCCTGTGCTTCAAAAAAAAAGGTATAACTTTGCAAAAACTCAACCCATTTTAAGTGCCTTTGATTCAACTTTCCTTGACTATTAAGATACTGCAAAGCCTGGTGATTAGTATATAAAATGAATTATTTTGGAAAAAAATAGTGTCTCCATTTCTTCAAAGCTTAAACTATAGCATAAAACTCTTGATCATAGACAAAATATTGCTTCTTGGAATCATTTAAATTCTCACTAAAATAGGCAATAGGCTTACCTTCTTGACTCACAACAACTCCTATAGCAGTGCCACTAGCATCACAATCTACTTGAAAGACCTTATTGAAATCTAGAAGTGCCAAAACAGGTTGCTCTGTAACTTTCTTCTTCAGCATATCAAAACTTTTGGCTACTCCTGTAGTCCACTTAAACTCTTTTCTATCCCCTCTCATTGCTTCAGTTAGAGGTGCACAAATACTACTGAAATTCTTAATAAAATTTATGTAAAAGCTTGCTAGACCATGAAATGATCTTACCTCTGTAACACTCCTTGGAGTAGGCCATTCAATGATAGCTCTCACCTTCTCTGGATCCATTTTTAGACCATCTATTGAGATAACAAATCCTAGATACACCAACTCTCTCTTCACAAAACTACATTTCTTCAAATTAATCAACTTCTCCTCCCTTAGCTTCTCAAAAAATCTTCAGATATGCATCAAGTGCTCCTCCAATGTCTTACTAAAAATCAAAATATCATCCAAATAAACAATAACAAATTTTCCCAAAAATTCTTTCAATACCTCATTCATAAGTCGCATAAATGTGCTCGGTGCATTGATTAGCCAGAAAGGCATGACTAACCACTCGTACAAGCCCTCCTTTGTTTTGAAGGCTGTCTTCTATTCATCTCCTTCTCTAATTCAAATCTAGTGATATCCTCTCTTTAGATCTATCTTCGTGAAGTACTCAGCTCCACTCAAACAATCAATAATGTCATCCATCCTTGGCAAGGGAAATCTATAATTGATGGTGATCTTGTTGATGGCTCTAGAATATGTACACATCTACCATTCCCCATCCTTCTTTGGTGCTAGTACTATAGGTACTGTACATGGACTTAAACTCTCTTTGATCAATCCCTTCCGCAACAACTCTTGCACTTGTCTGTTCAACTCTTCACTCTCTGTTGGAGTCATACGATGAGCTGCCTTATTTGGAAAAATGGCTCTAGGAATTAGGTCCATTTGATGACTAATCTTTCTTAATGGAGGCAAACCTTTAGGTACATTATCAAAAATAATAGCTTGAAACTCATTCAACAAATCAGAAACCTCTACAGGTACCTTAGTAGTATCTTCTTTATCAACTTTAGGGATCAATGCAAAACACATATGCTCATGCTTCATACCTTCTAGGAACTTTCTTCCATCAACCAAACAAATTCTTGCATTATTGCATACCTTTTCCTCTGTCTCTTTCAAGGGCTTCAACTTATGACGAACCCCATCCTTTGTCAAATAATAGGTGTTGGCGTGTCCATAATGTATTGCTCGTTGATCAAACTTCCACGACCTGCCTAACAACATATGACAAACATCCATAGGCATAATATCACATAATACCTCATCATGGTAATTTCCAATCTTGAAATTTACCAGGCATTGTTCATTTAGCAAGGCTTTGTGGTCCTTCTACAACCAAGCAATCCGGTATGGGTTCAGATGCCTTCTTCTCTCTAACTGCAACTTACTAACCATTTCTTCTGAAACAAGGTTATCAATACTACCTCCATTAATAATAACATTTCAAACTTTACCTTCACACTTACATCTGGTGCGAAACAAATTCTTTTTTTGAGTCAGCTCATTCTCCTCATTCAGCAAGGCTCCTCTAGTAACAAGAACCTCTCCTCTTTCTGCATCCTCAGAATGTGAAGACTCAACATCTTCATCAACATTTGCAACCTGCGCATTACCCTCAGGTCTTCTATTTTTCCTCCCTTGATGTTGAGGACACTCATAGGCTCTATGTCCTTCTTCTCCACATTGGAAACAGGTTCCATGGAAGCCTCCTTTTCCCGATCCTCATCCAAATCTTCCCCTTCCTCTTTGGTCTCCATTATTCTGGTCACGAGGACGGTAGGTGTTATCTCCTTTCTGGTTCTGGCTACTACTGGAGCCTTCACCCTTCTTTTGATCTTCATTTTGACCTCCATATGACCGTCCACCGGTCTTTCCTCCACAACCTCCACCTTGTTGTTTATTCTCAAACCTCTTGTTCAACCGTTCTTCAACCTTTAGAGAGAACTAATAAGCATCCTCAATGGTGGTCATTCTTACCAGTGCCAATTCTTCCTGTATGCTTGGCTTCAACCCATTAATATAACATACAACTTTCTCCTTATTCACCTTAGAATGTCCTATCTGAATCAGGACCTTGTGAAATTCCTCTATGTATTCTTTCATCATCCTTTTCCCTTGCCTCAAGCTCTACATCTTCTTGAGCAACTCCAATTCATAATCGACTGGAATAATTGTTTCTTCAATTTTGACACCATTCTATCCCATCTGGAAATTTTATCTTTCCCTTGTCTTCCTATTTCTAATTGGACTTCTTTCCACCATATACTGGTACGACCTTTCAATTTTTTCTTTGTAAACCTCACTCTATGAGGATCTTCAATCTCCTCAAACTCAAAAAATTCCTCCATGTTATTGATCCAATCAATCAATTCCTCAGGATTCAGATTTCCACTAAAAGTTGAAACCTCCATTTTAGGTCTCTTCCCAATGCTTGAAATCGCTTGTAGCAATCTTCTTTCTCCAAGATCCATTGGATCCCACTCTTCCTCTTCCATTTCCTCTTCTGTTTCATCTTCATTCTCATCTCTTTCTTGTTGCACATCTCTTCTTCGAACCTCTTGTTGCAAGGTTTCTAATTGCCTTTTAAGGGCTCTAATTTCATCTCTAGGTGGACCTCCTCCACCCCAACCTCCACCTCTGCCATACTGGGCATATCTTGGAGGCATCTTGAATTCAACCCACACTCACAAGTCCTGCTGCAACTGCCTTATGTTCAGTGCTCGATTAGAAGCTCATGAACTCCCGCTCTGATACCACTTGATGAGGGACACACTGCCCAAAACCCACAAAAATACAACATATATCAACATAGAAAATGTGAGACAAAAAAATGACTCACTTTCAATTATTTTTAGATAATGAAATTACAAATTCGAAACTTACATGCTTCAGCCTCATGGGCTTGATTCATTACAACAAAATCAACTCAAAAAAGAAAATCTACTATTCGGAGCCACAATCTGCACTATCAGGGCCACCTTCTACAACCCCCACTTAACCCTTTTTATTTTCCCCAATAACTACCCTAGAATGTTCTAGAAAGTACAAATTTCCCCTTTTTTTTTGGTGCCAAAAGTATCGTTGTTTGATTTTTGGCCTAGGAAGAAATTTTTAAGAAATTCACTGTTTAGAGGACCAACTTCGCAGGGCCATAGCTTTTGATCTGTGTGTCCGATTCACTATTATTGCATATCGTCGGAAAGCTCTCGACGAGCTCTATGACACATGTGTTGACCATAGGTCGGTTCAACCACTTTTTGAGCTGTTTCGGGGCCTCCAAAGTTTTATATCTGAATTTGAAGTTGCATTGGAGAAATTTCCCAGGATAAACACTTTAATTTCTCCTAAACTGTGCAGGGTATTGAGGTGATTCTTTCGCGACCAAATTTTTTTTCAGCTCTGCTCCTTGGGTAAAATTTTACGTCCATACGAGCCTGTTTTGGTTGACTTACTAAAAATAGTAAGTGCTAATTTTTCACTATTTCTGACGCCTGATAGTCTTATACCCCTTAAGTGCCATCATAGGACTCAAAACAACTAAAGAAAATAAAGAAAACAATTTTTTTTTGGGTGATGCAAGATTTCCCTACACTGCTAGATGCTCCTGCATCATTAGTAGATCACATTATTATAGTTTGTGGTAACCCAAGATTGCATTCAAGTATGTAACAAACTTGGTTTGTAGTTTAAGTTGTACACTTTTAAGTAATATTCATAAGGTTTAGAAAATCTTGATCAATCTCTAGAATAGCCCATTAAACATGGGTTGTGCTTGAATGCACTACATAATTAATATAACACAACCACTCTACATATCAACTAGTGTTACAGGCTCTTTATTGCAGAAAGAGGTAATCGCTCTTGGATCATGCTCTCATTACATTGTAACCTTTTAAACTTGAGTCAACTTGAATGCACCCAATGATGATTGACACCTAATTGTGATGACAATGATTTGTACATGAATTGTACTCATATGAGTGCCTCCATTTCTATCACAACATAGCCATATTAAACTTGGGTCACACATGATAGCATCCTGTATTTGTTATAGCACAACTATGCCACATGACCAATAGAGTTATGGATCACATAATTACAATCACAAGAATTTGTTCCTCAGTTGTGCTTTTATGGTGATTCCATTACCATTACAACATAGCCCTTTGGAATTATATTTCTCAAATCCTTACATTGCTTATTTTCTCTTTGGATGGATGGAAATTCAATGGCAGGAATTTGTATGCAGGTCATGCTCATATAAGTGCCTTCGTCACCATTACACAATAGTACATTGGAATTTCCTTTCTTGAACCTTTAATTCATTTTTTATTGTTAGGGTTTCTTAGTGATTATTTCATTTCCATGTGACATATTGATAAAAGAAACCAAGCAAAAAATCATTTTGTTTTTAGTTAACTGGACTGCTAACATACTTTTGGAATAAATGTTTGACTACATTACTTCGAGTGTGAAGAATTTTGTTTTCTATTTATAATACATTCATTGAGAACTGCAGTAGAAAGCTTCTTATGTTGAAACCCATCCTGTAAACTTGCTTTAAGCTACATTTAGGAGGCTTCATGGATTTTTTGGGATTTATACAACTTTTGTTTTGATAGTAAATGACATCAGATTCTTTTTGAAACTGAAATGATTTATTAATTATGGTTTTATGACGAATAAATGTTTTATTTAGAAGGGGTTAATATGTGGCATTTTTATGTGCATGAAGAATATATTGTGATGCAATGTTTGGGTATGGTCACAGGTTCAAGAAAAATTAGATTGCTATCAGTGACATAACCAGGTTGGAGAGTACCTTGAGCCAGTCTGAAACACTTTCAGGTGTTTTCACTCGAAAGCAGAACCGGAGTATAGGAATACAAACGTCGGTGGAATGAAACATTAGTTTCCACCTGATTACATCTTAGGAGTTAGTCGATTAATCCGAATTCCTAGTTGATCACTCTGAATTTCCAATAGAGAAAGTTCCTATTTTCTAAAGATAAAATCATAAATCTACTGGTCCAATTTCAAATTCAATTTGAGGTCGTGAATATCTGACAGAGAAAGTTCCTACATTATAAAGATAAAATCATAAATCAACTGGTCCAATTTGAGATCCAATTTGAGGTCGTGAATATCTAATAGAGGAAGTTCCTACATTCTAAAGATAAAATCATAAATTTGCTTGGTCCAATTTGAGGTCTAATTGTAAGGATTTGTCTTTTTAATTATACTTTCTGACATTTGGCTTGATACAAATTGTTACTTTAGAATTATGGTATTTCTTTTCTTCTAATGTTTTCAACCCTCATTTCAAGGAGGAGCTCTAAAGATGGTTCCTTCAGATGGAGACTACACTTTTCTGCTATAGGTTCTGTCTAGAAACACTAGAAGCTTAGGTATTGTCATACTCAGAGAAAAAGTAGGAGTCATGCAATGAAGAGATACTCATTTTTGGAGCTTTGGTTAAGAAATTTAAATGTTTGGCTATGTGCATAGAGAATGTTCATGGAGGACTACAAAATTCCTTACAAAGAAATTACCACAACAGAGTTTGAGGTGAAATGCACTTGCTATTTTATGCTGATATGGATATGTTCTGACCTTTTGTTAATTGTTGTAGCATAATATATAGGCTAAATAGTTGTTCATATACCATTGTTTCTAATTCAAAATTGCTATACCTTATTCTAGGAGAAAATCACAAGGGGAGTCTATACATAAGACACCATTGTTTCAAATTCAAAATCACTGGTTCTTTCACAATTGTTTGCTTCATTTATTTGATCTAAGTAGCCTTCTGAATAGAAGATTCTCTCAAAATCACAATAAAATCCTTTATTCTAGGAAGATTGTTCAGAATCTTCCCATCATAACAATGAACAAAAGCATCAATCATTGAACTTTGTAAGAGTTCCATCAGATTCTACTTTTCCACTCTCTTTTCCATTCTAAATTTTATTCCCAATTTGATCCATGTAGAACTTCCTTAGCTTGTAGATCCTGCTGTTAGCCATAACTTTACCAGGTGTTGAGGATAGCTTCGAGTTTTTACCCAAGCAACAATTGAAAAAATTCAGCCTTACTAGATACAATGTGTTGAATAACTCTTTGAAGTTATTCTAGAAAAGAGTTCTTGAGAGTATAATGCACAATTTTGAATTAACCTTTTTGCATGACTTCCATATCTTTGATCAGCTATTTCAAGCTTGATGACCTTCATCAAGAATGAGTAGACCTGGGCTCTCTAAAAGCAGTTTTCCAATATGCTTAGCCTCTTCAGGAAGGCTCACATTTGTCTCACAAGTTAGGTATACAAAAATATTGTAGCCAATAACAAGCACACTTTTTCTTCTATGCCACTCACTTGTGAGACAAATGTGAGCCTTCATGAAGAGGCTAAGCGTTTTGGAAAACTGCTTTTAGAGACCACAGGTCTACTCGTTCTTGATGAAGGTCATCAAGCTCGAAATAGCTGATCAAAGATATGGAATTCATGCAAAAAGGTTAATTCAAAACCGTGCATTATACTCTCAAGAACTCTTTTCCAGAATAACTTCAAAGAGCTTTTCAACACATTGTATCTAGTAAGGACGAATTTTATCAATTGCTTCTTGGGTAAAAAATCAAAGCTATCCTCAACACCTTGTAAAGTTATGGCTAACAACAAGATCTACAGGCTGAGGAAGCTCTTCATGGATGAAATTGGGAATAAAACTCAGAATGGAAAATAGAGTGGAAAAGTAGAATTTGATGAAACTCTTGCAAAGTTCAGGTTAATGACTGATGCTTTTGTTCATTGTTATGATGGGAAGATTTAGAATAGTCTTCTCGAAATTAAGGATTTTACTATGATTTTGAGAGCGTATTCTATACAACAATCTATCTTAGATCAAATAAATGAAGCAAAAAATTGTGAAAGAGCGAACAATTTTCAAAGTTGAAACAATGGTGTCTTATGTATAGACCCCCCCTGTGATTTGCTCCTAGAATAAGGTATAACAATTTTGAATTTGAAATAATGGTATATGAACAACTATTTAGCCTATCTGTTGTGCTACAACAATTAACTACAGGTTAGAACATATCCATATCAACATAAAATAGCAGGTGTAATTCACCTCAAACTTTGCTATGGTAATTGCTTTGTGAGGAAGTTTGCACTCCATGAAAATTCTCTGTGCACATTAGTATGTTGGTTATTATCTTGATCTCCTTTGTGGTCAAAAGAACAATAAAGTTCATAACATAACTATGACCATTTTGTAGTGCTATGATCTAGTTCTCTTTTACTTCTTACTCACTGTGTTCTCAATCATCATGTGCAAATGACTTAGAGGATAGATCTTTGTCACCATTTGATAGTAACTTTCATTGTTTTTGGGCTATTTGTTATGATTCAATCATTGTTTGATAGTGTTCTTCCTTTCTCATTCCTATAGGACAGGGAACAATTCATAGTTTGCAACTCTCTAACAATGATATTCCTTTCAGTGATCTCAATCACCTAGTTCAATGTGTTATCTTCATTTCTCAGTGCTAACAATGCCTACACAATTTTTTCTCAATCATAGTTACAATGCTCCTTCATTTGAAGATATTTTGTTGCTTAGATAGTAATGTTTCAGTGAATTCATATTTTGTCTTGCAAACATCTTGTTGCACTTGTAGAGTTTTTTTGTACAAAATATGTAGTCAAGATTCCTTTAAATGGAGTTGTTTCGCAGAGGCAGTAGGATAATGGTGTCAATGAAATAATAGTGTTAGTGAGAGGTATGATAGTAGATACACTGAGAATGAAAGGTATAATGTTTTGATAGTAAAAGAATCATTTATCTACTCAGATCTTGACACAAGTTTCTCAAGTACATAAGATAGCGTATAATGTACTCTATTCCATGGTATCCACCTAATTCCATACCACCCAAAGAAGCAATGACTGGGAGCATATGTTCCCTATATTTTGCAGCCCAAATGTGTCTTTCTAATGGTTTTCCATAATTAGGAAGAAGGTATGTCATGAAATGTTTGTTCCCACCCAAAACTAAGCCTTATAAAGAATGTCTGCACCTATGAAAAATACCATAAGCTGCTTTAAAATACACATTAACATCTTTATGATTATATACACATATTTTTTGCCACAGTTTCAAAATACACATTTATGATAATATTCACACAACGAGAACCTTGAAAGGCTAGAAACCTTGCTCTCATTCTTCCTAGGTCACTCCTCAAGAGCCTGTATTAGTATTTGTGGGCTCTTTACAATAGCTTATCCACTAATGAGAAGGATCCCCTCATTTGATAATGGAATATATTTTCATCTACTCTGCTTGAATGTGCAATGTGATGTAGCACGTTCAATGTCACGAGGCACAATTTGAGAGAAGAATTATGAGACTTGATATCCATAGAATCCAACTTCTTGCAGTAGAAAATGCAGAACCAACATCCCAACCAAAGCAACTTAGCTTTAATATGCACCATATTAACCAATGTTTTCTGACACAAATGTTGGAATTGAACTAAATTTTGGGGGTCCCTTGAATACAAAACATACATAGACACAAACTGTTGCAGTAGCCAACAAGGAGAAAAAAAATGGATGCTACATGGCTCCATGATAGCTTGTCATCCTTGATACTCTCTTGGAGGAAAATCTTGCACACTCACCAAATTTTTGAGGAAGCTTAAGTACCATTTGTTGAGACAAGTTGTGTTTGAACCAGCTTCCTGAATTGCAATTGCATTCAAGGAAGGTGCTTTCAAAATTGTTATTGCTAACTAAGCACTCATGCTATCTCCCAGTTTTCTTCCAACTAACTGGTTATATGAGTGATTATTTCTCATTAAAGCATAAGCATATTTGGCAGTGGGTTTTATTAGCTAAGAAGTCTACCAAAGTTGGAAGAAAGAAGGACTTAGAAAAAATAAAGATGATGGGGGAGACATTGGTGGAGTTTAGATCTGTTAAGACCCTAGATTCCCATTTTTCTAACCCTCCAAAATGATTGTCCTTTCTTGGAATGTAAGGGGCCTTAATAGTGGCCCTCGACAAAAAATTGTTTGTGAATTGGTAAGAATTCATTCTCCAGATGTTCTTTTCTTATAGGAGACTAAGTTATTTGTTGAAAGTATGGTTGGTTCATTGCCAAAGTTGTGGGGGCGGGGTGACTGCCAGTGTATTGGGGCTCATGGTAATGCAGGGGGTGTGGCTTGCTTGTGGAACCCATTGAAGGTTCATCCTATTTGGTGGATTTCCTCCAAGTCTTCCATCTCTATGGTTGCTTCTAGTTTGGATTTGGGAGAAATTGTTCTACTTTCAAACATCTATGCACCTACTAATTTTCCTAGTAAGTAGTTATTATGGTCTCATATCAATTTCATTCAGAGCCTTGCTCCTCTTTTCCCTTGGATTATTGCAGGCGATTTCAATGCCATTATTGAGTTGGATGAGAAGAAGGGTGGTATTGTGAGGTTGGAGCCTTCTACCTTCCTTCTTCGTGATAACATATCTTCCTTGAATCTGGTTGACATTAAGCCCTGTAATGGATAGTTTACCTGGAACAATAGGAGAATGGGGGAGGATTGTATTGCTGAGAGACTTGATCATTTTTTGGTTTCTTGTTCTTGGATTGGTGGATTGTGCTCTACTAGCTCTGAGATCTTAGACTGGAGGGGCTTGGATCACTGGCCTATTAAGTTATCTGCTTCTTCAACTTGTGTTGCTCATTTCGCCTCTTTCAAGTTCCAACTTATGTGGTTAAGAGATTCATCTTTGTAGGTGCATATGGTTGATTGGTGGTGGATGGGAAGACTTGCTCATGGAAAAACTATGTATTCTTTTTCCAAACGATTGTAATATGTGAAATATCAGCTCAAGCGGTGGAACATGCAGTGTTTTGGAAATATCTTTCATGCTAAGGTTGCTACTAAAGCTGACTTGGATGTCATCACTAGGGAGATCAAGGAGTTTGGTCTTTCAAAGGATTTACTCAGGGAGGAGGCAAGGGATTTGAAAGCTTTGGAGGAGTGTGAGCTACATGAAGAAATTTATTGGAAATAAAAGGCTTGTGTTGAGTGGTTATAGGAGGGGGACATAAACATTTCTTTCTTCTTCAATTTGGTGAAAGCTAGGAGACATGGTAATTCTATGCTTATTCTGGTGAATGGCAGGGGTGAACATTTATCTTCCTACTAGGATATGTCTAGAGAAGCTTCACAATTCTTTGCTTCTTTATTTAGAGAGGATTCTTAGGGTGGTTTGGTAGAAGAAAACCATGTTTTGTCTTGTATCCCCTCCTTGGTTACTGGGGAGATGAATAAGCATCTTTTGGGCTATATCTCACTAGAGGAATTGGAGGCTATTATTTTCCAAATGAAGAAAGGGAAAGCCCCAGGCCTTGGTGGATTTTTGATTGAATTTTATTAAGAATTTTGGGTAACATTAAGCTAGATCTATTGGAGGTGGTTTGTGAGTCTCAAAGGAATAAGTAAATGTTGCAGGCTTTGAACTCTACCTTCCTTGCTCTCATTCCCAAATGTGAGGGGGCAGATCAAATGAGTCAATTTCATCCTATTTCTCTTTGTAATGTATTTTATAAAATCATTTCCAAGTTGATTGCTAAAAGGATGAAGTGGTGGCTTAGATGTCTTATCTTTGAGGAATAGAGTGGTTTTGTGGAGGATCAACAAATTCTAGATGGGGTAGTCATTGCTACTAAAACCATTCATTATATGGCTGCCTCGAAAGAAAAGGCTATGTTCATCAAGTTGGATATGGCAAAGGCCTATGATAGAGTTAAGTGGTCCTTCTTGCAAAAAATTCTTGTTGCCTTTGGTTTTGCTGAAGAATGGGTCTAGTGGGTTATATCTTGTGTTACTTTCACTTCTTTCTCTGTGCTGATAAATGGTGAGCCTTCCTCACTTTTTAGTGCTTCTAGAGGCCTTTGTCGAGGGGATCCTCTCTCTCCTTATCTATTTATTCTTCTTACTGAAGGTTTGGGGAGATTAGTGAAACATAATGTGGAGTTGGGTTTTATTCAGGGTTGGGTGTGGGGAAATGGTTTGCCTCCTTATTCTCACCTACAATTTGTGGATGATACTACTTTGATGGGTATGGCTAAGATCAGAGAAGCCATGAATTTGCGCAAGGCCTTAGATTCTTATCTTGTTGCTTCTGGCCAATTGATTAATGAAGATAAATCTTCCATTTTCTTCTTCAATACTTCATGGCTTATTCAACAAAGGATTGCTTGTATCTTGAGGTTTCAGATTGGGTCTCTCCCTTTAACTTATCTTAGCATTCCTATCTCTTTTGGTAGTTTCCCTAGGAAGTTATGGCAGAATATCCTGGATAGGTTTTGTGTGAAGGTTAATCATTGGACTCGTAGATGGTTGTCCTTTGTTGGGCGTGTTCAACTACTTAAGTCAGTGGTGCAATATAGAATTGTATGCTCCAGGTGTCTCTGGTTGGGTTTATGAAGGATTTGGATGAACAATTATTATGGGCTGGAAGTTTGTCCACTTCTAAGTGGAGCCTCGGGAAGTGGGATATTGTGTGTAGCTTGAAGCAGTTTGGGGGTCTTGCATTGTGACAGTTGACTTGGTCTGGGTTGGTGTTTGTTGCAAAGCTTTATTGGAGGTGGTGTGTGGAGCAGGGTCATATCTGGGTGAGGATTTTATCTCACAAGTACCTTTTGGGGGTTCTGAAGGAGGAGATTCCTAGGTATCCTTTGGTGGGGAAAGGTTCTGTGATTTGGGGAACACTTAAGAAAGGGGTTGCTCTGATCAAGGAGGGCCTGTTCTGGATATGTAATAGGGGGCGAAGGCCCTCTTTTGCTCAAATTCTTGGGATAGTTTTCCCCCCATTTTGTGCTAGTATCCTAATTTGCTGAATCTTTACCATCACTTCTTAGAGGCTGGTTGGTCAAGGGTGATTGATTTTAATACTTCTTATCCATGTGGGCAGATGGAGGTGGCTAGGTGTAAGGATCCTTGTGATTAGCTTGTGGTTGGGTTGGAGGAGTATGCTGAGCTTTAAAATATTTTAGTTGGTAGATAATGTAGCTCCCTTAGGGATAAGGATATTCTTGCTTGGAGCCCGAATCCTAAGGGTGCTTTCAAAGTGGCTAGTGGGTACTAAGAGTTGCTGGCTTGTAAGTTTGGTGGAGTGGAGGTCCCTTGGTAGAAACATGTGTGGAACAAGTTTTCATGGCCAAAGTGTAATTGTTTTGTGTGGACTTTGGCTTGGAATAGATGTTTGACTTGGGATAATCTTTAGAAGCGAGGTTTCTAGGGGCCCTCTATTTGTGTCTTATGCAACTGCAGTGAGGATGATTCTTCCCACTTGTTTTTCTGTTCTTCTTATTCTATGCTTCTTTGGCATTTATAGTGGGGTTTTTGGAAACGTCTATGTGTTCATGCTTCTTCCTTGGTGCAATTCTGGAGCAACCTAGGAAGACCTCCTTCTTAGGCTTCTTTCCTCCAGATTGTGTGGTGCATTGGTCCTACTTTCATCCTCTGGAAAGGTTGGCTGGAAATGAATTGTAGGATTTTTCATGGAGATAGGTTTATGGCTCAACATGTTTGGCATATAATTGTTGGTATGATCCAAGCAATAGTGGAAGCCAAATGTGATGTGGCTTTTCCTTTGGAAAGAAGTGATGATGAGATTGTGAATAGGCTGGGCTTATAGGGGTTGACTTCTGTCTCTGCTTGTGTCAAAAGAGGTAGGCGGGCTAAAAGGAAGGTTCAAAGGGTTGGAAGATGGTTGCCTCCTCTGATGGATGTGCTGAAGATCAATATACATGGCTCCTCTAGGGGCAATCTTGGGCCTGATGGGATTTGTGGAGTTGGAAGAGATGGTTATGGCTCGGTTATTTTCTTTTTTCCATTCACAAAGGGTAGTATTCTAACAACCTTATGGAAGGGTTGGCGATTCTCTAGGCTATTGAGCATGCTTGTGCTTTGGGTTGGTGTAGGATTATCTATGAATTTGACTCACAAATTATTGTTAATTTGTTGCATGAGCATAAGGTGGCTGAGGTTAATTGGTAGCTTGCCTTGGTGGTTCGTCAGATTTTGCAAATGTGCTCCAGGTTGGAAGTGGTGTCTTTTGCCCATATTACATGTGAATGGAATAGGGTTGCTGACTATTTGGCTAAGTGGGCTTTAGAACATGTTGTTGATTGGAAGATTGAGGAGTGGGGACAATTATCCCCTAATTATCTTCTTGAATTAGAGAGGGTCATTGCTGATGATATGGATGGATAAGGGTTTGTGGTGGTGTAGGTGGTGGTTCTTGTCTTGGTTGGGTGTTTTTGTGCTTTCTTTCTTGGGAGCCTTCAGGTTCCTTGTTCCCTTTGTTCTGATTATTTCTTGATTTCAATACAGTTTTTACCCCTTTTTATTTAAAAAACAAAATAGATTCACACCCAAAGCTATTTATTACAAGCCCTCATACCTAGAAAAATGACACACAAAAGTAGTGGATTTATACATATTTTCTAATGTTAAAGAAATGGATCAACAAAAAATTGAAGGCCTCAACTACAATGATGCATGCTTATTTCATATTAACAGTTCATGCAAAATTGCTTCAAACTCAAACTTATCATTTATAAGACTTCATACCTAGAAAAAGAGAAACACCAAGTTTATGGATTTATATATATTTTCCAATGGTTGAGAAAGGAATACATAATATGGAAACCCTAAATGAAAAAGTTTGCTTCTTTCTTGCACACAAATAGTTGTACAAATGCAAATGTTGCATACACAAACAAAATCCATTTTAAAAATATAAATCTTGCATATTAAAACCTTGTAATTTCATGAATCATTCTTGCAAGGAATGGACATAGACAACCACACAAATGTAAATGTTGCATACATAAGCAAATTTCATTTTAGAAATGCAAAATAAAGAAAAACCACTAATAATTTCCATAATATTTCCTAGAAGTAAAGAACATATACAACACATGAAATGCAAAAGTTGCATATACAAAGATAATCCATAAATTTTATATAAAAAGATTCTTATTGATTTTAATGATATAATTGCAACACAAGAGTTACATACATGAAGCATTCATGGGAAGAGTGAAGATAAAGTAAAAATAAGTGAGATTGATGATTAGATTTAAGGTTAAAATATGAAAGTCAAAGGATCTTTAAATTACATTGTATTCAACCATCGTTCTCATAAAATTTATGACAATAATATTCAAATATGGACCACTAAACTATTTTTTATAAAATAAAATGGGTAACTTAATGTTTAAGGGATCCCATATACAAAAATAAATGTGCAACCTAATGTTTAAGGGGTCCCATATGTATAAAAGTGTAATCTAATATTTGAATATATATATATATATATATATATATATATATATATATATAAGTAAAATGTGTAATTTAATGTTTAAGGGACCCATCTATAAGTGAAATTATGTAGAATAATGATTGATGAGTTATTATGCACAAGTAAAGACTCAATATATCTTATGGTGGGTGTACTTATAGTTCGTGGGACCCTTTTTGAATACATGTTACCACTTCAAAACAATCACTTAAGAAAGATTGTCCACATAATGAATTATTCCCCTTTGTTCTCAATATTACAAATAAGAGACAATACCAAATCTCTTAACTCACTTTTGAAATATATTCATTTTTTGTATGAAAAACAATCACTTAAGAAAGATTGTCCACATAATGAATTATCCCATCTTCATTTTTAATATTTGAAATCATGAACAATACCAATAAACTCTTAATTCACTTATTGAAATATATTATTTTATTTTCAAACAATTATTATATCGTTTAAAAGCTTGAGAAGTAAAAAGTTAAAGTAGACGAATAACCAAAAATTTATAATTCAATTAATTGAAGCAATTGATAATAATGATATATTCCTTCATTTTCCCATCCACCAAAATTGAAATCTCCGGAAAATACAATAATAAAAGATTAACAACAAATTAAAAAACAAAAAAAATCAACTGAAATAGTTAGAAACCTCAAACAAATAATGTACATGGATTCTGGGCTGTGTCTGTTTGGCACTAAATGGGTTATTATGCGACATGACAACCCGTGACGTTGACCTAAGTTATCGCTTTCTGATTCTTCGGGAAAGAGCCATACCCGTTACTCCACCTCCAAATTACAATCAGCAGATCTCGATTTCAGGTAATTGAATGACAAACTTGGAGGGTAACCAAGAAGCTACCCAAGCGACTTCAGAGCTAGGGTTTCTTGCGAAATTCCTTCCACATCAGAATCCACAACCGCAAGAAGAGAATCTACAAGGCCTAACGATTCTATATCTGCAAATTTGACTGAAACTGATCCATATTTTCTACCAAAATACTCAAAAATGAATTTTTTCAAGACAGCTTTTTTCGAAGCCGAGGAACCTTCACCGCTGCAAAATACAGAGAATGCGGACAAGGAAGCTTCAACGCTGCAAAATGAAGAGAATGCGGACACGGATGCGACGGATGGCTGGGAAAATGAGGAGGATGTGGCGGAAGAGGAGAATAGCGGGGGAATTTGGAACTTTGGAGGGCTGGTGAAGGTCCTCACTTCAAAATCAGAGCAAGTAATCGAAGCCTATCGGCGTGATCTGGACGAGTTTCGCACGGGGCTGAAGAAGGAGACAGAGGCGATCCGCGAGGTTGCAAGCCGCGCAGTGAAAGATCTTCCCAATTCTCTCGAAGCCGGTGCGTCAGTGGCGCAAGAGTCGTTGGAGAGCGTTGGCCAGGTCATTGACGAGTTCGGCAGCACCGTCTGGCGCGGAACCACCGATATCTTGGCAGAAGGTAAGGATTTAATCTCAAAACTTGACGAAGAAAAAGAAAATTCCAGTAATGATCAGGTCGAGTCGTCTTCTTCCTCTTCTGTTTATAGTAATGTCGGTGTCCAGAAATACAGTAGGTTTGAGGCTCAGATTAGAGCCATGCAGCTTGATAGCAATTCTTATTGCCGAGAGCCTGAGGATGCTGAGGATTTCGAGGCTTGGAAATCGGGGTTTAGACTGGAGGAGAAGGCGGAGGAGGTGGAGGTTTTGTGCAGGGAGAATGTGTTCATGGAGGAGGTCAAGTCCAGGCTTGTGCCAAAGATTGTGGATTACGAGACCTTCTGGACGTGGTACTTTTATCGGCTGCATAAGTTGAAGCAGGCCGAAGAAGCTAGGGCTGATCTTGTGAAGAGGGCTATTATTTCACCAGAGGATGAAGATCTGAGCTGGGAAGTAGATGACGAGGAGGAGATTGAGGTGAAAGAGGATATTGGGATGAACGATGTGAAAATTGGGAAGGATTTGGGAGATAAACGAGAGATTAATGAGGAAGCTGAAGAAAATTCCGTTCAGCTATCTCAATCAGATCAAAATTTGGCTGCAAGACAAGAAATTGCAGAAGAGACGGGAGAGAAGCCAGAAATTGCCGAAAAAGCTGAGGCAGAACTCGCATATGTTGAAGAAATGACCGAAGAAACAGAGTCTAGTGAAAATGTGGTAGAAAAACCAAAGGATGATGAAATTTTGGCTCAGAAATTAAAGACCAAGGATGGAAATGGTGAGAGTTCAAAGGCTGACGATGAAAGTGGTGATCCGACCTTCATGGAAGTTAAAACAGACCCTGCAGAATCTAGCAAAAGTAGTGAGTTTTCTGTTGTTTCTAGTAAACCGTCATCTTCTCATGATGAGGACGACCTTGGCTGGGATGAGATTGAAGATCTCAGCTGCGTTGATGAAAAGAAAATGGCTGCGGGAGGAAGCCCCCACAGGGCAGATATCCGCAAAAGAATCAATGCTATTGAGGATGATGAGGATTTAAGCTGGGATGTTGATGACGACGACATCAAGCCTTGATAAATTCATAAAATAATGGTTAAGAGTTTAACTTTGTTGTCACAAGGGCTGTATTTAGGTCCTATCCTTATGGTTAGATTGCTTATCTCTCAATTGATTGTTTTTATCCAGTTTGCAACCTTGCTTCAAAGTATTTGTAAATACTAAATGTACATTGTCTTCTATTTAAGTGGTATAATTTGGATAATAGGAGTTGCAGAATTGTTGCATATTGCTAAATTTCTAAATCCAGTCTTACTCGATTCTTTTGGAGCATCGGGACATGCATTAGAGAGGTTGCTTTCATTTGTGAGGAGTGAATGCAAACCTGGACTTTGATGTCTCCTCAACAGCTTTTACAAATTGGTATTCGTAAAAGGTCCAAATGTAAACATAGACCATATTTTATGTATTCTCTGAAAAGACTCAATCTGAACTCCAGATTATCTTCCTTTTAGCATTCACATTGCAAATTAAAATGAATGCTACTGGATCTGTTTCCCCTTCTTATGATCTGATATGATGCTGTTTTTTTTTGCAATAAAAATCTATATTAAAATGATGGATTATATCCCTATTAGTTATGGCAAGAAAATAATCTAGAGAATCTATAGGTATATATTCTCTTAGTATTAGACCAAAAAGGAGTACAATGCACATCTTGATGCCAGGATGATTGATCATCATCATAGAAAGTTACATTTCCATAAAATATTTTACAACTTTCTCCTTTGACTAAAGTTCTTCATTGGATGCAACATCAAACTGTTTGGTAAAGATTCCTCCTTAGGAACAAATTCATCCTTGCGCATGACATCATCTTCTCCAGTCACTCCTGTTGTTTTTGTTTCTGCTTGTGCTTGCAATTTTTCTTCTTCTGCCCCTTCCATTGATTCCCTTTCAAAATATAGATCTCATCTTTACTCCACAATCTCGACAATCCAATGAGAATATGGTTTGATATTATCTAATTCAGTTGTAACAGGAGTCTACTTCCCATGTGTCAAAAAGATTGTTTGCTCATAAACAAGGTTATTGAGGTGCTTTTTGGGTCAATCTTGTGCTTCTATGTGTGAATGGCCTTAAACATGTTCCAATTTCGTTCCCCACTTTTGTTTTTATATAATTTTACAAACATATATTTTTTAGAACAATGGTTGACATGGGTGATGTTAGTACGTTCCAAACAGATGGGAATGTATCCTGATGTCTTGAGGATATTTATGAATTTCCAATTACAGCTGTAAAATAGGAATCATCCCCAGGATGCCAAAAATGTCCCAAATTTTTACTAGGATGTGAGAAAAAATTCAGAACAAGGGGATGTCTCCTCTGTGTTTGGGACACATTGGCATGAAATATTGGTGCATATACACATGATTCCCAACAACCCTTCGCCTATCCTGCCCCCCTGACCTTGCCCCACCTCCCCCTTGCAAACCCCCAAGGAGAAGCATCTGTGGCTAACTGCATAGCAGAGATACAAATGTTAGTCAATTTTTGATGCATAAGCATCACACAGTTCAAGGATTGTGCCAATTGAAATGAGATTGCCATACACAATTTCTTCTTAATTGATTGTCTAAGAGATAATTCATTAGGGCTTGAGTTGGTCAACAAAACCCTTAGATAGTACATGGACCAACATTAATACTTGACCACTAACTTCTATGAGGGCGCTAGTTTTCATTAAATGTTAAATCATCCTATGTTTAGATTCTGATACCATCACCTCAATAAGAGTGTTTATTATATTCCAGGTTCACCCCTTTTAGAGCTTAAATGACAAAGTGCCTTTCTTTACATAGAATGCCATTCAGATAAAATTCATGTCTCATCCATGAATGAAGTTTGCTACGTAGTTTTATAAGTCAAACCTTGCTACTAGTCCTTAATACAGTTTTATAAGTGACGATGATTGCTTTGTGCTTGCAATCAATACACATAACTAAGAGACTAAATAATAGGATTAGAATGCGTTATATCCATACCCAAGCACTAGGGCTATGCTAAGATAAGCATAGAATGAGGTTATGTTAGGAAAGGGAAATTTGACTAGTAACATAACCCCCCTCTTATAAGAGTCACCACTGCTATGTTCTATGGTTGGTGCCATTTGAAAACTATGTTGTCATGTTTTAGGTGTTGAAATGATTTTATAATGACAAATGCTTTTAGGTGATGTTGTTTGTTGAGACCCTTTTTCTTGAGCATTGAACACTAGGCAGCTTCCTGCATATATGAGATGACTACCAATTAACAATTTTATCTAATCCCTTTATCTTTCTTGTCTTGTAGATCATAAATAAAATCTAACGCTAGCACTAAGTGGATTGAGCCTCTTGTATGAGTCCTTAATACAGTTTTCTTAATGATGTTTATTCTTCTACTTTGCTTTGTGCCCGCAACTGCAATTTAAATAAGGAACTTTGCTATGGGGATGTCTTTCAATGCATGCTGATTCAAGCACTAGGGCTATAATCATGTGTACAAGCATATGTTAGGTATACTCATTAGAAAACACAGGTTTAGGATTTGTGTCCTTGTACCCACGTCTCTTGGGGGCTATTTTTGTAGGTAATATAGGTACCTTATTCATAGATGCTTGTACCCTATTTTAAAATGATGTCCTAATCTTTTGTTGAGTACGATATCAGATAAAGACAATTATTTTGGCCAAGATGTAGTCATGGCTTCACATAAGATTAAATGAGTCCAAGAATGATTCCTAAGGAGAATTTAAATCATAATTTTAAAACATTGAGTCCGCAAAAATTCAACAGCCCAAAATTTTGACTTGAACTTTGGACTTAACAAGTACTTAGCGCATTAAAAAATATTCAAATTCATATAAAAAAAAAACTTAAATACCATGCAAGATACTTTTTAAAAGCTTACAAAATATAAAATATTTTAAAGAACACATAAGTATATTTTTTAATACTTCCATCTTAAAAAAAATGTACCAAGCACATACCAAAGACGCAATCATTGATCATCATCATAGAAAATTACAAATTCATAAAATTGTTTCTCCACTCACTAAATTTCCTCATTGGCCGCACCCTTGAACAGTTTGGTAAGGATTCTTCCTCAGAAACAAATTCAACCTCAAGCACATGATCATTTCCTGAGGGTTCCACGCCTCAGGAAGACCAGGCCAACCCTAGTAAGCGGACCTCCAACTCTTTGGCACCTCTCAGATCCGAGTATAGCAGGGAGTTTGGTGAAGGATTCAGATCTAGCTACATCTGCCAGGGGTCCTGGAAGTGGCGATTCCAGATCCAGTGCCTAATTGAGGACACTTGGGGAACAACATCAGGAGCAGGCCAGTAGACCAGAGATCAACGAATCTGATCAGCTAATTCATATCTTACAAGTAGGGCGACCTGCCATCACACCACTCATCCACCAGGTTACCCTAGCATGAGCAGTTGCAGTCGTATGTGATCAGAGGCAAGTCTCAGTCCAGTCTTGAGGGCAGATTTGAGGGTTTGGAGCAACCAGCATAGTGCCTCAAGATAAATTCATAACCTTCCTCCATTGGGAAGGCCTAAAGTAGCAGATTTTTACACTCAATCATATGTAAGCAGCAGTTGTAACTGATTTTTAACAAATCTGGGCATTGTTTATTTTCAAAATCTAGTTGTCTCCTTGTTTCAATAAATTGCTGCACCTTTATTTCTGTTTAAATTATCTGGGCTTATTGTTGGATCAACTGCTGGTGATACAAGTTTAATTCAAAGCTAGTTCTCAAACAAACTATTAAAACCCTAGGATATTACAATGACAGAAACCTTGAATGCTAAATTTCTGTAGAAGGTGTCTGCCGCCACTGAGTTGGTGTGTTTAACACTAGGGCAGTCCTCCCAACCAGCAGGACCAAGAATAATTCAAAACATCTTGACATTGAATTTTATTGTCACTGCAAAAATCATTATCAACTGCCTTGTAGATTCAGGGCTTTTGAAGGAAACTTCATAGTTTGGCATAGCAGCACTATAATAGTCTCTTGGAGCCTTGTAGAATAAGGAAGAGCAAAGCTTGATAGCCAAATCAAGTTGCAGACACAGAATGGCAGAGAGTTTCAATGTGAGAATAGAGGTGATTCTATGATTTCCGTTTAGACAATCCTTAATGTAATTCCACAGCAAACCATCATTAGATATTTATTCACATTCGAGCTAGGTGTTGCGGGTGTTATGAGACAATCAGATTGAATTGACTTGAAATCGAATTGAGACATTCTAGTAGATTTCATTTATGACACCCTTGCCAAGTGTAGGGGAGCATATATTATGCATCTAAATCCAAAGAGTCAACATTGGAGAGGTGGCCGAGGCCACCAATCATCTGCTGCCAAATTAGCAATAGAGGTGTCTTGGCCTACAGTTGGTGAGGTTTTGACCATGTTTGTTTGCCTCCCAATAACAATGTGAAACACTAATGTGCTAGAAGTTTCTAGCATTCTCTCTGTCTAACCTTAAAATACTGTTTAATTTCTAGCTTGATGTAGTGTCTTTGACTGTGGCAGAGATGATGATTTGGGAGACTTCTTTGACCTCTAAATCCTGGAGTCACAGCTTATGTGCTAGCTTGAGATCCTTACTCAAGGCACAGGTTTACACCTTGTTGTTTGCCCCATGACAACAAACATGGAGGAAGCCATAACCAGCCTTCCTTCACAAGCTTTGATGATTGTCTTGGATGCACCATCAAAGTTGAGCTTTGATATTGATTGCTGTTGGGTGGTTGCATGAGGCATGCCATTCTACTTGTAGCCTGCTCACCTTGAGACTGCTTTCCCCATCAATGGAGACTCTTGGAGAGGATCTTTATAAGCTGTGGCTTATTGGTAAATTCTATAGCCCATGGTATGTCACTGAAGGAACTATAACACATCCAGTTCACATCTGACAGTTTCTGTTAAGGTAGTTCCTTTGAGAAGTTATTATTATCATTTTTCTTCAGCTTTTTGGTTTTGCTTTGATTGGATTATTTAACTTTACCGTGTATGCTTTTGCCTATTGTTCTTCTATTTTATAAGTTGTTGAATTATCAGCATGTTGAAGAGGTTCATTGTTTTGTAGTTATTCACTATTTTTGTTTTGCTACACAAACAATTCATGGCAATGATAACAAAGCTTGAGTAATGAGTACGCCTAACAGGGACTATGTAATATTGCTATGGTCCTATGACTGGAATGCTGAAAAGATTTATATTGTGTCATGGTTTGCGAATCGTGATGCATTGTGAAGAAAGTTGGATTGCATCTTAATGCAAACCAAAGCATTGATAGTGAGAAATTTTTTAACCACAATAAGAAATTATAGGCCCAAATTTTATGGGTACTAGTCTTTTGAAGAGATTATTTTGTTAAGGCAACTCATTTATGGACCAGCACGTGTCATTTCTCAAGTACTGTTTAGTTGTTCTTTTTTAAATCTTTACTATATTCTCTGGAACTCTTTCTTCACTTTTGCTGAGATCATGCATTTGTTATTCCCTTGTCTAGTATATCTCATAAGTTTTGTCGTCATATCTCTTGTTGTTATATTGCATTTGTTGTTCCATTCTCTGGTGAATGTATAAACATCTGCCTTTTCATGCTCTCTGTCTGATTCCTCAAGTACTGTTTAGTTCTTTTTTAAATCTTTACTATATTCTCTGGTACTCCTTCACTTTTGCTGAAATCATGCATTTGTTATTCCCTTGTCTAGTATATCTGCATATCTCTAGTTGATATGTTGCATTTGTTGTTCCATTCTCTGGTGAATGTATGAACGTCTGCCTTTTCATGCTCTCTGTCTGATTCCTCTCACTGACAAGTGATGTTGTCTTCTGTCTGCATTTTGATGCCACCAATATCTTATCATTTCACCTTGTTTCTTGACACTGCTACAAATGCGGGTCCTCTGTACATACATGTCACCATTTTGCTATATTTTTGTTAAGTGATGGAGCTTTTTGTCAGCACTTCCAATTTCAATCATCCGTCTTTAATCTGGATATAGCTACTGCGTGCACAAATATTTGAAATTTGTGATGGTTCAAGTTGAAATTTCTCTACAACCAACGAGTATTTTGATTAGCCAAACTTGCATGCACTGCCTTTGTCAATCCTTTGTTTACTTTTCTTGACAGATCCTTTATGATGTTTTGAATCAATTTTGACTTTGCACAAGTGAAAATAAAAGCAGTCAAAAATTGGATATTTATTTTGGCAGGATAGGGTAGTGTTACAACAGGCATGACAGCCATTTGAGACATTTGGCTTTTCTTATGGTGGAAATTTGTGTATTTTTAGTTTGCATGTTTGTATCCTCTTATTTTTTTGTGAAAAGTAGAAAAGTTCATTGAATTATAGATAAAGTGTACCCAGAGAAAGAACAGAAAACTGTTCTTTTATTGCCAACCACTGTAAACGGTCAAAAGGCCTAATTGCAATGATATTTTTATATTCTGCTAGGACATTGATCTCTGTAAACATTGTTAAAAAAATGTTTAAAACTATTGCCCTCGAAACAGAGATTTTGCACAAGTGAAAACAAAAGCAGTTAAATCCAAGTGGATTTTTTTAATAAGAAACGCTAGTACCTTAACAGTCATGACAGCCACTCAGGCATTTGGTTTTTCTGATGATGGAAAATTATCTAATATTTCTATTCACGTTTTTGTCCTTGTTCTTTTGTGATTCATAGAAATTCCATTAAACCATTGATAAAGTGTACCCAAGATAAGGGACATAAAACTGTTCTAGCTACAATAAAAGGTCATAGCCTGAGAGGCAAAAGACCTACTGCAATGTGTATCTTTATTCTGTTAGCAGATTGATCTCTACAGACATTGTGTAATATTACAAAATGCTGCCCTTGAAAGCGACATTTTGCACAAGTTAAAACAAAAGTAGTCAAGCATTTGATCTCTGCAGACGTCGTGTAAAATTTTTACAAAATGCTCTGCCCTTGAAAGATTTTGCACAAGCTAAAACGATAGTAAAGCATCAGTGTTTTTTTTTGTGTAAGATTGGCTAGTACTTAAACAGGCAAGGCAGCTCTTAAGAGGCATTTGGTTTTTCTTGTGAAAAACAAAAGTAGTAAAACATGAGTTTTATATTTTATATTTTTTTATTTGTGTAAGATTGGCTAGTACTTAAACATTGCCAAGGCAGCCACTAAGAGGCATTTGGTTTTGCTTGTGATGGAAAATTATTTTTGTTTTTGTGTGCACATTTATATTCTGTGAGAGGAAAGCACCCAGTAGTTGAGCATGTTCCAATAGTTGTTATAGTATTTGTTGATTTAATGTCCAATATTTTTAACAATATTACACCAATAGTTGACTTTAAAATTGTTCGTGTTGATGATGAGTACTCATAACTGAATGAAATGGATTTTTTAGTAACAAATCATGTGATGCCACATCAGCGCACTAATAAAACATGACTTAGTGCATAACTATCAGTCTAACTTTTCTTTTTGGGCCTTTTTGGACACCTCAACAAAATGCATGCTGATGTGGCATCATATTTGATGATGTGGCCCTGAAACCTTAGTTATAAGCAGCGGACTTGCCAAGTAAGCTGCTATAAAAAATTGGGAGTGATTTGAAATTTCCAATTAGGATTTTGAGAAGCGCGAAGTGAGGATGTTCAACTACTGGGTCGTCTCCCCTATTCCGTTCCGTGATCGTTAAGTTTCTATTGGGGCCCTCACCTATACAATATAAGCTTTGTTTTACAAGGCAATAGATATAAAAAATCAGAACTTGCTGGACTTCATCACTACCCAAGTATACAAAAAAACAATCTATGGTTCCACACCACCCTGCCTTTATTAGAGCAAAAAAGCAGTGAACCCGACCATCCTATACAACAGAAAAAACTGTTAGCACAGCCAAACTAAACCACCCCAAGCCAAGACAAACTGTGACAGCTATCCTGACCACCTCCGTGCAGCATAGAAAGATCAGTCCAAATCAGTTGGGCTTCCTCACCTGCAACTTCCAGAAGCATGCAAATCATCCTCCGCACACACAACTTCTACTGGGTGGCCACCTACCTCGCTGACCTCACATTTTGCTTCAGACCCCCTGCACATATAAATTGCACTCTGGGCTTCTTGTATGACTATTTTCCAAATGCACGAAGCCTTCATAGGATAAAGAAGGCAATGGAAAAATGCTAGAAAAATCCAAGTGACCCTCCCTGTGAATCTCTAAGTCCTTACAGTAAGATGCAAGATCCTCATTTTGCTCGTAAACTGCTTGGAATTTCCTTTCACAGCTCTTGTATTTCTTGACCTAGGTTTTTGCTGTATGTTCCCTTCCTCGTTTGAACAATCCCTAGCTGGCAAGCTTTCCAGCTCTAGAAGTACAGTTTAGATAATCTAATCCAAAAAGGGAGGCTCTGCAACCTGTTTCTTAAGCTTTTCTTTCAAATCTATGCCAATAGGGGCATGAGGCTTGAAGACCTCGTATTGGCAATGTTGTCTTGCCCTAAACTTTTTTTTGTAAACTTTAGCAAATCCAGATCATGAATGGTAAAAGTCTTTTTTGAGCATCCGTCTGAGACCAGTCTACCATACAGATAGTCTCTTTGCTTACCTCTGCTTCTGTGTTTTTGTTTTTCCCCTGAAGTCAAGCCTGGAAAATAACCTACGCTGAAGGAACAAATTGGTGCTTCCAGGGAGCAGCTAAACAAAAACATTGAGCTTTACCTGCTGCCTCCACAATTAAAACTCTTTGCGGAATGCAGACGCTATTAATGCATTTTGTGTCTTTTGGTGGTTCAGATGTGGGTGAGACTTTGAATTATACCTTTATAAGTTCGTTGCTAAGGGCATGATGTAGAGGGCGAAGGGTAGAATTGAAAGAAAAGTGGCATGTTTATGTATCTGGGATGTCATTGACATGTTGACAAAAGATGTAGAAATCATGGACCGAGTTTTACAGTACCTATGCTGCCATGGCCATGTTACAAAAATATTCAGGACTTTGGCATAGATCCAATTAAAAGATGTTTTTACGTACCTATACACCTTTGGCATGCTGTAGAAAGACGTGGAGAAAAGGCCTGATTGACATGTTGACAGAAGATGCAGAAATTATGGATTGAGTAATTAAGAAAATGTCGACATAATTCTATGCCACCATAGCCAGATTATAGAAATGCGTAGGATGTAAGACATGTAGTCAATTAAAAGATGATGTCTTTATTTACCTATGATGCATTTGGTGTAAAAGGATGTGGAGACAAATCTGGTAACTTGCAATAGATGTGGAGAGAAATCTTGTAACTTGCAATAATTTGTTTACATGCCTATGCCATTGTGGTTGTGTTGCCAAAAAATGCATGTACAAGGCCTAAATTTATATGTAATCCCTATAGCTCAAACAAAAGGAAGTTGGATACATAAGAATTAGGTTCAGATGGTTCTTTTAGTGCAAGGCTTTGTTTGCATTAGAGATCTAAGGTTTTTAAAGGAAGTCATACTTTAGTGCATTTTGGAGAAATTATGGTAACTTTCTTAGAATCTCTTGGAAAATTGTCAGGGGTCCACCTTACTCAAGGGAGGACTCTATTTTCTCCCGGAAAATTGTCTTTCAAGTTTTATTATTTTGAACCCCCTAGCTAGGACTATGGATAGTATGAAGGGCCCATTGCATATAAGATTGTGGCAATAGTATTGAGGTGTAACTCAATTCATCTTATACTCCTTGATCTTTGGGAGGTCGCATGTTCAAACACCATGGGTATCTGCTTGCATGTTGATGATTCAATGTTTTGAAGGATTATGTTAGTGTTCTTGTTGGCACATGGCACAGATTGATTTGTTCATAGGACTTGTGGGAAATTTATAAAAAATGGGTTGAGTTGGCTAACACATTTTATTGACATTGTCCAGTTTTTTGCTATTAATATTTGCTCAATTAGTGAGTCATCATCCTTGTTAGTAGTAGAGCATCTTATTGAGAGCCAATAATTAATATAGCATTTCGTATACAATTAATAGGAAAATCCCATACATAGTTAGTGGATAGTCAACTCATGCCATGTGGCAAAATCTGATAGTTTATTGCCATTTTATTTTTATTTTTAAATTTTCTTCATAAGTATAGTTTTATAGTAATGAGTGTCATTTATATTTGTTGAGTTGTATTTAAATCCTTGACTTTGTTGAGGTCATAATTAATGGATCCAAACTCTATTTGAAGTCTGAACTTTTCTTGAAGTGTTTGAAAGTTGGTTTTGAGTTCTTTGAAGATACATACAAGCGTTTTCTTAGGTCTTGATGCATCATAAGATGAAAAAATATCTATTTTGGGGATATAGATGCTTCTAGGGTACTATATTCCCTCATCATTGTCTTTCGTTGAGATCACATTGAAAACTAAAGGGTTGTGGATAATAGCTTAGAGGTTGAAAAAGTTACAATAGTCGAAGATGACCTTTTCTACAATAAGGTTAATCATGCCATTAGGATTGTTTGAGCCATAATCACTTGAATTGTATTATCATCTAAAGGAGTCAAAAACTTCAAAGTACATGTTAAATAAATTCAAAAAGCGTTTTAGAAACATTTGATGAGTTTTGAGAGTCTTTAGAAGCTATCCACTTTTGAACCTTTTATCATTTGAATGAACCGAAGATTAATTTTGTCAAGGAAAAGGTTTTCTATTTTAGTTGTACATAAACAAACAAGAGTATAAACAGAAGGCCAATGATTAATGGGAATTGCCTTTGTTAGGATTAGGTGTGTTGTTTACCTTGCATATCCTAAGGTATTTGAGCTTTAATTGTTTGTAGATGGTTAATTATGTATGCATCTCCAAAGATCATGGAGTGGGTAAAATGAGACACCCATGTGAGGGTAGGTACATATGTAATCATTTAGTATTTATTAGGTTTTGGGGACTCAAATATTGTTGTGATTAGGTATTGAGGAGGATGTTATAGTGGATTTGTCACTTTATGTAGTGGGCATGCATTGGAATTAGTACTTCATAGGGGAGTGATTGGGAGTTATACGTGTTCATTATGGTTTATGGTCAAAGATGTTTGTGAGAGGAGTTACTATTTTGTAGGTCACTCATTTGTAGTGGGTCAAGAGTTCTTACCATAGTACTTTAGGACCATTTTTGAGCTTGTGGTATTGTCTTTTGGTAGTTTTTTGGTTTTCTTTAGATTTATATATCGAAGGCTTGAGCTAGAGGCATTATGTATTGTCTCTTGTAAGCTTGTGTTGAATTTTCTCTATGGTTAAAGAGTGTTGATCTCCTCTCCCTTGATAGAGCACTAGATTTTGAGAATGTCTTGTAATTGGTTATGTTGCTAAATAATATATTGGGTGTGTTTTGGAGGTTAAGTTTTCAAAAGGATTTTCTCAAGGAATTTCTGTCACTCTTGTTTTGTGTTTCACCCTCCCCCTTCTTGTTTTCCAAGTGCAATTTTATATGTTGGAATGTTGCTAAAATGGGTTCAAACAATAATATTTGATATTGTTTTCGTAAGGTAAATGTGAAAAGTCTTTACATTTAGTATCTAAGTATAGTTTTGAGTTCAAAGGCTAAGAGGTTTGCGGGAATATTTTCTTCATATTTGATATTAGAGGCATGGTTTTGTCTTATGATTTTAATCCTTGTTTATATGGGGGTTTTTTATAGTTGATCTCATTTAATAAGAAAACAACCATGTCAAGCACTTGTAGGATGGAGTATGTGGATTTTGGAGTTGGTCATGTGTTGTTGACTTAGATCTCTTAGTTGATATTACGGGTGATGTTGATACACTTAAATGTTTTCTTAAAACAGATGCACTACGCATGGCCAATTAAGTATAGAAATACTCATAAATGTGGGATAGGTGTATGAGGCAATACCTAGGATTACTAGGCCAACTCTTTATCTATTATAATTTACAATTACTTGTAGATGAAAAGGAAAATAATGTTGAAAATAAATAACAAAAACTCTACCTATCACGATGGCGCGGACGAAGGCCAAAGCAGGGAAAAACCCTAAGGCGACGGCAGTGGATGGTGCAGGTTTTCCTACGGTGACACCAGTGAACGGTGGGGATGACCATGATTGTGGCAAGGCTGGAGATGCTGTCCTTGGCGGAGGCAGTGCTTCTGCTCGGTCGACGACTTTGAGATGTGTGCAGAACAGGGGATTCATCCTTGTTGCTAACACCATCTTCGTTGTTCTGAAGGGAGAGACGATGGAGGAAATAGACTTTACTACTTCTGAGCTTTCATCACAGGGGGTGATTTGTAGGTTTAAGGGTTTTTGGCTGAGCCTCCCTCAACTGCATTCATGGATATCAAAAGAATGGGAGCCTCTAATTATTGGTAAAGTTCGTATTTTCCCCATGGCTAAGGGGTTTTTTGTTGCCAAGTTTGACAATGCTCAGGATAGAAACAAAATTTTATGTGATCATTTTTTTCGCTGGGAGGATAGATTTTTGCTGATGATTAAGCCTTGGCACTTTGATTTCTATCCTTCCTCTGAAACTTTCAATAAGATCCCAATTTGGGTCCGGCTGCCTAATCTCCCCCTACATCTATGGATTGATTCTGTTTTAGAAGAAGTGGGTGATGCCCTTGGAGATTTTCTGTTGGTGGATGATAAATCCTCTGATATTTTTCACTCCACTTTTGCTTGTATATTGGTGGAAATGGATGTTTCTAAAGGGTTGCCTGCTGAGATTTAACTTAAATCTCCTAAGGGTTCTTGGGTCCAATCTTTGGACTATGAAGGGGTCCCCTTCCGTTGTCGAAGATGTTTTAAAACTGGTCATGTTGCTGCACAATGTGGATTAGAGAAGAAAGCAATAACGACTACATGGTGGAAATGTTTCTCTCAACAACATTATACGGTTCAAAAGAAACCTGAGCAAAATAGGAGCTTTTTTGAGGTGGTTGCGATGGAGTCACAGGGTCTTGGGGCATCCTCTCCGGATGTCTCAAATGCTGGGGTTGTTGATATTGAGAAAGATTATGTTGAAACCCCAATTGAGCGTGTGAATGGGTCTCAGGTTGCCATTACTGGTAGCCTTTCTGATAAGACATTGCCTGTTGGAAGACAAACTGATGAAATCTCTGCAACAGTGGCCACAGACAATTTTCTTCAGGATTCTAGTAGGCAGGCGTAGCATGCTAAGGCAATGCAAGTGGAAGAACGCTGGATAACTGTAAAGGGCAAGAAAGAAAAATTCTCTAAGCCTTCTTTTGACATGACTCTCCGCTTCCACAAGAGCAGTTCTAAATGTAAATCTTGAAGTGTCTTGTTTGGGGGCTTTTTCTTTCTTTGGTTGTAAAGGGTTTCGGGTCCCTTCAAAACCTATTTATCACCTAATAAAAAACTTAAAAGACCATAAGCTAGAATAGAGTTTTATTTATAACTTAGACAACTTTATAACTCGTGGTGTAATAGTCAACATAAATGAAATAAATATAACACACATCACACAAATTTATTCAAATAAATGAGTTAGTACTTCCAGAGTAACAACTATCAACTCGTTGTTTTAGGAATGAATCCCGTTTTGCATTTGGCAACTCTGTTTCCAAAATTTTGATTACCTCAAGCAATGTCTTTGAACTATCCACTTGTAGGATCTCTTCCCTTATGGGGGAGTGGAAGATATCACCAAGTTGATATTTTTGCAATGGTGAGATATTTGACACATTGACTTGTCCATTAAACATTGGTAATTGCAGCAACTGTGAATCAATTGTTGGTTGAATTTGTTTTCATTGAGCTAGGAACTCTTTGATGGAATCAATGGGAGATGCAGGAGAGTCCTTTGGAATTCCTTGTGAACTTTGTCTAGAAGCAAGTGTATCTTGCTTCTTTCGTTGATCCTACTAATCAAGTTATTTGAAGGAGGGCTATTTTGCACACCATGATGGGGAGTAGCATGTTCTTCACCATGTGTTACTTGTTCTTCTTACTCCTCTTGTAGACATTAATGTTCAATATTGTGTTGAGGAGACATATGTGGTTGTTCCACATTTTCAACTTTTCTCACTTAAGGATTTTATTGGTTATTTCCTTCATTTCCTTTTGTATTTTGTCTCTATCTTCCTTATCCATACCCATAAGGATATCCACTCTTTTTTTTGACTTTAATTCTTGAGCTTGTTTTTGAAATATTTTATCTTTTTCTTCATGAAAAACAAATGATCTTGCTTTTTCAATTACTACCTTCCTCAACTCTTCATCTATTTCAATGGTTTTTTTCTCTTTTCTCCCTCAGGGCCTATGCAAGACTCTAGATATTTTTCAATGATTTTACTAAGAGGGATATTATATCTAAGCATGTACATGACTATTTCTTTCTCAATAGTCTTTTGATCCACATGGGGAACTTTCAAATGTAGTTCAATAGTATCCTTTAGTAAGTCAAGATTCACAATTCCATTGAAGATTGCCTCTAATTGGAGAAGCTCACGAGGAGGTGCCACCGAAGCAGTTTGCTTATTTTTCTTTCCTTTTCCTTTTGGTTTGGACGTTCCTTTCTCCCCTTTTTCTTCTTCAGATTTAGTTCTTTTGTTTCAACCTTTTTCATTTTAGCTTGTTGCTTAGGCCTTTCCTACCTTTTCTCATTAGCCTTTGTTTGTGGCATGGTTTCGGATGCAACTTTTCTTGTTTGAGTGGATCTAGATGGTTGAAGAAAACTTGTAGCTGTAAAGGTTGATCTACTAGACCTTCTTGGCACTTTCTCTATTTCAATGGTTTCCTTAAGGTCCCAGAGAGCATTTTGTGGAGCTTGGGCAAAGGTTTTAGGAGCCTTCTTAGTTAATTGCGGAATACCTATTTTGTGAAACATCTTTTCTATCCTCTTTTCATGAGAATCTTCTACCTTTTTTTGGATTATCTTGTCCATGATCTCCATGTAGGTGCTAAATCTTTCCACAAATGGACCCTTAGGCTTTTTTAACAATTTTTCAACATAAGCCTTAACTTCAGTAGGTGAGACTTTATAAGGCAACTTTGGAATCTAGGAGGTTCTTGGTTCCATAGTTTCAATATAGTAGAAGTCCTTATCAATAATAAAGGTAATTTCATCTTTATGTTTTCTTACCAAATTAAAGGGAATTCTCTCCCTATCTTGTACTTCTACTTGCAGGTTCTTGAAGAATCCCCAATATGTGGAGTTGCAATCTTGTCTATCATTGAACCCTCTCATGTGGTTTCTAATTTGTGTGGCAAAATATTTTGTTGTTTTCGTACCTTTCCCTTTAATCCAGGTAGCTCATTTAGAAAGTAAAATGCCAAGCAGATGATCAGGGATCCATACCTAAAGTTATATATAGTCTCCTTGGTTCTTTTGATATTGTCCATTAGTTGTTCTCTCATCAATTCACATAGGTCAAAATCCTTTCCTTCCTTAACCATTTGGTATGCAATGTGAATTGCAGTGCCAATTACAAAGCCTTCTTTGTTTGTGAAATACACTTTATATGCAATTCCCATGGAAGCATACTTAACCCTTGGATCAATTACTTCATTTAAGCTTAGGGTTCTCTTGTCAAACTTTGCACTAGTTAGTTCTATAACCCTTTCATTCTTGATTGCTTTCATCACCGGAACTGGTCCGGTTGCACATAACCTAGTTACAACCTTGATTGCATCCTTAGTGATCCTATAGGGTTTGTTCAAGTAAATAAACTCATCATGGATTTTACTTAGAATGATTCTTACCCATTTAATATTGTCACAAAAGTCTAGAAAGTTCTTCCATACATCCAACCCTTTTGTCGACACATTTGCACTCTAGTTTGTATCCAACATAATCATCATCTAGCAAGGTATGCCTCAACTCTTCAAACTTCATGTGTTCAATTTCATTATGGGGGAATGAATGTAAATCCTCACATCCTCTATATGCACAACATCAAGAGATACCTTTGAAAATGCATCATCTTTGTTTGTCTCCATTGCTTTGAATAGATACTTTTTATACTTCGATCTTAGTTTCTCAGTGACATCAACCAATTGTGGAGTAGCCATTGCAATTTCTTTTAAACTTTTAAAAAATAGGGTTTATGAGAAATTTGAAAATACCTCTATGTTCTATCGTCAGGGTTTCACCTTAAATGTAATTGCTCTTCAATTCACAAGCACCTTCAATTTCCTTCTTCTCTTCTCAACTCTGAATGCAATTTATTTAGTTTCAAATGAGCTTAGGGAGTGCAAATAAATCATAAGCAATTTTCATTTTCCCTAACTTTCCATAGTTAACGCACCTTGTCCTTGTTAGGTAAGCAACTGCTATAGTGCTCTGTGACTCTAGAGAGATACAAATTCATCCCATAGTCCTTCGCAAACACTATTTTTGCTCCAAACATTTGATCTACATATTCTTACTCATCAATAAATTTCTTTAGACCAACTATTTCAAATCATCTTTCATGTTGTAATGATCAACATCGTATTCCCAAGGGGCTAAGAGACTACAAATTCTTGTGCATAACGCACAAGCATAGTGTCATCCTTCATTCCATTGTCTTTCCCTTGTTTCATTCTCAAAACTTGTGTCATCCTTCTTTTCCTCTATCTTCTTTTGCTGAACGTGTGGTATCTATTGAATGCACAAGATATCTGAGAGGGGGGTGAATTAGTTGTACCTTAAAACTTCAAAACCCTCACAAACATTCAAATCCACATTAATCCAATTAACCCTTAATCTGTTCGAGTGATTTATCATGAAATAAAATAACATAAACTGAACCAAATCAACACCATACACAAATAAACACCAGATTTACGTGGAAAACCATTGATTATCTCATTGAGAATGTTGGTGTTTTTCTTGAGTTTTAGGCCTTTGTCTATTTGAGCCTTTGGTTTCTCCAATTCTTTCCTCAAGGAGACAATTTATTCTTCAAGTTTGGAGCATTCAATTGATTTTTCATTCAGTTTACTATTCAAACAATCTGTAACCCTTTTACCTTCTTAAACTTGAACTTTCAAATTGATGATTGTCTCTTTTGATTCTTTGAGTTTTATCTTCAATTCTCCACTTTCTTTTTTTGTAGTTTTCAAATCATCCAATGCTGAAATAAGTTCTCCTTCAAATTCAACTTCACAATATTCTTCATTAAAGTCTGTCATGTTTCATGCTTATCAACCTCCAAAGGATTCTTCTCATTTTTCAATGCTTCAATCCTCACGTGTTCTACTTAGGATCTACCACAGCTATTAGGCTATATCAAGGTACTTGGCTCTGATACCAATTGTTGAACACACAAAAGTACTAATAGGAGGGGGTGAATCAATACTTGATCAAATTCTTTCCATTCATTGGTAATTAACCAAATAAATCATGGCAAGCAGAAGAATACAAAAGCATAAAACCATAACACTAGATTTATGTGGAAAACCCTACAAGGGAAAACCATGGTGAACAAGTTGCTTGGATCTACTATCCAAATCCAACCTCACAAATAAAAAAAATATTTTACAATAGATTTTATGGTCTTTAACCAAAGGAAGTTTACAACTCCCTGCTCAATATAACACTTACAACAAAGGTTTACAACCTCAACAAACAACTAAAATATTGCAACACTTCTATTACCTCTGGGTCACTGCCTTTAGTAAATTCACACATACATCTACTTCAACAAGCTTTGTTGCCTATGAATCATTGCCTTCAACAAACTTTCTCATTCAAATTCACTCGTTCTTCTTTGTAGTTTCACATACACTTATTGTTGATCTCTCAAAACCGATCTTTGCCACATTTCATTATCAAGATAGATTCTACAAATTCTTATTCACACATTATCTACTCAAAACATTCACAATACACTCACACATTTTCTCAAAAGATTTGATCTTCTATTTAGACCCTTCGCAAAATTCAAAAGGTTTCTCTTTGTTGGCTATAAACATGCAATATGAGATATACATAGGTCACAAGAAGTCAGATTCAAAAACATTTGTAGTAGAAGTAAATATCATGCAATTCAAGATAAAATATATTTAGGACCTATTCTCCATAGAACACATTTTCAAAATTAGGACACATATCCAAACACTTGGCACAAGCAACACAACCTGTCAAGTTGGCTCAGCTAGCATGTAAACTGTCATGCATCAACTCTAGACCAAGGCGGTACCAAAGAGACCAAGAAACTTTGTGTGGAACACTCCAACATACTAATATGGTTTGTAACAACACTTCTCTACACTCTTTTTGTCATTTCAAATCATTTTCTCTTGGTGCAAACACTACATACCCAAAAACGTTGACTCTAGGCATACTGCTATATAGGGGAGGATCACATACTAGCTTGCAAATTATTCATAGAACACCATGAGACTCCACCATGCATCCCATAACATGTTTACACAAATTTGAGCAAGTACTTGTAGACACAAGTTATTTGAACACCAAGAGATCAACCTACCAGGTTGTTAGAACATAGAAAACACACTATTATCCACAGAAACACTGATGGTGCACCAAAACATGTGAAACATGGACTAGGCATACACATAACCTTCAGAATAATAAATCCAAAACTACAATGCAAAAAAATATGATGCGGTGAAGTCCAAAGACATTGAGTTCTTCCTTAGAAATCATTCACATGAACTTTACACGTGCTTACTCTATTAACACCGAAACACTCTGTGGTAAAAATTATGCATAAAAACTTGAAACATGCATGTCTCATCGCTGTGTAAAGCTACCCTTTGAACTGCAAGACCAAATCTTCATCTATGGAGAAACACAAAGCATTTGACAGAGCTCTAGAGGTGCCAATATATGTGCCTTTGACTATATGGAGACATGCATTTATCTTCATATCTCATGTGAAGAATCTCATCAGAAACATCACTCAAATTACTTTGACATTAAACATAAACTTTAGAAGATAAAGTACAACTATGTACCAATTTCCACATTATAGCCCATAAATCACAATTCTTCAACAAGAACAATATAAGTGCATGTGGTAGTAACATAAGTCGACATCAATGAAAATACACTAACATCACATTTTCTAACACTTACCAATTATGGGCGGTCTACTTTCTCTAAATCTATACATGAATTTGTATTGAGTTTAGGATGAAATTCCTTTGATTGCCTTGGCCAAATGTTGGTAACTAGTAGTAAGTATTACCAAATATGGTATGGTGTTTTACTTTTATATCTATTGGGTGGATAATCTAGTATACTAAGATTTCTGATTCGTGTTATACAAAAAATTTAATTACTCAAAATTAAGATATTATTTTATATTACTATTGTGAGATAATTTATGTTTAATAAATAGTGTGTTTCTGAATAATAATTAAATGAGGTGAATAGCCCTTGATTGCTTTATATGTTGGTATTTTTTACATATATTTTGAATAAAGGAAAATCCACATGGGGATCAATGTGTCACTTGTGTGTCATTAATTTAATCTCCACCTATAGGACATTGTGTATAAATTTATGTGGTATATAACTATGTCAAGTTGAGCACTATTTGTGAATCCTTGTGATATTTGGATTATGTGCACTTGGATATAAGATGACCCAAAATTTTAGAACCAAATATGATATTAGTGTGGATAGTTATCTATCACCAATATTGTGTAGGTGATGGATGCTAGGTGTTATTTATTGTATCTTAAGTATTAGCTAGATTTCACCAATGACACAAAGATACCAAGGGTTATCCATGATGTGATGTGAATGTGTTTTAGCTAGCTATTAATAGTATCATATTGGTGATATATATCATGAGCTAATATTCATAACTTAGTGTTTAGTCAACTATCACTAGTAGCACAAAGGTGATAGATGATAGGAGTTACCCATTGTATCATAGGGATTATTCATCTCATCATTTCTATGCAAGTGATAAATGTCAGGAGCTACCCTCTATGAGTTTGGACCAATTTTTTCCAATGGCATGGAGGTGATATATGTCAAGATCCACCAACTCAAAAGGTTTAGTAGGCTATGAAAATATTATCAATGACATTGTGTGATGTGTGTTGTTACATGTACACCTTATCCAATGACTATTGCAGGTAGTATGGGATGTTTTCCTACCATTAAATTTGGTGTAAAGGACTAGAGAAAAGGATGGGACCCGTGTTGTAATATAGGATGCATTGGAATTCCTTTTTCTGGTTAGGATGCGCTTAAATGGTAGGTGTTAGTGAACTAGGAAATGGGAAGATGCATGTAGTATTGTCATATAACTTCCTATTTCTAGTTGGTCTCTATGCACTTGTCTAAAAATGACCTTAAGTTTTATGCATGTTGTTATACTTATGCATTTTCCAATGATGAAAACAAGTAGTATGGGATGCTTTCTTGTTGAAGTAGGTGATGGTGGATTGAAAAAAAGGATGGGACCCATGGTGTAGTATGTGAAGCACTTATATTCATTTTATGGATAGGATGTACTTACAAGCTTATGTCTTAGTAAACCAAGAGAAGAAAAATATTCTTGCAGTAAGGTTACAACTACTTTTTTTGTTAGTTTGTCACTATGTGTATTTGTTAGGTTGTTAAGTTATTCACATTATGCATACATGTTATGTTCTTGATCTAGTCACACTATGTATATGAGATTCATGTACAAGTTATCACATTGTGTATAGGTGATGTAAGTGTGAATTATTCACATGGTGTATATGTGACATATGCCTAAACTAGTCATTGTTGGTACTTGTGTGTGTATGATCTATCCACCATGTTTATAGGAGACATATATTTGAGCTTATCCCATGTGCACCTATAAAGTGTATAAGAGATAATCACCTACATGTGTCTGACATAAGTGGGAGCTATCCATGTTGTGTATAGATGATGTATGCTTGAGCTAATCACTGTGAGAATGTGTGGTGTTGAACATATGGTCCTTGTATGGTTTTGTTTGTGTTCATACACTAATGTTGGTATTGAACCAAAAATTGATTGGAATGGGTTTGATATCATTCTATTGTAATTGGATTAAATTAAAATCATAAGCTCATTGAATAGTGGTAGTTTAAAAATGAGGCAAAATATTTCATCCTAGATGTGAAGATGTAATTTCTCTATTATTGGTGTAGAAGCTATATAGCCTCTAATTTCCAAAAGGGATATGTAGGAAGGGACATTATGAATGAACCATCAAGTTTTAGGTTGGCATCTATGAATATCTCTAACATTTTTTGGCAAGACGTGTTGTCATTGATGTCAAATCAAGATGTGTTGTCATTTATGTCAAGTGTGTGTGTTGAGGTTAGTATAATAATTTGGTGTTAGTTGATGTGCAAAGATATCTATTAATACAATCAACAATGTAGTATTTGAAGAGTGGTGATCAATTTGATGTCTAAGTGTGATGCAGAGGCAGGTACATGTGATCCAATATGTTTCAAACTTGTCTACATTAATATCTTACCAGTTTGGTGTACCACACATGAAGATAAGTTGCAATTTTTTTTTTAAGGCTATGACAGAGTCATGGTAATGTGGTTTGCATCCCTCAGTAGAGAATTTTTTTTTCTTGTGGTTTAGAAGATAAGATTATCAAGATGTGAAGGTGTTGTACTCAAGAAGTCAAGTCATTAAACCTTACATTGTGAAATTTATAAGTGACAGTGCTGTGATCTATGCTATGGCAGAGAAAAATATTGGTAAAGGCATGTTGGGATGCTCCTCATTCCTCCAAAAGTGAAATGATGACCTTTTAGTTTTTAATACGTGATCAATAATGTTAAATGCACACTACTTTGTAGTATTTGGTGTTTTGGTGGTTTGTAAGATCAATTTTCAAATGACAGTTTGCTATAGTTTGTCTGGAATGCTTTGTTCCTATATATTTAGTGGGTTTCTTCAGTTGCACAACCAACATATGATGATTAAACACTTTAGGAAAAGGTTGAAGAGATATTATGCATGAACTACAATGCTTGCATCTTGGTTTGCATGATCTTTTTGGTTTCTACCCAGTGGTGCAAATTTGAATAGTTAGCAGTTTTGGTGGTGTTGTCATTGTTTGGGCCGACATGATTGTTTCCTTCATCTATGATTGGTCTTGATTAATTAATCTTGCATTGGAGGATGTGTTGAGATGGTTTTGGGTCATGCTATGTTGTGTGTTGTTCTGCAACTCTCTTTCTCTTCATAATGAATATGGTTGGGCTGACCTATGTCTAGTATCATGTGTTTCATTTGAAGGTCATCTTGGAGCCAATCTAATTGGGGTTTTAAGTTGTTGTAGAGTATACTTATAGAAGAGAAAAATAATTTGTGAAGTAATAGAGGAATGATGAATAGAGAATGAGCAATATGTTGAAGATGAAGTGTGCGAAGTCAGTGTGAAGGATTAATTGTGCCAAAAAGGGACTGCAACATCAACATATGTTGGATGCTTCTTTATAGTAGTTCATATTCATATTTCTCATTATAATTTTCATGTATCTTGCTCTGAGATAGTGTGTCTCATCAAGTCCTTGTATCTTTCCCTAAGGTTGTACGCCTCACTTTGCAAGTCCATAGGCAATGAGCCTTAAACACATTGTAATCTTTGTAAGAAGTAAGCTTCATATATTGTGTTAACTCTCATCGTGGTTTTCCCTCATTGGGTTTTCCACATAAAAATCTTGGTGTCTTTGTGTGGTGCATATTTTATTTTCTACTCTCCATTCAGGGTTTGTGATGTGATGTTTAATCTATAAATAGGAATGGTTAAGTTTTAATATATGTTGATTCATGCCCCCCCTCTTAGCACTGTAGTGTGTTCAACAATTGGTATCAGAGCCAAGTGCCTTTGAGAAGCTTAAAAAATGAGGTTGATCCTATTATTGAACACATGGGGTTAGTATCAAAGATCAATGATGTGTTTATTCTAGAACCAGACTTGGAGTCAATGGAACCTGAAGGTTGGGACATCAATCCAGATGATTGTGAAGTAGATTTTGAAGGAAAAATCCGGCCTTCTCTTGAAGATCTAGATAAAACAAGACTACAAAATATCAAATATGAGTGCATGCTTGAAAAATCAAAAGAGTCAACTATCAAATTGAAGGAAAACTAAAGAATCAAAAGAAGAAATTGGAAAACTGAAAGCCCAAATAGGAGGAAATGGATGTGAAATTAAATTCAAGGAGGCAAAAGTTGTGATATTTGATTTGAAAGTTAAGGTTGAAGAAGGCAAGAGGATTGAAGACTGTTTGAATACTAAACTCAATGATAAAACTATTGAATGCTCAAAAATTGAGGAAGAGATTGTATCTCTAAATAAAGAACTTGAAAAAAAGAGAAAATTGACAAGGGTCTAAAACTGTGAGGAGGTTCTGTAATTCTTGATGAGTTTATTAACCCTCAAAATCCATCTAAAGAGAAATCCGAACTTGGTTTTGAAAAAGGGAAAAGGCCTATGAACAATGCATTTGCAAACCTATATGATAACTTCAAAGTAGAAGGAATACCTACAACAAGGGAGGAGAAAGCTTGAACTGAAAAACCTAAGGAGACATTCTCTAGAGATGCAAAGAAAAATCAAGAAAATAAGAAAGGAACTTTAGAAAGCCTGGCCCTAAACAACCCGCTCCTATTAGGTTCAATGGTAACTTCTATGCTTGTAATAAGTTTGGTCATAAAGTAGTTGAATGTAGAAGCAAGATGATCCAAAATTCATTTAGGCCTCCAAGGTACAATGCTATGAACTCTCAATTATTTCATGGTCAACGCTATTCTTGCAATAAATTTGGTCATAAGGCTAATGAATGCAAAAGTAAAATGATAAGGAGTACTAATGCTATGACTTCTCAATCCTTCTATGGTTACTACTACACATGCAACAAATTTTGTCCTAGGGTGTTGGTTGTAGATCCAATGTGAGAAGAAGTAATTATGCTCACAAGCTAGTATTGCTTGCTACAATTGCAATAAACCAAGACACATTGCAAGGTTCTGCAAAGGAAAGAATGTAAGATCTTTACTCCATAAAAGAAGATTGAAATTGATTAGAAAAAGAAGTAAATGAATAGGTATTAGAGAAGAAGGAAGAAGGAAGAAAGTGAAACAAAGAATGAATTTGTACCTTAGTCAGTGCAGATGGATCCTCCAGTAATTGAAAAGAACGTATTGGCTCAGGAGGAGCCGCAATTGCAAATCTTATCAAACCCTTGAAAAGCATAAAATGTTAAAGTCTTCAGCATAATGGTTATTAGTAACATGAATATGTTTGCTCAAGGTTCCAGATTAAATACTCTCTTTGTGTAAGGTTGTTGAATGTTTATGGATCTTTGTGATATCACAAATAATAAAAAGCTGCTAATGCAAAAAACTAATAAATACACTTAATGCGGAGTGACTAGGGTCAATGTGAAGCATATTTAGCTCCTATTTGATTAAAATTTATTCCATTTAAACTATATCAAGTGTGTGCATGAGCTAAGGAAGTGAAGAAGGTTTCCAACAAGTTGCGTGTAAACCCTAATAATAGTATTCATAGGTATTTATTTGGGTTTTCTTGTAAAACCCTAGTATTCAATTTTTTTTATCATGGCTACACCAAATTCCATTAATGTTGCTAAGAAGCCAAGGCCTAAATACAAGAAGTTTCCATTCAAAGTTATGGAGGTGGATAAAGATGACACATTTTCAAAAGTTCTAGCGGGTGTTGTGTATTGCAAAGATGTAATGATATCAATGACAACACCATAGTAACATCATTTGCCATACATCCACCAATCTTCTCAATGGCAAAAAAACTTCCAACAAAAATATGATTGAGATATAGGATGATAGTTGACCACCATGCTTGATACTCTTTCCTTCGTATGCACTTCTTTTTCACCATACCCACTAAAAATAGAACACTGCCACTTGCAAGATAAACAACTAAGAAAGTAAGACACTAGACCCACATTGTAACAATAAAACATAGATAGCACTATATAGAGTCCATATTAACATATTCTAGAATCTCCTTAATCTCCCAAAAATGTCATATTACACCTAGTGCATGCCAAAGTTTAACAAGGATATGAGCATCTACGACAACAATAAGCTCTAAATAGTTAATCCATCAAGCATTGTGCAAGATATTGTCATGTCCCTTTTTTCCATAAGATTTTGGATCAACCTGTAAGCCCAAGTTTTAGTTTTCATGGGCTTAAGGGAAGTAACATAGGGAAACATAAGTGTACTGGATGCCTAGATTATGGTGCCATAAGTGTTATGTAACAAGTTAATTTTAAGATAATGATGTTACCCAATGATTATGTGTGGGTATATTTATTAGTGATAAATACTTTGAAAAAAATCCCCTTCTAGTTTTAATATCTTTTTTGGCAAGGAAATTTATTAAGGAATTAATTAATTCCTTAATAAATTTTGTTGCCAAAAAAATAATTAAAAATAGAAGGGGGTCATTTAATAGTGATAAATACTTTGAAAAAAACCCAATTAGCATTTTAACCATTTTGTGGAAGAAGTGCAAGGTCTAAAAGAGTTCTTTGCAATAAATTTTAAACAATATTAGAGAAGTGTGAATGTAAAAATAGATTATTTAGCTAATATGGGTATGAAGTAAGATCCTCTTATGGTAGAGTATAGTTATCATGCTTATATCTAGATAATTAGGAGAAAATATAATTAAGATATTTGAAATATAATTTATGTATAATCTTTTAATATTCTATAGAAGTTAAGTTATGCAATTTTTTTAAGTAAATAGTTTTCTAATTAAAGTTTAGATTGATGGTGTTATGGTCATATTTAATAATTACTGTTGTAAAATATGATTAAAATTTTGGGAAGTCTAACACATGATAGGAAAAATTTCAAATAGATAGTAAAAAATATATCTAATATATGATATACTTTTTAAAAATAAAATATGTTTTTACATTTGAAAGACAATTCTAAATAGATAATCGTCACACAAAGTGACTTAACAGATAGGATTAACCATTAAATTTAGACCCCATCCCCAATTCATTTGTAGAAATTAGAAACTTTTAAATTAAATAAATGCAATTTTGAAAACTAAAATTACTTGATCCCACAAAGTATCAATTATTTATATTAAAAGACAAGCTCAAGCATTTTCTAAATATAAAAATATAATTTTGGAAGGTAAATTTACTTATTTGGCAAAGAGGCTCTAAAGGAAGCTTAGGGATTTCTATTCCTCACTTCAATAGAAACTTATTTAATTAGATTAATTAAGAGAAATAATTCAATAAATGCACATGTACTAATAGTTTTTATGGCACCACATTTAGACCCAAATTAAGTATATTAAAAAAATTAGTAGTCTAGAAATAAAATACTAATAAAAATTAATAAGAAACCAATACATGTGTATGTATACATGTGTAATTATACTCTTCACAAGTCACATCAAAGAAACAACCAATCAAATAATAACATATAAAACAATCTGAAATACATGTCTTGATGCAAATGTTCCCGTCTACATTTTTTGAAAGTACTTTTGAACAATTTAATAAAGAGATAGTTGATTAGGATACATCATTGATACCTACAATCCAAACAATAACTTTAAGCTCTTAACTCAAATACAAAAATATACTAAATTTTTCTTGAAAATCTAATATAATCTTAAAAATTAATATGCACGAAACTAAAATATACAAGTACTAAATCCTATGTACAATTGATGTTAACACCAAAAATAAAAACAAAGTCTAAGATGCAACGTTTCCACATTTATGTGGAATAGCTTGGAAGGAATCAAAACCATTCAATTCATGAACTGCAATATCCTTTTATGGGCTTTGTCTTTTATGTCATTTCAAGTGGAAAAGTAGAGTAATAATTGGCGATGACAATTTCCAAGAAATATCATAAATTTAACTTTAGCTAAACGTTAGTATTGTTCTTGTGAGCATCTCTGGAAAATTGCAGGCAAAACAAAAAGTCTCATCAAAGACATTCAATAGAATAATGTATTCTTTTCTGACCTGCCTCCACAAGAAAATGTAACTTTTACTTACCCCGATTACAGATGTTTTGAACCAAACTTCTTTGCATAATTGTATTTAGTGGCTAATTTTACTCTGGTTTAGCTTAAGAGGAGGAAAGATTTCTGAGATTTAATGCAACAATAATGTGCAGGAAAATAAAATTAGTACTTAATTTGAAGTGTCTTGTTGTATCCAGAATAATGTTTTTTTATGAAATGGAACAATTTTGATGATTAAATAATAATTTTTTAAGTGGTACAATATTTTTTGGGTTTGAAAATTTACAAGAATTTTTTTATTGATTAATTATCTTATATTAATTTAGGTTGTATTAATACAATTTAGCTCATTAGTTAATTGAAACATTTGAGAGTCGCCCATCTTAGAAGCATTTTGTCACCAACCTTTTACTAGCTCTAAAACGGATGGATCTTTGAACCATATTGCTTTAAACTTAAAGAGATTATTAATTATCCAATTCAACTTTTTAAGAATACATTCTTAGACTAGTTTTTGACAATTTTGTTTCCTTGGGTTTGGTGTGATTGTAGAGTCCTTTGTTTCAAGTTAAGGGAAATTGTAAATCATGTGTGAATCTTGTGGTAGAGTATTATTAATTTGTTTTTACAATGAAAAGTTACCCTTTATTGGACCCCCCTTCATTGACTACATTAACAACCATTTACGAGTTTGGAGAAGTAGAAACCCTTCCATAAAGCTGAGTGGCCACCCAAAGGAAAACGTAATATTGGGAACCGTGAGTAGGACTAATTGTAAACAAAGGATTTGAACAACACTAGGGTTTTTGTATAACATGTAATATTGAAAACCATGGGGAGTGTCAATTGTAAACAAATGATTCATAGAACACTAGGGTTTGTCTAAGGAGCTATTTTTTACTAATAAATAGGAAAATATTCAATGTATACAAGATCCATACATGTTGATTTTACTCTATAAAGTATAATTATTCCAGGTGAAAGGTGAAACCCTTGTATGCAAGATCCACATAAACAACTTGGTTTCTCCAATTTTAAAGAGAAAGTATTCAAATTTTGGGTTAGTGAGAGATGCATAATCCTACAAAAAAATATTTTCTTTTGCATGCATAACAAGTACCAAATTTGGAGTTTGTTTAATATTGATGAGGAAAGCATGTTCATCATATAACTCTAGACCCATGTCAAAATTTTGATAAAATACATTGAATTATTGTATAGAACACTTCATCTATAGAAGGGAAAGAGATTAAGATCCTTGAATAGGATGAAATTATTCAAAACTTTCACAATAAGGGGCTCTAGAGAACTTATTGAATTCAAAGGAAAAGGAGAAAGAGTAGTTGGAGTCATATTCAACCCGTATACAACAAGGATATTATGTAATAACTAGCACTTGCACCGGAGGGGGTGCAAGGGTTATGCCGATAGGAAAATATAGAGTAGTAAGAAGGGGAGAGTTGTGCAATGTATAATTTGTTTAATTTTGTAGTATTTTTTTTTTACAAAGTGGATACATATTAGGAGATAGAGGCAGATAGCAGTAAAAGAACAAAATATACATTATGAAAAGAAAATGGGTGTATAAACATATTTGTGATAGAATAAAGAACTAAACATAAAATGTGGTAATCCCAAATATACAATTTGTGTACTCCCAAATATATACAATTTTGTTGAATTGAATACAATTTGTTTGTAATATATATTCTATGAAAAGAATATATGTGTAATCTAAGATGTTGTAATCATCTAAATAGACAAAAAATAATTTATAACAACTTTGTAATAAGATGTTGTAATCATCCAAATATATACAACTTTGTAGAATTGAATACAATTTGTTTGTAATATATATTCTATGAAAAAATATATGTGTAAACTAAGTTGTCGTAATCATATGGAAGGCATGTAATGGGAGGTAAATGAATGGATGAAAGGATATGGAAGGCATGTAATGGTGGGGATTAAAATTTGGAAAGCGGATGCTCATTTGGATATGGTGAATGATAGTGACCCATGTCAAGAGTTTTACCATAAGCAAGTGTTAAATGTACACTAAACGTTGATGAAGATCAAGAAGATTTGTAATATGTATGGTGGTTGGTGAATCTGGATTTGATATATGATTTATGGATACAGTATGGATTGGGATAAGATGCTTCTACCTGGTTTGGCGCACGTAGATGGTTGAATATATCTTTTTTTTTTTGTTTTGCTAATATTGGAGTGAACTGAATCTATATGCAAACATCGCAATAGGGAGGTAGTAGAGTCCTTACGATAAAGAGTTGCTTTCAACACACAGTTTTTGGTGGTGTACTCTGAGAGATATGTGATGTAGATTGTTTGGTTGATAGATTGGAACTTTTTTTTGAAAACTGGGGATATCAGCAATGGTAGGTGGGAGACAATCTTTTTTGATGTCTTGTAGGTTGCTTTTCATGGATGAAATTCCCTTCTTTTTTTTTCCCCATAGTTTCTTTGACTAATGGAGATTGATAGGGATCAATTTTTTTTTTTTCTTGGGTATCCATATTCCTATGTTCTAGTGGACTATTTTTCATGGATGAAATTCCCTTCTTTTTTTTTCCCCATAGTTTCTTTGACTAATGGAGATTGATAGGGTTCATTTTTTTTTTTTCTTGGGTATCCATATTAATTTTGTTTGTCCATTTTTCTTCAATGATTACTTCAGTGCAATCATTTGTTCCTTTCTTTGATATAGCATGTTCTCATGTGGGTGGGCATGGTTTGTGGATGGGATGATGTGTGGATGAAGATTGAAGATATGAATAGTTGTAGCATTGGTAGCAATTTTTTTATCATAAGGACTCTACATTCTCCCCGTGTTGGCATTTGCAGTAGATGAAGTTCCCTCTAGTGTTTAAGAGATATCTAAGAGTGTAAGACTCTTGATCATTGATAATAATGTGTAGCATAGGAGAGCCTTTGTTTCTTTTAGAATATCTACACATACATTTTAGGAGGAAGCATCTTGAGGGTAGATGGAGGAGTGGGTGGTATGTGGAAATGATTATAATTTGTGCCATCTTGTGTGGATTGGGTATTTTTCATTAGTTCATGGTAGAATTTTTCAGGTAGGATGTGTGATCTTGTTCTACGTAGTGTTCTCTTCAACATGCTTTGGTTCTTGACATGGAGCAATTGATTTTCAAGTGGGCTTTGATAATGGAAATGATAGTGTATGCACTTTAGTCATGTTGAAGCAACCGTTGCAGGAGTATATGATTCTGGAACATCCACCTGCATGTGTTTGCAAATATGGTATTAATATCAAAACAATAAAATGTAGTATATTTATATGGTAAAGAAAATAATAAGCTAATTCAATGTATTGGGAGAGTGGTGTGTTTATGTATGTGTACCTGTACTCATCATAAGGAGAGAAGACGTAGACGAAGCTCTTCTTTTTTTCTGATAATTGTGTATGGATTGTTCTTCATTCTTGAGTATGAATCAAAGGAAAAAGGAGGTTCGATCCTAAGTCCATCTATTGATTTAACTCTAGATATAGCTGTAAAAGTCAAGCCTTGTCTTTCTTTTTCACCTATATTGATTGTTACTCTTTCGATTGTTAATCCTTGGGATTTATGTATTGTAATTGCCCATGCCATGCATAGTGGTAACTGCTTGTAAGCACCTAGAGATATAGGTGAAATTGGAATAGTTGTTGGAGCATGTATATCCCAAGGTGGGCCATTGTATGTATCAAATTTAACTACTACATATAACGGTAAGTCTGGTGGTTTAGAACTTTCTGTATATACAATATCTAAAACCTCTCCAAGAGAACCATTAACAAGGCCTACTTGAGTCCATAGGTTTGTAGTTAGCATGACGCGTTGGCCTTGACACAACAGGAGTTCACGAGGTAGATGGTCAACATCATTGTCAATGTTTGATTTTGTGTTTGTTTTTATTGCAATACTGAGTGCAATAGGAAGATTTAACAACTGTATCATTTTTTTGTTGTGTGTTTCTACTAAGTTATTGGTTGGAAATAGGTGCATTGATAGGTCAAAAGACTTGTTTTCATTGTTTGATAGCATTGTGTTTGTGCGACTCATTAGTAGCTCCCAATCTTGTTCATTTGGTTCTGCATTCCGAATGTTTTGTAGAGTTCTTCGAAAATTAAATTGAGCTTGACTATCCCCATTTTGTCAAAATATTTGTTCTAGTGTGACAATAATAGTGAAGTGTTCCCATAGGGCTTTTGCATCTGTGTGGGAGGCATATATAGGTTTGTCCATAACAGGGGGTAGTTGTGCAAAGTCGCCTACAAGAATGATGGATATTCCACCAAAGCACAAGTGTTGTTGGTGGGGGAAAGCCTCACGTAGCCTTGTATCAATTTTCAAGAGTAATTTTGGCCCTAGAAAGCTCATCTCATCAATGAGAATGTATTTTACATGTCTCATTTTCTGTTGGAACATTGCTAGTGATTGACCTTTCAATGGTTGCATTTCTTTGATTGGAATCTTTAGGGCTGAATGTATAGTCGAGGCATGTATGTTGAATGCTGCAATTCCTGTAGGGGCAACAACAAGGAGTGGGCTATGTTATTGTGGTACTAAATTAGAAAAGGATCTTTTAATGCAATGAATAAGATAGGATTTCCCTATTCCTGCAGTGCCTTGTATGATCATGTGCAAGGGTGTTTGAAGTTGATGAGAGGTATAGTGGTCCAACAAAAGTGTAAGAACGAGTTGTTGTTTGGGAGAGAGTGGGTATGGGAGGTTGTGAAGGTTAAATGGTGCTGGCTCATCATTTTGGTTCACTTTGTTTATGGTTACAAAATGCTCTGCAGTTTCATGTAAAGCTTGCGGTATTGTACTGTCATTCCAATTTTTGCAATTGTCAAAGTCACGTCTTCCAAGCATATCAAGGGAATTAAGATTTCCACTAGTACCAAGACCCAACTGTGATAGGAACTCCCATTCATTTAGGTGTATTGTATTTTCTATATTGTTTTCATTTTCTAGTTCATCTTCTGCCACTTGATCTATTTCTTTATCAACTACACGATCAATATGCCACACATAGTATTTACGTCTATTCATCTCCCTCCAATTTGCAACAATTGTTTCTTTCTCGATACCAATGTCTGTCTCAATGTTGCGGAATTGCTTGTATAGAAGTAATTCACTCCAGCAAAATGTCTCAAAATGTTCTGAATCCTCCTTTGGAATAGTAGTAAATCGGGGAAAGACACTGATAATTGCCTTTTGTTTCCTTTCTTTCCACTTGGTTTGTTTGCGACTTGAAGAGAAAGAGAATGATTGTGCAGATTCAAGTAGTGTTATTGTTTCCATTTGAGGAGGGCGTTGTGTGTATAATTGGAGGTAACTTTTTTGCAAAGTATTTTCATTTGGGTTTGTTCTAATTCGGTTGAAAACTTTACGACCAACATTAAGCACCATAAATTCACGATTGCAAACAACAAGGGGTAGCTTTTGCAACATGTGGCATGTTTCTTGCGCACCTATATCACGATCAGCTACAATCTCAGACATGAATTTTCTATATGCTGCAAGTGCTTTGTCTTGGGGTGGTTGCTTGCGACATATGCGTGTCAACATATCAATACAACTTTCAGATTTTCTTTCTGCCTTTGCGGCATATTTTGCAATGTACTTTAGAACTAGTGTTTTTGAGACCACTGGCTGACAATCCATATTGGCCCTCCATATGGAGAGCATCTATGGACTATGTATATTCAACCTATCATCATTACGTGCAGGGGAAAAGGTTTTTTTCCCATTTTCGTCGCTACACAATGAAGAGGTTGCGCATTCAGTCCAGGGCACTTTATATCGGCACTCAAAGGTGTTTCCTTTCTTTCGAAGGCAAGTTGATTCTGAACAGTTGGTGTGTCTTTGGACACGGTTTACTAAATGTTCATAATCGGAAAGTGTATCTGTAGCTAAGATTTCAGGTGTTGTTAATAAGCATGGATCGTCTTGTGAAGATCGATGGCATGTATTGTTCCTATCTGCTAGATTTCAAGGATTCCAAGCACTAACATATTTGTCAAAGAATGTTTTTGCTATTTCAACATTTGCATGATTGGTCCAGTCAAGTTTGTCCATGTTTGGTGCACCTTCAATCCAAAGGAATCCATGGACATGTGCAGAACCTCGATGTTGCCACTCATATCTATACCAGTAGTCTGTTGAACAGTAAAGCTTTTGTAAGACTTCTTCACGAAATATTGTGAATCTTTGATGCAAGTATAAGGAGGTGGTATGTGGGTTTGTAACAATGTTATCTATGCGATCTTTATTGTTTCTCAATGTTGGTGTTGCCCCCTTTGAAAACAATTGGTGTAAATCAGGCCATTTGGTATCAGCAGCACTTAATGTGAAGAATAGTGTGGGGGAGCCTATTTGGTGGATCATTTGTGACAATTCTCCACGACACTTATTCCAATATGCTCTTGTGCCTCTAAGGGAGGATCCATAATGCATCAATTGTTCAGCTATTTTAGTATCAGGTAACTGTTGTATATGGAGACGAAGACTATCTATTGTTATTGGTATGCAGTCCTCGACATTTTTCTTGACAAAAAAAGAGGCAACACCTTGGCTTCGATGGCGCATCAATAGGTTCAAGACAAAATATCTAAACCTTGGATGCCTTCCAAATCTATTATCATGAAACCTCATTAGGTGCAACACATATTCATGCATTTCAACTTGTCTATAGCGAGGTTGTAGATGTAGTGCTCTACCATTAGGAAAAAGTGAAGGAAAAGCCATGTCTAAAAGGCCCTCTGTATTGTATTCATTAACTGGTGACGTCTCAAGTGTTGGCCAATCAATAATGGTATCATTTTGATCTCTAACTTGCAATGTTTCTTTTATGATTTCTAGTTCACGGCGTTTATTAGGTAACCTAGTCATAAATGATGAGGAGCAAGTGGATTCATTGTCTACTAGTTCTGTGTCAAATGTTGATGCACTGTTTGGTAGTACCATATCATCATTTTCAGCAATAATGTTATGAAGCATACTTGAAATGTCTGTATTTGTATTGGGGAGTTCCTCAAGAGATGCAAAGTCGACCTCAACATCTTTGTAGTAAGGGTCGTTTGCAACTTTGTATTTTAGTGCAGCCCACACACGAGGCCTACTTACGTAGCAATCATAATGTTCTCGCCTTGAATTGGTTCTACGAACCACCAACACATCCAAGTTTGCAATTTTATGCGGAAGGTATTTTGCTATGGTTTTGATATCTTGCGGGAAACAAATTGTGTGGCCGCTATATTTGTATTGGCCTCCACGAGCATGTGTTACCTGTATTATCGGATTGACTCTTGCTATAAGCATTTCTTCGACTTGTGTTAGTGTTTGTAGTTCATATGGTTGTACTCCTGGGTCCATAAAATTGGTTGATGAGAAGCGATGTCTTCCTTTCTCACGAGAGCATCTTAAACAAATTGGACCACTCTGTGTTGAGTTCGTGTGCATGCCTGGGTAGCATTCATGGCAAATTGTACAGGTTGCCAAGTTAGATAGTTTATCTAGTCTTGATCGAAATCGTTTGGAAGCCTCTAAAAATAAATTTTTTGTTTGTGGTAAGCTTGTCGGTTGTTGTTGAAGAGAGTGGATTGTTTCATATGGTGTACTTTTATATGGTTCAATGTTGTTTTGGGTTGACATAAAGGAGTTTGGTGTGTTGGATTGTATTGTTTGTTTTCCTATGCGTTGCATATGACGACGAATGCTAATTTCTTCTTGATGTTGAATATAGTAGTTACGGCTTCTTTTACGACATTGTATGTTTTGTGGGGTGGAGGTTTCCATCTGTAAAGAAAATATGAACTACAATCATCAAATGTACAATTATAAATACTTACAAAATTGAGAAGCTAAACATTCATGAGACAAGTTCGTCAATCATTATATTTTTAAAAATTACTTGAGATATGATTCATGTCCTCTTAGTACATAAGTAAATTTGTGGAAGAGATTAATCATATAATATCCCTAATATAAATATATTCAATACACATGTGACTTTGAGATTCCATTTATGCAGTCAAAAGTATAGAAAGTATACTATATAAGATGCTTCAAAGTTGTATATACATTACATAAGTGCTTGAGCTAGTTCTAAGAATTAGCAATATGACATACATCAGTGATTCCACTCAAGATGAGTGAATTCTCTACAAAAAAATCTATCTCATCCACCTTTGTGATTGTTGATTTTACCCATGGTTGAGCAGTACTTGTGTCAAAAGTATAGAAAGTATACTATATAAGATGCTTCAAAGTTGTATATACATTACATAAGTGCTTGAGCTAGTTCTAAGCATTAGCAATATGACATACATCAGTGATTCCACTCAAGATGAGTGAATTCTTTGCAAAAAAATCTATCTCATCCACCTTTGTGATTGTTGATTTTACCCATGGTTGAGCAGCACTTGTGTCAAAAGTATATAAAGTATACTATATAAGATGCTTCAAAGTTGTATATACATTACATAAGTGCTTGAGCTAGTTCTAAGCATTAGCAATATGACATACATCAGTGATTCCACTCAAGATGAGTGAATTCTCTGCAAAAAAATCTATCTCATCCACCTTTGTGATTGTTGATTTTACCCGTGGTTGAGCAACACTTGTGTCATATGAATTTGTGATTGTGAAGATAAATTGCTTGAATAACACCCCTTTTACTATGGTCTCAGCTTCAGTTTCTTTTCCAGCATTGAATTGTAGCATGTATAAATTATCTGCAGATATTCCAAGAAGTTTGGTGGCTGGTTCTTCAAAAGCAACAGCCCATAATATTCCTGTATGATCTGTAATCTTGAGTTGGAGTATGTATCTGTAGGTACATGTAGTAGTTGTAGCTTTGCACTTGGAACAATACCATGTTTGATCATCATTTTGTACAACCTTTTTTTTACATTGTTTTCCATCTAACTCAAGGGGGCAAGATGGATAGCATAATGAATTTGTTTTTATGAATTGCACGGTTGCTTTTAAAGTGCATTGGAAAGTCTGTTTCACATTGGTAGTTTGTTGTTCAATATCAACAATTGTTTTCCTCGCCAGCAGAAGAGGTCCATCCAACAGTTGTGTATTAGATGGAGTGACATTAGTTCCATTCTGTTCAAACCATGATGCGAGCTGTTTTGCCTCCTCTATTGTTGGGTTTATGAATAGGTGGGTGCTTGCCAAAGTGCTTATGACCTTTCCATTATACTCAGTGACACGGCCATTTTTAATTGCAAGCACAACAACATGTTTTAAGTGATACATTTCATGTAGTTGTTTTCCTTCGTTTTCAGTAGTTGGACCCCATAAAGTAATATTAATTGTAGATGAAGAGATATCTATCAATTTGATGCTTCTTCGAAGAACTTCAGTCCCATCCCTTCTCCTTATGGTTGAGCTAGGATCCACACATATGACTATTCCAATAACATCAACAAGGATATTATTGTTTAGTTGTAAAATTTCCTTAAAGGGCGTGAAAGAGAACCTATGTTTGGGAATTGCAAGGTCATCTTTTGAGAGAGAAATTTTGGAATCCTCAACTAAACAAATTTCAAGCTGACTATTTAGTTTGTTGAACATCCTATTAGCTGACTTAATAGTTCCACCAGATATTGTATATACTTCTCCAGACTGAACTTTTAGGTAATGAAGGTCTGCAACTTCATTAAAACAAGTTACACGTATTTCAGTGCCCTCACAATCAATAATATCAAATGGAAAGACTTTCCCTTGTCCCTTTTGTGTGTTGAAGTGGTGCATTTGTTTTTTCATGGTAACACGACCCTTTATAAGCCACCTTGTCTGGAATGGATTCAAATTTCTAATAGGAGTAGTATTGGAGGGAATGTCTTTCTTTTGTGGGGATGAGCACAATCCAAAAAGTGTCTTGTGAGAAGGTGGCTTTGCTGCAATACCACTTTTACTGATGCTTGTAGATGGTGCAGTTGAGCTTGTAGCATTTATTTGGCGGGCTTGTTCTTCAAATAGATAGGCAGGGTGACCAAGGATATCATGCTGCAAACATGTGATTTCTATTTCGGAGATGACAATCGACCTAAAAAGTTTAAATAAATAAGTATTTTGAGTAAGAACAACTGCGACATAATGGTTAAAATATGGTAAGCTAGAAGATATTATTTGGAAATTTGTAGAAGAGCATGGAAATATGGTGGCTAACCTTGAATTACAAAGAACAGAGCATTTGTAGCTAATGAGTTTAAGTATCGATCCCTTCTGGAGTTCTTTTGAAGCTATGTACTGGTTGTACTTTTTTGGAAGTGTAGCCTTCTGCTTATGTACCCCATCAGAGAGCTCTACTCTATATCGATCACCTAGTTCAAGGCCATGGCCAAATAGTGCAAACTCTAGTACTTGTAGATGGGGTTGCAAGTCTAGCTTTCCATTATTCATCATCTTGATTGCATTTTCAGTCAAGGAATATTTTATCACAAGAGGTTGTTGTGGTACTATAATATTGTTATCAAGGCTTGTAGATGTGGCATGTTCTTGTTCGGTTTGTTCTTCAGAAAGGTAGGCGGGTTGGCCAATGATATGTTGCTGCAAACCTGTGATTTCTAATTCTGATATGACAATCCACCTATAAGTGTACAATAAAGAAGTAATATCAATAGGGCACGATTTGACATAGCGGATTCCAAAAATGATAATTTGTAACTTATGATTTTCCATATTGTAGAAGAGCATTGAAATATTGTGGCTTACCTTGAATCGCAAATAATAGGGCAACTGTATTTAATGAGTTTAAGTATAGAGCCCTTTTGGAGCTCTTCAAAATCTATGTAGTGGTTGTATTGTTTTGGAAGTGTACCCTTTCGCTTGTGCACCCCATCAGAGAGTTCTACCATATAGCGATTTGTTGGTTTAGGCCCATGGCCAAACATTGAGATATCTATTGCTTGTAGATAGGGTTGGAAGTCTACGTTTCCATCATTGATCAACTTAATTGCATTCTCAGTCAAAGAATACATTGTGATGAGAAAGCCCACGAAACCTTGCAAAAATAAATTGTAGGTGACAGCTATTACTTATTATAAATGACATATAAAAGCATACTTTGTAAAGTAGGAAATGCATATCTCTTGTACCCAACAAAGTATAGCTAACTAATTTGATAATAAATGCAAAAGCCATAATCTAGTTGACTGTGACCATGCAATCATTACTTTATATTACACTGTAAAAAAGATTTACATTGTGTAAAAGTAATTTAAGAATAATACCTGTAAATGTGATTCTTTATAGGTATGTATATGAAAGTATTGGCCTTTGGAAGTAGGTTGTTGTATTGCTAATATATATACTTCAACCTGTAGGGATATTGAAGATATCCAATATATTAGCAGCTTCACTTAAATAAAAAATAAATTTGTAGATTTAATAGAGAAAAACAAAAATAAAAACATACCGCAGCCAAAGAATGGAGGGAGTTGAAGAGAATGGGTGTACAAGTACAAGAAATTGAAGATTTTTTTAAATTGGAAAAAAATGATAGCTGGGTGTGGATAGGGAAAAAAAGAGAAATAAGGCAAAGTAAATACTAAGGTGTGAGGGGGTTGTGCTATAGGAGGAGGTAAAGTGTGTGGACAAAAAGAAATGACGATTTAAATAAACCAAATAAAAGTTCTAGAATAACAGAGGGGGGGGACAATAATAGAAGTAAAGTGTGCAGATTAAATAAACATCGCAAGAGGAAATTGCAAATAAGAAGATAAATACTAACATCACAAGCAGAAAGTTGATTTGGAATAAGTGAATATAACAGTACCGTACTATTAGCAAGGGATAAACATTGAAAGAACATATAGTAAAATTTTAAAGAAAGCTACTTCATCTGCAATTGTGCTATTCATTTGAGGTGCAATGGAATTAGGAAATCTAACTATAGGTTATAGTAATTATGTTAAGTGAATGAGCCTAAGACATTTATGCTATTATACAATATCATCTCATTTAAATCTCAGTAAATTTAGAAGACCATAAGAAACAAAAATACAATATATTACTCAAAGAGTTATTATGTAAAACTAATATACTACAAATGTGGTATATTTTAGAAGAATGGACTTTATTTATAATAGTAGTTTATTGTAAGGAATGTAGGTGCAACAAAGAGACAACTATTGAAGGGGACATAGCATTTGTTCACGATATATTATAGTAAACTACTATTCTTCACTATATGTAATCAAAGATATCTTTTTGTGTTTTTTGGAATTGAAACATATAGGAAAGAAAAAAGCTCTAATATGATAACAAGTAGCACATACTGTCTGTATATATTTATGAAGCAAAAGCGTGTTACATGGTATTGTAGTAAATGACATATTGTATATTTTATCACGTATCAAAGTGCCTTAATCATAGTATATTGAAGCTTACATTTCTTTTTGGGATTTACAAAATTTCCAACTATCCATAAGTTGGTAAAAACTGTAGTTACATGGTTATATCACATACTATATACATAGTTAGAAGGGGAAAGTGTATTAAACATCATTCAAGTAGTTCTGGAATGCTTCTTTTATGTAGGCAGAACCACCTTGTCCATAAAGCTCATCTGCTTTCATTTCACGGAGGAAAGTGCAAAAGGAACCCAACTTCTGACAAGTTGAGTGGAATTCATGTACTGTAACTTCCATTGAGTTAATGTCACATTCTTGCACACTTTGGATGTTTCGAGCAGTGGCCTTTGCTTGTTGTACCAGGTCAAGGCAACTAATAGTAATGTCATTTGCAAAAGCTTGAATGTGGCTTGTAGAAGTTGCATTGCAATTGATTGACGGTGAAGAGTTGGTTGACAAAATAGGGCCACTGGAACCGCTCGAGATTTCAATGATCTCGTTGGGTTGATGTGAATTGTCCATTCCTGAATGAGATTACATTTTTAAAATGATAAACATTATACTGTATGTTTAATATCATAAACAAGTGGTAAAACTTATACATAGAAGAATAAGTAAGAATTTATAAAAGAAGTTAACAAATGTTAATTTGTATGCTAATTTAAGATAGTTTCTTAAAATTTAATAAATATTGGAAAGGGATTCCAGTGGATCGTAAATGTTAGTTGCATGTTAATCTAAGATAATGTCTTAAAAAGAAATAATGATTCGAAAGGGATGTTAGGTGGTCCATTACTGTGATCTGGACATCATTGAAAACCAAATTTAGAATAAATATTTGTTACTTTGCTTTTATGGATATAAGTTTGGGTTCTTGTTGGATTCAATCATACGGGTGGGTGTTTTCCTAATGGAGTGATAGGTGTCTATAATAGAAATTGAGTTAAAAAAGAGTTTGCATGATATAGTACAAATTGAGTGAAAATAATATAATAGAAATGTAAATACTAAAAGAAATATAATATAATATGAATACTACATATAAGTTTGTTTATAAGTGTTTATAATAGAAATGTAGTAAAAATAATTAAAAAAACAAAAAGTTACACTATGCAAGACAAGTTTGCATAATGTATCTATAGTATATTTGTAAACTATTTGTAAACTATTTGTCTAAAAGGGATCAAATATAACAAAGTCAAATAAATATAATTATAAATCTGTATACTATTAGAGTTAGTTCTAAATAAAAGATTATTTAAATATAATAAGTAAGACGTAATTAAATATTTTTTTTTATTTCTATTTTATTTTTACCTAATATATAGAAGTGAAAACATATCATTTTATCTTCATGATATATTTTAGGTCTTTATCATTTTTTTTAAAAATTAATCTAAACGATATCAAATTTTTAAAATATTGATCAATTATATAAAAAATAATTCCTATTACAAATGCATATTTTCTTTTTATATTCTTTTTATTATTTTCTTTCTTTTCAAATGGAAATTATGAATAACTCAAAAGTTAGAATGGAAATTATGAATAACTAAAAAGTTAGAAAAATGATAATTTACTTGATATATTAATTTCAGTCATATAAATAAACTTCTCTTTATAGTATATTGAGTAACTCTAACCTATTGTTTTTAAAACAACATATCAAAAGTTTAATAAAATACAACATCTAAACAGAAATATGCATTAACAAATTTCCAACGTAATTACCACTCTAGATTATTTTTTAAGTAATATAACAAATTACTGATTATTTTCTTACTATAGAACAATATAAATATACAAGCAGTAATTGCTTTGTTTTAATCTGCGTAGCTTTGCCTTGTTTCTTGCTCAATCTGTGTCACCATATCAATGGTGGAAAGGCCTACTGTTCTATATGTCATCCCTTCCAGGCCATTTGTTTTAGAATGGTTGATACGTGGAAAACTATCACCTCACACGTGCCTTGCACAACCACATTCATGTATTATATCGCATATTAATGGAGCTCGTAAAGGATGCATCTACACCTATTCTATAGTGGTTAAGGAATTGCAGGAAAATGGGTGAGAAGCAAGAGGGCAAGATCTAGCAGCCCAACACAAAGGCGAATTTCATGATATTTAATGCATCATAGATATGCCCGCAAACACCTTTGTGCCACGTCTTTATATAAATATGCTAAGTGCCTCTCCCTTTTATTCTACGCGTCACCCTATTTCGGGCAACCTATTTTTAACGCGAACGTACGGAGCACCGTTTAAGTGGGTGAAACTTAAGGCAACCAGTACTACATCCCTTGTGTCACTTCTAAAAATAAAAGGATCATTCATATCGATAAAAATCGTACTAGCTGTCGTTAGCTTGCGCACTACTATTAATTTTACCTCAACTTTCGGGATTTTGCATGCGAGTTAAAATAGCTTGCGTCTCTGTGTATTCCTATTTGCCTGTTTTCCATGGATTTTTCAAGCGGTCTTCTTTTGAATGAAATGGCAATGGCGGTTATGACAGGAGGAGAGCAAGGAAACATCAGAAAGGTGAAGGTAATTTCTACTTTTATGCTTCATGCGCTATCTTAATTAAAACCCGTTCATTATTACTCAATGGCTGCTAACCTTTTATTGTTTTTACAGTGGCGTTGGGTTATTTCTTTTAATTAAGAAGGGGCGAACCTTCAAGCAATTAGTTCTACCAGTTTCAAGCTGCTTCACCGCGCGGTACCTATTGCAATGCAAACCCTTTCATTTTAAGGCAATGGCTGTTAACCCTCCATTCCTTTTACCACTGGCGTTGAAGAAATTTTGCAGTTGAAGTGAATGTTTCTTTCTAAGGCATTTTCTTACAGGCCCACTATTTGTAATTTTATTTTTGAAGTAAAATGCATATAGTAGAGACATTAAATTATTTTGTTTCACCATTGTTTTTTCTTTTTCGATTTTGTGAAATTTTCTACTGTTTGTTTTTTAGAGAGTGCTGCAACATAATGATGAAAACTTCAATTACATATAACTTACACCTAAAGGCATTTCTATTGTTTTGATCTGTGTTGAATTCTTAGGCACCCAAGTTATGTGCTTGAGATGTAAAGGGAATGGATGATTCACCTTGTTTTGTCTTTCACTGCATTTTCATCTTAGTTGGGTGGAATGCCATTCTCTACAGATGGTGGAATCTCCTCTTCTCTGTTGTTTCCTAATTTGTTAAGGGCTGCTGGAATTAAAGAGAAGTGTATAAATACAGAGGATGTACCACAAGTCTGGCTAAGACACTCTATACAAACTTAAATGCAAATTTTTCTCTAATCCATTCACAAACTATGTTTGATTCAGCTTTCTAATACAGTGTTTAATTAACTGTGTTTGCATGTACAGTATGGAGGTTAGTGATGTTTAGGACTAATTAAAGTTTTGCAAATCTATTCCTTTGTTAATGGAGTTCTTTTTAAATGCTTGCCTCAAACCAGCCTGAATTCCATTGCAGGTGAGTGGGAATAAGAAGGAATAAGAAGGAATAAGGTGGAGATTACCGTGCACTGTGTGGTGTGTGGTCTACAATCTGTGTAGATTCTTTATTCTGATGCGTCCCCTGTCTTCAGCGTAATCTCCATGTGCAATGTGGTGCAAGAAATATGGCTGCTTTGAGTACTGGTCTCAATCAAAGGTGGGGTTCATTCTTCTTATAAGCAAAATAAGCGGTGATTTATCAGATATTTGCCAACAGCAGTAAATGAGTAGGGTGGAAATTTGATGGCGGTTGATATTTGCGGGATTTGATGGCGGTTGAAATTGCTGTACGATTCTTACCAGCTGGTGAATGATATTTCAGACTGTACAGGAATTCAATTCATTCAAACCAACCTCCAACAGTCCTCCAACAGCTGGGGAATCGGTAGTTTTGCATTTAATTCGAAGACGGTAGAAGTACCAACAAATATTGGAAGACACTTCAGCGCTTCAACTCGCCTCTGACACAGCCTTCCCACAACTGCAACTCGCCTCTGACACAGCCTCTGACACAGCCTTCCACGGTGAAGTTTATCTGCTTTCTAGGAAAAAGTTTGATGGAAAACCATAGCAGTTTTGCGGCGTGAGACTTGTTTCCAGCTGAAAGCCCATCCAATATATAGCCTATCGGCTAATCACCACTTGGTTACTAATATTTCTTTTTCACAACTGACACTAACTTAAATGACGAACTGTCCTCCAACTAAATTAGAAATGTCAACTTCATATCTTTGCAAACTAGAGTTGTGGCAACAACTCTATGCTAAAAATCATATACTCACACTAGAACATGGAAAGCTCCTAATGTTGAGGATGGGTGAATCAGTATATATTAAAACTTAACCATTCCCATTTGCAGATTAAACATCGCATCAAAAAACCTGAGTGAAGAGAAGAAAATAAAATATGCACCACACAAGGACACCAAGATTTTTACTTGGAAAACCCAATGAGATAAAAACCATGATGAGAGTTAACTCACAATATATGAAGCTTCTTGCTTACAAAAATGTTGTTTAAGGCTCACTACCTATGGACTTGCAGACTAAGCATACAACCTTAGGGCAAGATACAAGAACCTAGTGAGACACACTATCTCAAAGCAAGATACATGAAAATTATAATGAGAAATATGAATATGAACCGCTTTAAAGAAGCATCCAACATATGATGATGTTGCAGTCCCTTTTTCACATAATTAATCCTTCACGCTATCTTCACACACTTCATCTTCAACATAATGCTCAGTCTCTATTCATCATTCCTCTATTACTTCACAAATTATTTTTATCTTCTATAAATATACTCCACAACAACTCAAAACCCCAACTAGCTTGGCTCGAAGATGACCTTTAGAAGAAACACATGATACTACATAGGTCAGATCAATCGTATACATTATGAAGAGAAAAAGATTTGTGGAACAACACATGGTATAGTAGGAAAAAAAACCATCTCAATGCATACTCCAAAGCAAGATTAATTAATCAGGACCAACCATGGATGAAGGAAACAACCATGTCGGCCCAAACAACGACAAGACCACCAAAACTACCAACTATTCAACTTTGCACCATAGGGGAGAAACCAAAAACATCATGTGAACCAAGATGCAAGCATTTTAGTTTATGAACAATATATCTTCAACCTTTTCTTGAAGTTTTTGATCATCATATGCTGGCGCAACTAAAGAAACCCACTAAATATACAAGAACAGAGTATTCTAGACAAGCTATAGCAAACTGTCATTTGAGAAATGATCTTGCAGACTAGCAAAACACTAGATATTGAAAATTAGTGTGTACTTAACATTATTGATCATTTCTTCAAATCTATGAGGCCATTACTTCACTTCTAGAGGAATGCAAAGCATCCCAACATGCCTTTACCAATAATTTTCTCTGCCAAAGCACAGACCGGAACACTGTCAATTATAACTTTCACAGTGTAAGGTGTAATGACTTCTTGAATATAACACCTTAACATCTTGATCATCTTATCTTCTAAACCACAAGATGAAAACTTTCTCTACGGAGGGATGTGGACCACATTATCATGACTATGTCATAGAGTATACATTGTAAATGCCTAAGCAAAAATTTTGCAACTTATCTTCATGTGTGATACACCAAACTGGTAAGATATCAATGTAGGTATGTTGGAAACATATTGGAGCAAGTGTACCCACCTCCATATCACACTTAGACATCAAGCTAATCACTACTCTTCAAATACTACATTTCTAACTATATCAATAGATAACTCTACACATCAACTAACACCGAAGTATTAGACAAACCTCAGCACGCACACTTGACATTAACAACACATCTTGAGTTGACATCAATGACAACACATATTTCCAACAATCTCCCCCTTTTTCATTGGTGGCAACACATTTATCTACAATTCTTCTCTCCACCTTTAACATCAAGGGCAAAGGGCATGATATCTTGTATTTGTAATAGCCCAAAATTTATATAAACTCCCCCTTACTATATGACCTTTATAAAAAATACTCCCCCTAAGACGGAGATGCTTCAAAAATAGATGCTATGTATAGAAATATTTTCAACAAAAAGATACTGCAATCCTCCACAAAACTTATACAAAGACAAAATCATCTTAATTATACCTTTGCAACCTCTTTAGAAGGTAGAATATTTTTGTGAATTATTGCAACCCAATCTACTTTTTCTAAGGTGAGAATATGATTTTGACATTAAAATTTCATGCATAAATCCTCAACCTCATCTATATTGCTAGGAGCCTTCATTTTCTAGTCTGCCTACTCTACTTTGTCCAACAACCCAGATAATGATGCAAGCCACACATTATTTGCTTCTATTAACAAGTTGAATTGTTTCTTTAACTGCTCTTAGGTCCAAAAGCAATGTCAAATGCAAATGAATATTTTCTATTTGTGCTCTGGTTGATCCATCCTTATCTTTAGATAAATCATTCACTCCAACCATTTGCGTGATAGGTGACTCAATGGATTCAATCCAGTCTTTGATGTTTCTGGTAGAATTAGGCCATTTCAAACAAAATTGATACAAAGATGCAACTTCATTAATATATTCGTTAAACATTTTTAGATTCTCATGTAAATTATTATATGCACTATCACACCAGTTAGATGCATCAACCATTCTTTTACCATTTATCTTTCTTAAGGCCTCTTTTTTTTCCTTTTGCTTCATGTGAGATGAATTATCCTTGAAAGAATCCATTAAAAGATTCAAATTTTGTTTTGAATCAAGGAATCAATGTTTACCTTAGGTAAACCTTCCCAAATGACCTTCACCACATCATCAATCAAACCTTTTTTATTCACATGTTCTTGTATAATTTCCTTTATTTCATAAGCATGAAAAATATCACCAAGTTGTAACTTATGGAGGGGAGAAATAATTGAAAATTCAACTCTTCCCTCATGAGTAGGAATTTGTAAGAGTTGGGGTGTCACCATAGGTTGAAACTGCATCTGCATCCCTAGCAGGTCCTTAAAGGAATCTGATGAAGAAGAACCTTGACCTACAAAAGAATCTTGCTTCTCATATGCCTTCTCTTTTGCATCCTAAACTATCTCAAGATTGTCTTATGTTGTCTTCTCATTATTCCCTGAGTTCTCCAGAGGGACACCAACTTTATCTTGATTTTCTACACCTTGTGTATTAGTATTCACCGAAGGACTAGTCTACTCATTTTTCTTTACATCACCATTAGTCACATTGCCTTAAAACACTGATAGATTTGTATCTTGAGTAGAGACATTAGGTATATCCTCCAGGATAATGTCATCCAAAGGAACTTGATCCATAGAAGTCACCACAATCATCTTCATTTCTTGAAGGATCTTGGTTTTCTTTTCATTTGACTCTCTCTTCTTCATTTCATATCTCCATACCAAAGACTGATTGTACTTCATGCACACCAAAGATGGCTTCTCCTTTTTGCAATATGGAGGGTCCTTGTACTTTTTCCTGACAAGATATGTTTTTCACATTTGTGTTTTCTAGATTAGGTACTTGTGGATCAACATCAACTTCACTGTGCAAAGCATTGATGATTTTCTTTGTGGCCTCTTCAATCTCATTCTAAATCTTCCTTTTGAAATTTTCATCCAAGCTCATCAACAAATCTATTCTCCTTTTAGTGTGGAGCTCCTTGGCTTGTCTTTGGATAATATTTTCTTTTTCTTCTTAGGAGACTAAGATTCCAAATTTGTCTATTGCTTTCTATTTCATTTCTTCATCAACCTTGATAGCTTCTTCTCTTCTCTATCTTAAAGCATCTACAAGGCTATCTGGAGCTTTTTCAACAATGTTACTGAAAGGAATATTCTGCATGAGCATACATTCAATGACAACCTTCTCAATTGTCTTCGTGTCTTTTGAAGGGACATCTGGATGTAGCTCCATTATACTATCTAGTAGGCTATATTCAACAATTCCATTTAGGATGGCCCCAAAATCAAGGGGTTCATGTGTAATCGGAGGTGTTTGCTCAACTTATTTTGCAATCTCCTTTGCTTTCTTCTTTTGCAAGGATATATCTTCTTTCTCAACCTCTTCAACATCACTTGATTCTTCCTCATTTGTCTTTTCTACCTTTTCATTTCTTTTAGGCCTAGCATGCCCAACTTTAGTGGTCTTTTTCTTCAGAGAGATTGTAGATGTTGCCTTTAATTTACTACCAATTGTTTCATTAGAATCAAAGGGTTGTAGAGCAGATGCAGTAGCAGGAGAGGATCTATTGGATCTCCTTAGACCTTGACTAGCTTCTAGAGGAACATATTTGGAAATGGAAACCTCCTGTTGAATGAACAAGACAACTAAGAGAGGGGGTGAATCATTTGTATCCAATTAAAACATCAAAACCCTTAACAGTAATCAAATTTGCATGCATTCATTAAACCCTTAATCCATTATAATGTGTAAACATGAAATGCAAATTAAAAAAACTAAAACAAAAAAACCATACACAAGAGAACACCAAATTTACATAGAAAACCCTAGGAGGGAAAAATCGTGGTGAGGATTAGCTCACAATATAAGTAATTGCAAAATCAATACAAAGAGGCTCACTTCCAAAATAGGACACACTTTCCAAAAAGGCTCACTATCGGAATAGAAAGAAGAAATAAGATAGAATGTTACACAAAGAACATGATCTCAATGTAAAGAGAATCCACCACAATATCTCCAACCACACTCGCAACATCCAAGAGATCAAGATACCTTCAACTTACTGCATTCATCAATCTTGCATTATATCTCACACTGCATTTTGCATCTATGCACTTAATTTCGCATCACAACACTCAACTCTATTCCACACTTCATCTTGCATCAACTCACCTTGCATTTTTACCATCCACAACTTGAAAAGCATCTTCAAGTCGGCTACACAAACCTTACACTTTACAAATTCAAAAATAGGTCAGAACTAAACATTCCCACGGTGGATAGGAACGAAAGTGAACCAATACAAAACTTAATTGGGACCCAAATCAATACTAACATGCCATGCTATAGCTTCATCAATACTTAATCATCTTTGAATATAGTGTAAACACCAGATCAGTCATTACCCATGCAAACACCACTAAAATTTGAAGTACACACTTCCTCAAATCCAAGGATGACATGAGAACTACACACCATGCTTCTAGACAATATAGAAAAATCCACAAACCACCTAAGATCCAAAAAATTCTTTGCACCAACTCACACCTTCAGAATGTACAAGCCCAGTACACTCAAACTACACTGCCAAACACTATAACTCTAAAAACCATCTTCCAAAGCATAAAACCTTGAATCCTCTTGACATAGGAAAGATACTAACACCATCAACATACCTTCACAACAACAAACCCTGAAGCACAACTGTAGAGAAACACAGAGCAAGAAAATTTCTCCCAGACACCTCTGCAAGCAGTACTACAAATCCAGTTCACACACTAGTGAATGGGAGTACATACCAGTTTGGATTCCTGCATTCCAAAATTATTCAACATTTCTTTAACATATTTTTATTGTGAAATGAATGTCTTTACTTGTTTGATTGATTTGTAGCCCAAGGAAGAAATTCATCTCCCCAAACATAGACATTTCAAACTCTTTTTGCATCTCTTCTACAAATTTCGTTCACATAGCTTCATTGCATCCAAAAATTATGTCATCAACATACACAACTACTATCAAGGTTCAATCTTTCTCAACCTTAAAGTAAAGATTACTATCTATGGTACCTTTATTGAATTCTTGTTGTATCAAATATTTGTCCAACCTTGCATACCAAGCTCTAGGAGCTTGCTTCAATCCATACAATTCCTTATTCAATTTGCAAACCATATTAGGTTTATCTGATAACTAAAATCCTTCTGATTGTTCCATGTATACTTCTTCTTCCAACTCTCCATTCAAGAAAGAAAACTTCACATCCATTTGATAAACTTTAAAATCCTTATGTGTTGCAAATGCTAGAAACATCTTGATTGCTTCCATTCTAGCCACCGGAGCAATCGTCTCCTCAAATTCTATTCCTTAAACTTGTGCATAGCCCTTATACACAATCCTTGCCTTGTTTCTTACCACTTCTTCATTCTCATTCAACTTGCTTCTGAATACCCACTTAGTACCAATTATGTTCTTATTTTTAGGTCTAGGAACAAGTTCCCAAGTCTAATTCTTCTCAATCTACATAAGTTCTTCCATTTCCTTCATCCAATATTCATCTTTGCATGCCTCAATCACTATTTTAGGTTCAAATTTAGAAAGTAAACACATATTTACCTCTGCTTCAATAGCTCTTCTTCTTTTTAACACACCTTTGTTTTTGTCTCCAATGATTTGTTCTTCGAAATGATTTCTCTGCACATTCTTAGGGGTCTTAGGGGCCTTTTTTGAAGCTTCTTCCTCTTCCTTTTGTACATCCTTTTCCTTAGCTTTTCCTTCTTCTACTCCTTTGCAAGAAGGTTCATTTGATTCATATCCATCTATCACCACTAAATTCCTCAATTCTTCATCAACCTTGACACTTTCACTTTCAACAATCCTTCTTAGCCTTTTGTTGTAACATTTGTAAGCTTTAATTTTAGTAGAATATCCAAGGAAGCTACCTTCATTACACCTTTCATAAAACTTTCTTATGTTTTCATCATCTCTTTTGATCTAGCATTTTCTTCCAAACACTCTAAAGTACTTGACAGTAGGGATTCTTCCATACCACAACTCATAGGGAGTCTTTGTGTTGTTATCTTTTGCTTGAACTCTATTAAGTATGTAAACAATAGTATGTATTGCTTCTCTCTAGTATACTTTCAGTAGGTTAGCCTCTTTCATCATAGTCCTTGTAGCTTCTTGAATAGTCGTGTTTTTCCTTTCAACCACTCCATTTTGTTAAGGAGCCCTAGGGGCAGACAAGTGCCTTTTTATGCCATGATCCTCGAAAAACATGTTAAATTCGTTGGAGGTGAACTCCCCACCTCTGTCAAATCTCAAAAATTTGATCTTCAAATCAATTTCATTTTCAACCATAACTTTAAATGCTTTGAATATATCTAGGGCTTCAAATTTCTCTCTAATAAAAGTAACCCATGTCATTCTAGAATAATCATCAATCAAAAGCATAAAATACCTGTCACCTTGAAGAATTCTCACTCTTATAGGACCAAAAAGGTTTGTATGCACCAATTCCAACAATTCAGTAGAAGATCGTTCTTTTCCCTTGAAACTACTTGTTTGTTTTCCAAATTGAAATTCTCTACAAATAGCATTGATAGGCTTTGTAATATTTGGCAAAATTGATTTGACACATCCTCCTATGCCATAACCAACTATCATCAATCTGAGTCATAAAATAGTGACTATCAGCACCCTTAAGTTGGTAGATATTTCTATTTATCCTCTTTCCAGTAGCAATCACAGTTCAAGAACCTTTTCTGATCTCACATTCATTATCTTGAAACATAAGACTACATCCTTTGCCACACATTTTTCCAACACTCAAGAGGTTATGCCTTAAACCTTTAACATAGTAAACATCTTCAATATTATGTTTGCCATCAAAACTGATTAAACCTATTCCACAAATCTTAGCACTTGAATCATCTCCAAATTTAACAAGTACTCCATCATATTTTTAAATCTTAACAAACTTACTCTTGTCTCCAGTCATATGATTTGAGAAACCACTATCAATAACCCAATGGTTCTTATCCTATCTAACATGAAAAGAAGATACCAAGGTACCTCCAGTCTTATCCTTTTTCTTTGGAGCACTTTCCTTCACACAACTCTCAGAGTTAGTAGAAACATATTCATCTTTTAAATCCAAGAACAAACATTCATTATCATCATCTCCATAATTAGATTCACCATCAGAAATACCAGCATCTTCTCTAACATAATAGTTTTTCTTGATCATCTTTCCTTTTTTTTCCTTGTTCCTACTATTCACAACTATGTTTGGACATATTTAAGTATATTGACCTATTTTTCCACAACTGAAACATTTGAAAGGTAATTTACCTTTGTATTTACCGATGCCCTTTTTCATCCTTCTTACAAAGTTAGCTTCTACATCATCAAGATCATCTCCATCTAAATCTTCAACTTTTTCTTATTTTCCAGCCTTGAAAGCAGGCCCCACTTTTTCACCTTTATTTGGACCATTTTTTCTCATTTCAAAATATATTTAGTGTGCCATACAACTAATCTCTAGTGTATGTATTAAAATTTTCAACTTCCTCAATAGCAGAAACCTTTTCACCATAAGAATCAGGAAGCGTTCTAAGAATTTTCTTTACCACTTTAGGTTCTTTGACTTTTGCACCAAGACCTCTCATTGCACTAACAAGTTCATCAACCCTTTGCATGTAACTTGTAATTATTTCATCTTCAGAAATTCACAAGTTCTCAAATTATGTCTTTAGATTCTGCATCTTAGTTTGTTTAACCTTATCATCTCCTTCATACATGCTTTCTAGCTTATCCCAAACTTCTTTAGCAATTTTCAAATCCATTACTTTCACTAATTCAATATTTGCAAGACTACTCAAAAGAAAAAACCTTTCTTTACCATTGATTTCATAGGCCTTGATTTCATCACTTGTGCTTGGTCCATTTGCAGGTATAGAGTATGTAGTCTTCATTGCTTGTGCAACATCAAATCCAAGGTAAACTAGATAGCCTTCCATCTTAGCCTTCTAGAATACATAGTTTGTGCCATCAAACATAGGGATCTCCTTCTTGTTCACCATCCCAAATCTACCTCAAGTGATCAATATTTTCTCCAAGGAAACTCGCTCTGATATCAATTGTTGAATGAACAAGAAAATTGAGAGGGGGGGTGAATCAGTTGTATCCAATTAAAACATCAAAACCCTCAATAGTAATCAGATCCACATGCATTCATTAAACCCTTAATCTTTTATAATGTATAAACATGAAATATATAAAATAGAAACTAAAACAACACCGTACACAAGAGAACACCAAATTTACGTGGAAAACCCTAGGAGGGAAAAGCCACGATGAGGATTATCTCACAATATAAGTAATTGCAAAAATGGCATAAAGAGGCTCACTGCCAGAATAGGACACACTATCTAGAAAAGCTCACAGCCTATTCTCATTGTTGAAATAGAAAGAAGAAAGTGTAGACACATCAAATTGACATAATGCATTCAACTAGGTCATATTCATCCATTCAGCGAATAAATCAAGTTTATTTACCAATCTCCTAAAGTCATCAGTTTAAATCAAATAAATCAACTTGATCCCATCACCCTCCTTTTAATTAAATAAATCAAGCCTTTTATTTAATTAAATATGAGATCACATTTCATCCTTTTCTGATTTAAATAAATCAGATATTTAAGTCATAAAAGTCAAAGCATCCTAATCATCATCCTAGCTAATTAATCCTGATTAAATCTAATGCTAATCTCACCCACTTGCATTCTCTAGATTTGGCCACTTGCACATGAAATTGCATTTAATTGATTTATCAAAATCTTTATTTTTAACTTGGCATAAAGGAAGAATATTCTCCAAGTTTGAATCTCCCCCCAAGTGGACATGTACACTCAACAGAGCATTTATGAGGCCTTACATGTCTCTTACATGTCCCCTTCCAAAGTCAAAATCAGCATTTATTTCCAATTTGAATTCAAATTTTCCCTCTCATGGGCACTCTTCCCAAATCTTGCACATCCATTGACCACTCATCACTTGACAAGTGGCCTTATCTTATTGGTTTGATCTTAGTCCCACATTGGTCTCTCCTCAACACTTAGCATTTTTGAAAATCTTTAAATAAAGGCTTCATCCTCAAGCAAATCCTCCACAATCTCTTGCAAGGTCACTCTCTTCATTTGAGATTTGATCTTGTCCACTTCACTTCATCATATCCATCATCTACACAACTTGATGCAAGGTCATTCTCTTTGAGAACTTGATCTTGTCCATTTATCATCTCCATATCCATAGCAATTTCATCACTAGCTTATCAATCAAGGATTGGGAAAGGGTCACTAGCACATGTGACACCAATCCAATATGAGATAGAGTTGGATTCTTGCTTCTTTGTGCTTTCACTTAGTTTAGTTGATATTTTGTTGTTTATATTGCATTATGAAGCATGATTCAATATTTCATATGGATGTGAAAATTTGCTGTGTTGCTAATATTGTGTGTTGACATTTTAGCCATTTTGCAGATTGTAGCAACCACATTTGGTGCTAGAAGGAGGGTTTGAACATGTTAATGATAAAAGCCCTGCCAGATAGCCTGAGTGAGACAGTGTATCTCCATTGAAGCTGTACATGATACTCAGAAATCATTTCACACTGCTCAAGCTGTTAGAATATTTCCTGCTACTTTCAATAAAATAGCTTAATACACTTTTATTATGCGCTTCAATCTTGAGAATAGAAACCTGTCAGTAACAGAGTCGTCTGGCATGAACGCCTATCAGAACTGGAATCTCACCATTCAACATATTCTGGGCGGAACAATAACAGACATCCAAATAGTCGTTCACATTTATCTTTTTCCATACTTGCTAGGGGAGACTACAGGGTCAGTGTATTTCGTTTTGGCTGCATAAATCATTTCCACTTATTGCGTGTGAGAGAAGTTAGAATATCTGAATATTTTAAAAATGAAAGTTTTCTTTTTTATGTGAGTAAAGGATGTTCTTTGAAAAGTCATATCCATGTTAGATTTAAGCGATACATTTCCAGGTCCTTCTACACTTAGCAGATTCTTGCTATTGCTTTGTGTCTTGTGTCCCTCAGCCTTCTCTTTTCGCATGTCCTTTTCTTTGTATTCTCCCTGTATTGTGTCTATGAGGCATTTTGTCGCTGTTCATTTAACTTTCATTGAATGCATTGGATTTGGTCTTTGTGCGTACCCAACAAATCATGACATTTGATGAGACCGCATCCCTCATATCACTAGCTCAGTGTGCTAGAGAGGGTCGCATCCAAAAGTAAAGGGATCATTCATATCGAAAAAAATTGTACCAGCTATTTCCTGTGCACTGTATTTATTCTATTGACTTTTGGAGTTTTGCATGCGAGTTGAGGAGGAGAGCAAGAAAACATCAGAAGCCTATAGCTTCACCGCGCGGTGCCAGTTGCAATATAAGCCGTTTCATAGTCTTCTAATCATTGCATGCTAGTCATGGGTTGAGGGCGCAGGTTTTCACATGCAACTAGAAAGTAACATGGCGTAATTTATTTTTTTGAGGGCTGGCTAGGTACAAGGTTGTGGTGGTCTGACAATGCTGAAGACAGAGGTAGTAAAAGAAAAAGAGAAATTTCAGTGGTGGTCAGGTAAATTGTGATTGCTGTTTTCTTTTATTATAATCCTTTGTTCTCTAGGCATTAGTCAAGTTGGATATTTTGTGGTGGTGTACTCATAGAGTATAAATGTGAAGCATAATCTGGTGTGTGTTAACTGCGTACAGTATAAAAATCTATCATGGTTTTACGGCCACATCTTCAAGCTTTATTCAAATGTTTTCAGTCCCCAACATGTGATGGCAGAACTTGATCAATTTGTGCCGCTCTAACTTCATGCTAATAAATGCTATCTTCCTGTGATTGCGTTTCTTTTCATCTACTCTTATTAAAAAACTTTAAATTTCCTTTGGTGAGGATTACAAGGCATGGTGGCCCATCCTCCATCAGCTGTGTTGGTATTCTTTTTCTTGATGCTGAGAATAATGGGTAGCCGCGTACCAAATTGGAGAAGAAAAATCCCAGTTAATAATTACCTGCTATGATTTTAGGGGCCCACAGTGAATATTAAAATGTTGGGAAGATGTGAGAAAAGGCTGCTTGCACATTGGAATGACAGGCTACAACCCTCGCGAGAATCTCAACAAAATTAAAGGAGTGAATGACATACCGACTGTGATTGTCACAAATCAATTATTTGTTGGTCGTTCATAAAGGCCATACTTATTCTTGCATTTTCAATTACAAAGTCAGAATTAATAATTGCAAATCCACTTATTGATGCTTCACTTACATTCAAAATCATTTGAAATTGCTTTATCATTAGAAGTTAATGATTACAACAAATTTAATTAAATAAACTTGATCCTTGCATAATTTTCCATTTTTTATCTTGTAGGTACAAAGGAAAAGCGAAAGGAAAAGGTACAAAGTGAAGGAGAAGGCTAGCAAATGAAAATGAAAGGAGGAGGATTTTTTTTTTTTGAAAACTCAAAGTGTTTTTTAACGCTTTAAGTGTTTGTTCAACACTTATTTATGAAATTGTTACCTTTTCGCTCCTAGGGCACTAATTTTCGTTTGGGTCTAAAAAGAACAAATTGATTTTTTTTTCCATTCGCAAAAGGTTAAAATTCAAGCTTAGACACTTACTAGATTTCGTTTTGGGCTAAAAATTGGACAAGCAATCTTCATATTTCATTTGGTGCTTAAAACGAATCACACAATTGCTTTGAAGGCTATAAAACGAACAAGTGCTTGAATTGTGTGATTTTGTCTTTTGAGTGCGTATCCTCTCCCCTTGCGCTTCGTGCGATCTAGGGTGCAAGAGAAACACTCAAAATACATTTTATTGCTTTGAAACACTTGATTTGGGCTTAAAATTGAACATCTTGTGCGAGTGTGAGTAGGGGCATTTTCACGTACATTCTCTTTCTTTGTGCCATCAAAGATTGATCGAGTTACGGATTGTGTCTTTGCTTGCTTTTGTTTATCTTAGAGGGCCTGCCTTGGGGAAAAAGTACTCACCCAAGGGAACGACTCAACCGGTAACACTCTAAAGCCAAGAGTATTTCAGCCGGGATATAAATGTGGGTATTGGTTAAACGCCATTATCACGCGGTTGGCTCCAACAAGATGGATCCGAAAGGGGACTCTTGCCGAATGGGTCAATCTCCACGAACGGAAAGTCCTTACTAGAACCCATGTGCTAGAATTTTCCAAAATCCTTAATCTATTTGTTGGTGCAAGAACGGTCGTTCTGAAGCCGCCCCACACTTTTACGATCTTCTAGTAGAGATGGAAAGCATGCCATGGGAGTTTCATGGGTGTTGATGCTTGGCTGCCCCGATTGACGATAATGAGCTGTGGAGGGGAGTCAGTGGGGTCAAGCATCTAACCATCTGCTAGAGATAAGTGTAGCTGGACTTTTCCAAGTGGGAATCCAACAAATATTGTCTTACACATCCATAGGGCTTGTACTTGTTCTTCATTTGAAAACATAGTGTTGTATTCGAAAACATTTGCAAAACAAACATTCAACATGATTTTCAAAATTTCAAACCCTTTAGGAGGCAAATATCATTGACCAAATTCTTGTGTTGTTGCTTGCCCTTGGGATTACATCCTTAGAGGTTCCTAAGCACTTGAATTTACATCTCAATTTTCCCCCTAAAGTTAAACAATAGGTAATCTTTGCCTTAAATTCATCAAAGTTTCGCATATTATACCTTGTGAAATGAGACGAAGTTGAGACATTGAACATTCAGTTTGAAATCTAATCAAAGAAAGTGTTTTTGGTAAAATAAAGCCATTAAGCAAAGCTAAGCAAAATGAATTTTCATGTGTGATTGGAGACTCACAAATCCCAAAGCAAAAATCATTGAAAATCCGAAAATGAAAGTTCAAATGAAATCAATCCTTGGTTACAAAGGTCTTTAGGAAGCATATGCATGCTCTTCAATACCTAGGTCTAGGAAAACAAAGTGGTCTTTTTAGGTTCATCTAGGGATCAAAACAAACCTCTTTCATCCATCTTTCAAAACATCAAACATCATCTCATAAATCATCTTTTGAAAAACCTTGAAATCATCCTTGAAGTGCTAGGCTTTATGACAAAATCAAGCAAACAAAGAAATCATTGAGACCAAGTCCTTGAAACATTTATCAAAACACCTTTTGGCTAGGCATGTGTAGATGCATCCTTTTGCATATACTTAGTCAAAATTATCAAAAATCATCTTGTCTAGCTTAGTGTATGTAGATGAATCCTTCTTCATATACTTAGTGAAACAATCATATTGTTTGGGTGGGTGTGGGTAGATGCATCCTTCTCCTCACACATATCCAAATCATCATCCTTTCAACAAAACTATCCTTTAGATCATTATCAAACATCTTAGGGTCCTTTTGTTCAAAATCAAAATCAAAATCAAAATCAAGATCAAGGACAAAACCTCAAAATCTCAAAATCCAAAAATCAAACCAATCAAAAATCCAAAGCCTAGTATTTCATTCAAGATCTATCAAAAGCCAAAAACATCCATAACATCCATCTTTAAACATCATCATCATATCATCATCACATTTGATCCTAAAAAGCATCCTAAAAACTTTCACTTTGGGACATAAAATAGAGATTAATCCAAAGAATCAAGAGATTCATCTCCCATATTCTCGAAAATTGATCCCCATTTTATGGTTCAAACGAGATCTCAATACAAGAAGAGTATGGACGCCCACAAAGAAACTCCCGCTTCAAGTGATCTTAGCCAAACCACTCCTGAAATGAATCCCATTGGGGATGGAAATCTCACAATTAGCCTTCCAACATCATCACAAAACCCACAAGAAGAAAATCAAGGGGAGGACCTCACCTTTGGAATGTCTCGCAAAGAAATAGCTGAAATGCTCCAAAATTCGGACAACCATAGAATCATCAACATCATGATGAGACTTAACCCTTCGTTGTACATGCTTGAACTAGAAAAACAAGGGGCCAAGTTGCCTTCGGATTTTGATGTGAGCACTATAGTAGAGACATCATTTCCACCAATATCATCCACCCCTATCACACCCATCATATCTCAACCACCTGTCATCGCATCCAACACGATTCCAAATCTGCCACCACTACCATCAAAACCAAACTTAGCAAGACAATATGAGATTGCGCTAAAGGCTCACCAAGCCTACCAAAAGGCTATCCGACAATATCTAGCCACACAACAAGCAAGACAAGCTCAACAAGCCTCTCAAGCTGCCCAAGCCTCTCAAGCTACCCAACAAACAACAATTGTTGAGAACAAGGATCAAGATCAATCCATCATTGAACACCTTGAAGTTGTGTCTACTCCATCCAATGATCAAATGAACATATGTCAAGAGTCACTTCTCAATCATGATCAAAATCCACCAACAATTCCCAACAATGATCCAATTCAAGAATTGTCAACATCATTTGACCCTATGGTTGAAGACATTAGAAATCTCCCTACCGCAATTGTTAAAAACAATGTTCAAGATCTATCCATCAATAAAGATATTTTCGCTTCATCCAACGAGGCATCGACCAATGATCATGTTGAAAATGTATCTACATCACCTAATGAGGTAGAGGGCATATCTCAAGAATTTATTCTAAAGTATGATCAATGTCTTTCACCAAAGTATAGCAATGGTCCTTTCCAAGACATATTGACATCCTTCGACCTCATGATTGTTGATATTGAAGGAATCTTCAACTCGACACTTGATCCAAGTCCACTCAAAGATCACGAAGATATTAAGCCACTTTCCATGCATAATGAAGATATCCAAGAGTCATTTGTAAGCAGTCCATCCTTTGAAACTGACCTATGTCAAGAACTTGATCCAAAGCATGTCGAAAGCAACTTCGAAATCATTCAAGATCAAGAATTTGTATCTTCAAGATACTATAATGATCTAATGGACACTCTCCTATCTATGCAAGATGTACATACTCCTCCATCTACCCATGAGATGCTTTCTATAGATGGGCACGTAGATGATCTTCATCTAGAACAAGACTTTGTTACACAAAAAGAGAAGATTCTTAACTCCTACAATCAAATGGAGTTGTCAACATCAGGATCAAATATGCCCCAAACTCAGATTGAGGACATCATGAATAAAGATATCCATCATTATCAGCTCAAGGAAACAAGTCAGATAGAACATCCAGAGTTAGCGGAGCAGCAAATTGAAACAACGGTGATCATTGATCAAAGAATGCATTCTGAACAAGAGCTCTTCGAACAGGCAGAATCAAAGCATGAAGGTACTACTACCACCATACTGGGGGCAACTTCGTCTCAAGCAAACATCAACATAGGGAGCATGAAGAGTCCTTATGATGAAACCGGTGTCAATACCACAACCAGCCACGTCATGAATCTTCATCCACCCATCACCCCATCCATGAATTGGGACCAACGTCAAAAGAAGAATTTGAATCAAAGTACGAAGAACGTTATCAAATCAAAAGAAACTAAGAAGCATAATGGACAAATCAAATACGCATGGATACCAAAAAATACAAAGAAAGATCATCCCTATCAAACTCCATCAGTCAAAGAAACTGTGGGGCAAACTAAAAGAGGGAAAGGTATCCATCAAAGATGTCTGCAAAATCAAAAGAAGGCTTTTCAAGCAACCTACAAAGTGTATCAAGCAGTTGGTCCTAATTCCACGCACACTTTCGTATCCACCCATCATTGCTCATCTTCCCAAGTTTGGAGAGTCAAAGGTTCCAAACTGTCAACCAATCCATCTCTTATCCCTAAACGCACTCCATCCACGCCTCCACGCATGATATCCAATTCTCAAATTGACCATGTATTGCAACACCCTTCATCATAAGGACTTAGAAGGCCTCCGATAATGCGCACAAAGACAAAGTTAACCTTGGTATCAATGGCAGATCGAGAATCCCGTAAGTGGCATTTAAGTGCAACATATCTTAGCAAAGCAAAACTTCTTAAGCAGGATATCATGGCACATTATATGACGTTCGCATCAACACCACCGTGGATTCAGCATGAATCTTTCAAAAATACAAAAATAAAAAAAAGATTGAAAAGCGGAAAGAAAAAAATCGTCCTCTAGTGAAAACCACCACGGTGGCGCTTTGGGCAAGACCATGATGAAAACCGGCAAAGCGGCCATGAGTAGAATCGAGCATCGTGTGCAGTTCGTTGAAAGCATCTCATCCCATCCGTAATAAATGAGCATTCCATCCATCTTATCCATAATAAATCCACGCATCCATGAACCATTTATCCAATCCATTTTCATCCATATTCATCCATAGTCCAAGTTATCTTGATTTTGATGAAATTTTGGGGCATTCTTTACACTTGCTTATGGTAAACATCTTGATATGGGTCGTTTTCATTGATCCCATCCTATGCAACATTATCTGAGCCATGAAGCATTATCCAATGAAGCATCCTTTATCCAAACACCTTATCTTATCGCAAGATAATCCATATCCATCCATCCATATACTTATCTGAGCATCCATCCATGACATTCCATACATTGCTAGACATTGGGGGCAGATATTTGCATCTTGCTTCGAGAATAAATCTTGACCTATATCCTTTGCCTTATATGGTGATCCGAACATTGGAAAATGAGAAATCAAACTGGTCAAGGCATTTGTGATCCAAAATCTGAGTCACTAGCCCATGGCATATTTTGACAAACGAACATCCCTTATCAAGCTCCATTTTCAATCGAACATCAATCCAAACAATCAATATCAGTCACATCTAATTTGCATGTCAACGTCACATCACATCATCTAAAACATCTTTTGTTCCAAACCAAGCTTTATCAATCTTGATCAATCCATCCTTGCATTGTTGTGCATCCTCAATAATGTTATCCTCATCAATCTCGATCAATCAATCCATCCTTGGATTGTTGTGCATCCTCAATAATGTTATCCATCATCAATCTCGATCAATCCATCCATCCTTGCATTGTTTTGCATCCTCAATAATGTTATCCTCATCAATCCTGATCAATCCAATCGTTGCATTGTTGTGTATCCTCAACAATGTTATCATCATCATCAATCCATCGATCCAATCAATCAACCTTAGCTTGGTCTTCAACAAAAATCATAAACAGAGCACTGATATCATCACACATCCATATCAAAATCGTCAAAATCATGCGAAAATCCAAAAAACATCAGAAAATCAGAAAATCCAAATTTTTTTTTTCAAAACATGTCAAAATCCAAAAACACTCAAAAAGTCAAAAAACATCAAAAACATTGGAATCCGAACTACGCCATCTCTAAGCTTAAACGTAGGAAAGGCTAATCTTTTATCAGCCCCCGAGACATCAAAATCCAAAAACATTCAAAAAATATCAAAATCCAAAAACATCAGAAAATCAAAAAATCAAAAACATCACAAAATCCAAAAACACCAAAAACAGCCTCAAAACATTCCAAAAAAATGTCAAAAACATCCAAATATTTGAAAAAATCCATCCGCCTCATCTCACTTTCACCCGCAATAATCAATCATCCATAATAAACTGATCATCATCTTCATCCTTTGACAACGCAAACATAAACAATCATAGCAGTCAGCAAAAGCAAAGCTTCAATTACAAAATCAAAAATCTAAACAACAGACCTCTAAAACAAAATCAAACTCTTGATCATTTTCAGACATGTCAATCGACCTTATATCAATAGCCTATCAATCAATTTATCAAACCATCCTCATCCTATACAATGCATGTCCTAGGATATATCGTTCCGACAATGGGCATCATTTTGGATATCACTTTGGATTCTTATCCTATCAAAACACATCCCTTTGGCTGAAGGTATGAAGAACATTGACTTGTTTGTGTACTTGATCTTTTCTTTTGATTTATCTTATTGCGCTCATTCCAAGGACCTCTCAATGATATATCGAGCGAAGGATTTAGAGAGATAGGAATGGGGCAACGATCATTATTCTTTTGTCTACTGTGCTTGTTGGACGTTCTTGTAAAATAACTTGGCGAATACTTTCTTTGTTAGATATGTATAGAGGATGTTTTGGATAGCTTGTTGACTATTGCATTGATTGGTTATACCTCTCCGTGTTTTGGTCCGAGATGTTTAAAACTTCTAAAGTGCATCTTAGCAAGGTTTTCGTATGTCAGGTGTGAACAAGAATACTCCTATCTATTTGTCGAGTCAAAGTCCATCACACTAAGTACAACGCCATCCTGGTCCTTCATACCTTGATGCATCGTACTTAGGCGTGTTATCAAACATAAAGTAAGTGACCCTTTGAAAATCCCAATCCTTGATAAGAAAATTATCCATCTATCTTTTCTCATCTATCATCATCATCATCATCTCTAATAAAATCAGATCATGGACTTGTTGGATCCTCTTGTCATCATCTAATTTCTTTATTTTCCACACTAACATCACAGCACAAATAGTTAATCATCGTCACTAGTGCATCCATCATGCATCCATTATGCATTCATCTTGCATCCATAAATCATCAGTATTCTGCATATTATCTCACATGCAAATCATCATCATAATATAGATTTGTTATTCTAAGCATCTTGAAATCATCTCATTTGCATCATCATCCATAACCATCCATTTTGAACCTCTTTATCGCGAGATCGACCCTCAAATCGAATCTTTTCGCTCGATCTCTCGAGGGCAATGTACCAGTATATTTCTTTCCGGGCATCTTTAAAATCAGGAATTTTTGAATTTTGATTGCGGCAAGTTATTCTTTGAACCAACACAACAAGCACATTGCTTCAAAGAGGGGCAAAATGTATACACGTCAAATTGACATAATGCATTCAACTAGATCATATTCATCCATTCAGCGAATAAATCAAGTTTATTTACCAATCTCCTAAAGTCATCAGTTTAAATCAAATAAATCAACTTGATCCCATCACCCTCCTTTTAATTAAATAAATCTGAGAGTTTTTGCAATCAAATAAAACAGTAATAAAGGCTTGGCGTCTTTTACTAAAACCAGCATTTTTTTTCCAAATTTCGAACCCTTTTCTCATCACAGAGAAAAGTATATATAGCAGGAAAAACTCCCACCGCTTTGGAGAGCAGCAACAAAAAAAGACTTTGTAATCTTCGGCAATGATGAAGGAATCAGAATATTCCCAACGCTGTTACAATAGGATTGATCCAGAACAAAGCATCTAGTCATTTCAGGCACAAGTGTGTCTTCTGTAATGATAGCGGTGGTCCCAGCTAGGCATGATCAGGCAAGTGTCATCCCTTTATGTGAATGATTATGACACGCAACAACCAATAGCATTATTTGGTTCATCCAGTTCATCACCCGCATATGAGATCCACTAGTTAGGAACGTGGCAGCATTTCACTACCCGTATGAACCTTTCTCCCCTTGCCGCAGAGGACTTGCGTCAATGCTACACGTGTCAAATGGGCGGAGCCTTTGACAATAACGGAGGGAACGATCACCAGTTGGGTGCAAAAGGGATGCATGGCAGCATTTCGCTGCCCGCAGTTGCTAATTCATCGCTGTGCTGAAAGATGTGTGAATGGTAGACACGTAGCAAGCATACAATGCAGACAACAACTGTGGGGCCCACCAGAACCTTTTAGAAATGAGGGCTTCATGGCAGCCTTTCAGAGCCTGACGAGACAATAACCAAAAAATTACCAAAAGAAACCCGTAGCTACAACACGTGGGAGCATAGCGGAGCTTGCTGGGACGCGAAAGGAACACTGAGACTCAGAGTTGCGAAGAGTAGACATGTGAGCAGCAAAGAAAAACTTAGACAAAAGGCCGAACAATTCCTATGAAGTGCGGGCCGACGCATAGAAAAACAAACCTGAAGGGAGTTGGTTAAATATTTGTTAACAACTTTTGGCGACTATCAGGGGCGTTTCAACTAAGGAACAGAGAACCCAAAAATTCTCTGGTTTATAAGACAAAGTGACATTTCATTTGGTCAATGGAGTCAAATATTGGAAAGAGCCGCCTGTATAGATGACCATTCATCCTTAGATGGCTTCACCATGTTGCGCAAATTCTCCTGCGCTCCACTTAGATCAATAGTTTCTTTGTGAGGCAACGCATTGGGTAAATTGACCCCTACTTCGCAATGGAATAGTAGCTGTGAGAGCGGATGAATCAATCCCTCAATGTCAGTCGCCGTGGGTGGATCACTGAAATCCCCAAAAGCCTCCGGATCATCTTCCCTTTCTTCTATCCTTTCTGCAATTTGCTCAGTTGTGGCAATAGAACCATCTTCAAGGAATGGGGACAGCAAACCCATCCCATTTAATTCGGCGAAACCTCCCCGTATGCTATCCAGTGTCTTACTCAGAATGGCCACAGCTACTTTAGTGCACTGGAAAGCGAAGTGGCAATGGATGAACTTATTTTTTATTTGAGCAACAACACCCCGATCTTCAATACCCGCTCTGGCAAGGCTCTCATCAAAGACTGAGTATAGCTTGGTTAGTAGATATTTTGCCTCAGGAACCTTTTCCAAGATGAACTGTGGGAACTGCTCAATCGTATCATGGGCCTCCTAGCTCAGCTTCGATGCCTTGGCGATGAATCAGAAGGTAGGCTACAGTGTTAGGCAAAAGGATTTAATTTTTTTCCAGTGAGATATGTATAATTCCCTAACCAACATAATGATATCTGGCTGTGTAGGGGGAGGAAAGAGAGAGCCTTTAAGAGAAGCAATCTCCACGTCTCTTGAAATAATGGCTTTAGCCAATTCTACCCTTTTCTTTTTCTCGGATGCTAGCTGCTCCGCAGATTTGCTCATTTTTTTATTCCAATTCTTCTTGGCTTGGGAGTGATTTTCTAAGTGCTCGTTTAGAGAAGACTGTCTCTCAGAGTTCTTCCTCTAGTTGAGCTTTTAGGCCTTTAAATTTAGCTTGTTTTTCTTGTATTTTCTACTCATATTGAGCCTGTTGGTGCTCCAACGCTTCATTTCTCTACACCATTCTTTGACTATACTCAAGGTGAAGCCGCTCCAGTTCTTCATTCTTCAATTGCAGATTCTGCTCCGCCTCCTGGCTTCTTAGTTTGTAGCTCTTTTATTATGCCAGGGTCAACAACTCGAGTCTTCACAATTTCACCCTGAAGTCTATTCCTCTCATCCTCTGCCGCTAGCGCCCTTTCAGTCATACGAGCAATATCTGCCTCTAAGGATTTCTCTTTCCTCTCCAGAAAACTAACCCTTTATCTTGCCACTTTGAGCTGCTCATCCTTCTTCTTTAGCTGGCGAACAGTTTTAAGGAAGTCAAAAGTGACTACTCATTGCGTTTCCTCCATGATTTCAACTTTATCTTGCGGTCGGGCTACCTTCATGTCGAGTCCTGCAACATATATCTCATAGTCTTCTAGTTGCATTTCTCCCTGAGGCTTGCTTACTCGTGGGTACATGGTTGCAAATTTCAATTCTTGTCGGGCCTCATCATAAAGAGCCTATACTTTTGGCTCAGCAGAAACACTGTCATTTTTTTCCCTGTGCTTTCTCATTCTATTTGTGCATGCCTCTTTTCTGCAATCTATCTATGCTATGAATTCGATTGGTGATGAAACTAGTCCACCTGCGAAAGGAGCACCAGAAGGCAGGGCATAGGGATAGGTAACCTTCATAGGTGCAGACATTTGTTTCTTCTAGAGAGTGACAGTTTGTGGGGAGAAGTGGGGCACGTTCCATAGTTTGGTTTGAGAACCATCAGCAGGACTAGTCATTTGTAATGACCGAATTGGGGAATCAGCTGTAAGGCTCATTGGATGGGATGGTGGAGGGGTTGTCAATGGGGTACCAACCTGTTGTGATGGAAGAGGATCTTCAATAATAGTGGAAAAAGGAGGGCTACTCATAGGGGGAATGCTTTCCGAAAGCGAGGCGAGGAAATTTTGAGTAGCAGCGGTGGGTGTAAGGATTCGCGGAGGAGTAAAGACGAGCGAAGTGGTTTGCGAAAACTGGGCGAAGCCTACTGAATATGTCAGACTAAAAGTAGAAGGAAGAGGGCCACTACTTATGGTAGGGATCGTCAGTGAGGTAGGGGCAAATACCAAGGAATGAAAAGCAAGGGAAGAAGGAGTGAATTTTACCTATTGACTAGTCGATGGCGGCTCCAGAATTGTTAGCGACTCCTCCTCAGCCTCAGGGTCCTGGCTAGCTATAAGAACATTGTCTCTGGCGGGTTCCTACGAACCCTCTCCGATAATGCTCTCCATGTGTTGCCATTTCGTAGGTGGGGTCTCTCTAGCTTCGGAAGTCATCTCCATTTGCTGTAGTGATAACCTAGCTGGTTTAGTAGCCCAGGTGAGTGTATGCGAGCCCCTTGATATATTAAAGCACACATTCGTGGCCACATAGGCAGGCTGTCTGGAGCCTTTTTCTTTTGGCATAGATGAGGCCGATGTCACCGCCTCCTCTTCCTGCTCTTCAGACTCTTCCTCCGGGTCTCCACTCCTATCAATACTAGAGCTCGGGCTGGGGTGGCCCTCCTTCCACCATTTTTCAAATTCTTGGTCATCCTTCAAATTGTTGTAAGGAGCATCTAATTGTGCTATTTCCTGCCGATACTTCCAGAAAGCCTCTATTTTTTCCTCAGTCCATTTCTCATCCTTATTCAACCTATTGTACATGCCACGCTCCATGAGGACATTATCTTGGGCCACCGCCATAGCAAAGTAGAACTTGTGCCATGGACCTCTAGTCTCTTGTGTAGGGATACACACCAATTTAACAAAAAAATCATCTTTATCTGCCCTCGGGTTACGCCGCTTCTCCCAATAAGGTCGGGGAACATGGGTAACTCTGATGTCTGGCTCTGAAAAGTTTTCAAAAGGGTTGTATTCCCACTTATCATTTACCAGTATCAACCCTAGATAGGCCAGCTTATCCTCCAACAACTAGTCCGATTGTTTCTTTATTAGAGTTACTGACTTGAAATTCTTCGGACAAGAGAAGAATCCCTTCTTCTTTACACTTTTGCAGCTGCAAAAGGTAAAATAAATGATACATACCTGCCAAAACATCTCCAGTGTGAGCACCCTATTTGTGACACAGGTTAGGAGCAGGAAATGTTTACCAGTATAGCCCCGCATCCGGAGAATCGTGAAATCCTTGCCTAAGAACTAGTCATAGGCGGGAGTGAAACTCTGCATATATCCGGTCTGCTCCCTATCGAGCTTAATTATGTCTCCCTTTCTAATTAAATCATGCAAGACCGAAGCTATGAAATAGTCCAAAAATGCATAATAATCATATGATGCAGAAAGAAAAGGCATCCACGTGGACACTGACTTCCTTTTATTTCGCTCATCAAAAATTGATAACAGGAAATACCGGGTGAAGAAATCTGGGTTCTAATGCAGAAACATGTGGACCAGGAAAGAAAGAAACCTAAATTTTTTCTCTGCCTGGTAATTCTTTATTTGTTGAATCATTTCCTCTACCATAAACTCAGCAAAATCATACAAGAAGAGATCATGCTGCTTGCGAAATTGGAATGCCGGTCCCAGTTGAAAAGTTTCCACCTTCTCATCGGAGTCTCAGCTGCACACAAATGCCAATATGGACATGGCATCTTGTAGATCGTCATGTAATGCACCGCACGGCAATGGAATACTTGGCAGTTTAGTGGCTGGGATGCCTTTCCTACCAATCTCCTCCAACAAGAACTCTGAGTTCTTTTTCATCCTCTTCCATATTTTCTCTCCTTTGCTAGGGTGAAAGGACTCGATATTCTCTCTTCTCTTACTTGGGTCTAGGATGCATAGCATGTGCCAAATGGCCTGTGGAGTGATGTGCACCCTTAAGTTGCGGCCTTCAATGTAGTGGGTATCAGGGTTATAACGCTGGATAACAACAACAACTACCTCCGGGCAGTAGTGCACCAGTGGGACCATGTATTGAGGGAGACCACTGTACCAAACTCTCTTTGCCATAGATTGATCTGCCTTTGGTGCTGATAACCTTGCATAGGATGCCTCTCTGAGGGACTTAGGTTTTTTCACAAGTCGTGGATCGTAGACATTATCCCATTTCTCTTCGACCCTTTTCTAGTTTCTGCAATCCTTGGGCCTATTCAGTTCTTCTGTATAGGCCCTCTTTGGCCTGCTAGGTGTACCAGGCATAGCATATGCCACATCCTCATAGACATATACCTCATCTAAAGAACGTATAGCTATAAACAACTCCTGGCTAATTTCTTTTCGCATTGGTTGAGATGAGGTCTAAATTTTTTTTCTTTCGGTGAAGATCTCCGCAAGTTCTTGGCTCTGCAATTTTCCTCGGTTCTGGATACATAGAAGAAGAAAAACTCTGCACTTTTAGCTTTGGCATTTGTGAAAAGACTTTGAAATATTAAGCCTTTTCATGCAATATTTGGAAATCTTTCCTCAAGGTGGTAGTGGTAGGTGGAAGCATGCCTTTTGCATTTAATTCGGCATGTACCGTTAATTTTGCAATTCATGCAAAATGAACTGCTTGCTATTTTGAGGCAGTCAGAGTTCATCATTTCGTTTGGCAATCATGTGATACGCTGTGATCCCCTTGGAACTTGAGCTGGCTATTTGCTTTCTAACCTTGCATTAGCATGCACTTGTAATTAATATCTTGGCCGAAATTATTACGCCAAAGCAAATAATCATGGCCTGAAAAGATATGAATATCGCCTTGGGCTCTGGGAAACACTTGTGAGATGACACAATAGCCTATGACCATACATCTTACTGTCAATGAGCACCACCTTTTTAAAGCTAATTAATTAGCTCCTATTAATCTAGCACGCATTTAGCCGTACTCTCACAGATGCAATTGGCCCGGAAATGCAAGCAAACACAGGCACGCCTTTCAAGTTGGCAACTAGCTTATTATCATGTTTTCTCAAAACAGATTAGCATGCGTCCTATCATTTTTTCTATAAATAGGCCAGTAAGTAGTGAGGAAATCATACTTAGCATTCGAACAGTGATAGGTTGGTAGCAGAGTTTTAAGCAAGCCCTCTCATAGGTTAGGTGATAGATAAATTTCAGTATTAGCTCAGAAGCCTAGGAATAGTGTGAGAACTATGGACACTCCTGTTCGTTTAACCTCATATAAGTCACAGATGACATTCCTAGGGGAGGTTTCTACTAGGAGGCTGAAACGAATGACCAAGAATAAGCATTCTTTGGTCTTGATAGCCATAAAGTGGGTTTTGGATAAAGACTGCATAGAGTATGAGGACAAGTATCGGGTGAACACTGACATATGCTCCCACTTTGTGGTGTCCATGCTAGATATCAATGTCCCCTGACCTCTTATCCTGAAACTTGTTAAAGAAATATTTCCCAAAAAGTACTTGAATGGCCTTGGCAAGGTTGTTGCTCATGCTGCCTATGGAGTAGGTCTGCCATCAGCCAGTGACCTCCGTCGCTTTATTGAGGAAGAAGCTGTAGTCGTTTGGATGTCATTTCTCAATGGATTTCGCCTACAGACTCGCGAAGAGCATCACCAGAGGGTTACCCAAGCCTTACATTTCCTATTCCGCAACTACAACGCAATACCGTTCTACAACATAGATTGGTATACTGATTTCAGGAACCTGGTATTCCCCCCGCCAATGGTGGTTGTGCTGAATGATGCTGCTAATGTTGCCGAAGAACCTGTGGACAAAGAAGAGGTGGACGCTACTGTTAATGCATCAATTGCTACCTCTCATGCCTTTGGATGAAAACCCCCTTTCTGCTCTCAACAAATATCTCCCTATTTACTCAATTTCCTACTGTTGCTTAGAATACCTGCCTTATAGTTTGTATATAAGCCTGAAAAAAGGCTACCATATATATAATAGCTCAAATACTTGTAAATTTTTGGATTATGGCTTCCCAGCCACTTTTGCAATGTAAAGAATATATATAGATACATATATATCTTTTTTAAAGAAAATCCATGTTATTTCTTCATTCTGTATTTCAGTTTTATGGGCTCTCAACTTTCATTTTGTTATTTCTCCGCACATGGGTGTGTTCTGTGTAAAGCAATCTTGGTATTCTACCCTCCATAATAATGGGTTAGTTTCGCAGAAGCACAAACTAATTTCAAAAAAGACCGGCCAAGGAAACGAAAAATAAAATAAAAGCACTATTCACATATGTACAAAAATAGAGCTCAGTGCCTAATGGAACAGCTTAAGATGAATCTCATTGACCGAGATTCCTAAGGGTTCCTGTTCCATATTTTCCAGCTCAAAAGCGTTATGTTATTTGCACTGAATGATTTTAAAGGGGCGCTTTCATAGGCTATCAAATTTACCATGTTGACCTAGCTTAGCAGCCCTTTTATCATACTTTAGCACTAAGTCTCTGCATTTTAGACCTTGGTCAGAAGCCTTCTTGTCAAACCATCGCTTGACCACTTGTTGACGATTTTTCATGGCTATTAGGGAATTCTCCCTTTTTTCCTGTACTTCTATTAGTTTGGCAACCCGAATCTCCATGGCATTATTTTGTTCTATCTCGAGAGATTTCAACAATTGAAGTCTGGAATCTCTATGGATATAGGTAACATCACCTCTTTCCCGTATACCAACTCATAAGGTGAAGTCTTAAGGACTTACTTAGGAGTTATGTGGTTTTCCTAGAGCGCTGCTCGGAGGTTTTTATGCCATTCCCTCTGGTGTTTCGAACCAATTCTTTTAATGAGCTGGACTAGGCTCTTGTTCGTTGACTCCGCTAGACCATTTCCCTGTGAGTAATAGTTTGATGATGTCTTGAGGAATATGCCATTCTTTAATGAAAAGTGACATACCTTTGCACCTAAGAAAGCTTTGGAATTATCTGAAATGATAGTTTTTAGAGGACCAAACCTTGTCACTAGTTCCTCGAGGAAATCCACAATCTCTGTTTCTGTTGCACTTTTAAGTGGAACATCCTTTGTCCATCTTGTGAAGTAATCCGTGGCAGTCAGAATCCACTTGTGTTTGGCGCTAGAAACCAGGTTGATCATTTTGATGAAGTCCAGGCCCCATTGTGCAAACGGTTCGTCTGCCACTATGGGTTTGAGGGGCATTATAGAATTCTTCCTTCTGTCAGTAAAGAACTGGCATTTTTTGCAAGCCTTCACCAAAGAGTGGGAGTCATTAAAAAGTGTAGGCCAATAATAGCCAGCACGCATGATTTTAATGGTGGTGGTCTTAGAAGAGAAATGTCTGCCTGCAGTGCTATTATGGAACGCGTTGAGGATCCTCTTTGCTTGCTCCGAAGTGACACATCGCAGGAGAACACCATTGAAATTCTTTTTGAAAAGGACTCCCTCTATTAGCGTATATCCGTAATTTTGCATTCGGTAATATCTCCTTTTTTGGGATGAGAGACCTGGCAGATACTTTCCAGTTTGCATGAACCTCATTCTATCAGTCAGCCAACTGCCTTCCGATTCTAATTCACTTATCAAAACAAGCTTCGGCTGATCCTCTGCAGTAGGTACCTCCTCGTTCTATGCCATGTACTCACACAGTCCTCTTCCTCTAATAGTTTTAGTAGGCTTGACTTCAATGTCATATTAAGGGATCTTGGTGATCCAATTAGCCCTTTTTTCTGTGATCTCCCCTTCCATGATATATTTGTGCACACTGGAATGTGCGACATACACCAACACCTTGTTATAGGAAATTAGATGGCAGAACTTTTTAAGTCCCTTCACTATTGCAAAGGCCTGCCTTTCAACGAAATTATAATTCACCTCATATTCCTTTAGGGTCCGGGAGTAGAATGCCATTGGATGTTCTCCTCTTCCTTCACCATCCTTTTGGGTTAGGACAGTAGCGATACTGGACACGCTACTGAACGCATACATTATAAAATACTTGGATTGATCTGGATTAATTAGCATCGGAGCTATGGAAATAGCTTCCTTGACTTTTTCAAAACCTTCCCAAGCTTCGGTCGTCCACTTGAATGTTTGATCTTTCTTCAGCATCATGGTGATCAGCCTAATTATTCCTATGAAATTGGAAATAAACTTGCTAACAAAATTTACTTTGCCCATGAAAGACTGAATACCTTTCTTATTTACCAGAAGGGGAAGTTCTTTGATAGCCTTTACTCGTTCGGGGTCAATTGAAACCCCTTCTTTAGACACAACATGCCCCAACAGCTTACCTTGTGGTACTCTGAATACACATTTCTTCGGGTTTAGGGAAACTCCGAACTCTTGGCATTTTTGAAAAACTAATGTTAAGTGATCAAAATGATCACCCTTAGATTTAGAGAACACAGTAAGATCATCCAAATAGATTAGAATAAACTTATTGATTAGTTCGCTGAAGGCGATGTCCATCACCTACAGGAATGTTGCCCCTGCATTGGATAAACCAAAAGGAATTTTAGCATATGCAAATGTTCCCCACTTTATGGTGAACGTAGTCTTGTGTTGATCTTCTTCTTTAACTCGGATCTGATTGTAGCCAGAGAAACCATCTAGCAGAGAAAACATTTCCGATCCTGCAACCGTTTGTAGGATTGACTCCATCGAAGGCAGTGGATAGCGATCCTTTAGGGATGCTCTGTTTAGGTCTCAGAAGTCCACACATAAATGAATATCTCCATTCTTCTTTCAGACCGGGACCAAATTTTATACCCAAGTACTATGCTTGATTGGGAAGACAATGCGTGACTCAATGAGCTTGGTTAGCTCTTGCACCATTAGGGCTTCAATTTTAGGGTTGACAGGCCTTTGTTTTTGTCGGACTGGTTTTGCACTTTCTGTTAGCTCAATAGTGTGCTGAATGATGTTAGGATCATATCCCCCTAGATCATCATAGGACCAGGCCACTACTCCATATTTTTCGTAGAAACTGATGAGTCTTTCCTTATCATGGTGTGGGACATTTTTATCGACTAAGAGATTTCTACCATCGGAGACCCGAAGGTCCACATAATCACTTTTTTCTGCTACAAACTTCTATTTATCATTTCGAGCATCATCACAATCAAAAAAGTTTTCGAGAGTAACCAATCTTTTCAGAAGTTTATTAGTTTTGAGCTGCATAATTTTTCCTTCATAAGCTTTGGCAATCTTTGGTTGAAACTGATTGGTGAACTCTCCTGAGTGCTGGATAAATGAGGTGATGTGTTCATCGCTTTCAAAAACTTTCCAACTCTGATCATTGTCGGGAATCGCTGGTCGGATTAGTACTCGTATTGAATGTTCGTTATGAAGAAGGTCAGAGACAGGATCAAACTGAGCACCAATCACGACCATACGATCTGCGTTGCTATTTCATCCTCAAGGAATAGTCTTGGTGTTGAAAGCTTCAAAACCATCAATCGGGTCCTAGACTCGGTGCCAATAGGATCTCATGCGGACATTCTTTGCCGCTGAAACTCCTTGGACTTGGTTAACTACTAGTTTAGAATCTCCAAACACCATTAATTTATTTATGCCCATTCCTTCCGCAAGGCTTAAGCCTTTGACTAGTCTTTCATACTCGGCCTCATTGTTTGAGCATGCGAAATGAAAGCAGAAAGACCTCAACAACTTTTCATTTTGTGGGGATATTAGATATATCCCTGCTCCAACACCCACTTTGCTTCTTGCTCTGTCAAAGTATAGTGTCCATAGCTCATTTGCTTGGCTACCTTCAGATTCTTTGGCGACCTTCGGGAGCACTTGGTCTTCATCATAAATTACATATGTACCCAATCCTGTAGCATGATAATTGCCAAAAGGATCATTGTCTATGTGTTAACTCAACATAGCATCTTCTTTATCATTCCAATCTCCGCTCACCTTCTCTTCCTCTATCAATTCAACGCAATACATTTCTTACTTGGTGATAGAGGTATGCGCGACTTCAAAATTGATCAAGGCTTCATCCGCTACATGTTCAGAATGTAAAGCCTCTGATTCTATCTTCATTTTTTTTCTGTGTTTGGTCCTAAGTATCAGATGTGACCAATCCAAGGACAGGTATCTGCCCACTTTTGAAGTAAATTCTTAGGATAGACAGAGACCAAACATAGGAGGAACGTCTATGATCACCGTGTCCTGCAGGACTGTGATACTAGGACAAACAAATAGAGTTAAAGGAAGCGCTTTGATGAAACCTACGGTCTCAAATTTATTCCCGTCAAGCTGCATTACCCCTCTTTTCATAGGTTTGTAGCTAAGTCCCAAAGCTTTGGCTATCTGTTTAGGCATAACCATTGTACTAGCACTAGAATCAATCATAGTGTTGTGCAATAACTTCTTTCCTATAATGAGAGTCAAGAAGAAGGGCTGAGGTTTCAACTTATTCCTGTCCTTAGGAGGGGATTCCTTTGTATTTTTTGCAAGCATTTTAGCTGGCGGTATTTGATAAACAACCTCTGCATTGGAAAATGGCTCTGTTGGTGCCGTGTTGACCTCTTCTTGAAGCGCCTTCTGTAATAGTGTCTTTTGTTCTGGGATAGCTAGAATGTCCCATAGAGACACATTAGCGGATGATTTCTTCAATTTCTCTACCACATTAAAAGGTGAAAAACTCAGAGGTTTCTGCTCCTTGGTTCTTGCTATAATAATTTCCTTCCGTGGTCGAGAAGGTGAAGGGACAGTTGAAGTATTGGGAATTTGATCGGAAACACCTTTGAGTTGCAGGCTGTCCGAATGCAAAACAAATGACTCACCGATGAATCTCCTCTTTGAGCATGTGTTATAATCAGACTGTACTTGTGGTGTTTTGGATATGAATGCATCATTAGCAAACATCATTTCTTCTTCCTCCATTCAGGAGAAGAGCGCATGATCATGAGCAATATCAGATTCTTGTTCTAAAGAAATTCCTTGCATTTGCTCGGTAAGGACTGCACTCTCCATTTGTGGTGAGGCATATACATAACCTCCATATTCCATTTCCGCACCTTGGCTGCGTTGCTCTGCCATCTTTTGTTGTAAGTTTCCATGTAGACAGTTCCGGGGCATATGCGCATCGCTGCAAGGAAAGCACCATGGATTGATATCATCAACAAGGTTGTTTTGCCCTACGGTTAATTCTCTACTAGAGCTTGGCGACGTGCTTGTCAGCGGAGTAGGCACCAACACCATTTGGTTTGCAGTCAGGGCTAGTGGATTAGCGCGAGGTGCACCCTGGTATTGATTTTGTTGATAAGAAGACCACCCGCCTTGATAGTTTTGATATGCAGGCTTTAGAGGCATTGCTTGATTCCGCTAAAGAGTGGTTATATCATTTTCCATGGTTTGCAACATCTCTTTGAGGTCGCTCATTTCATCCTTGGAAGAACCTAATGTAGAAGACATATTTTGTGGACTTGCCCCATATGTGCACATTGATTGGGTAGTTGCGCGCACACTAGTTGACACGACCTCCTGCGCGAAGATCGATATTTTAGGAAATATCGGCATAATAGGTGAAGGAGGAAATTTTTTGCAATCTATTAAATGATTCTAGAATTTGATAGCGATACCATAAGCATCTGGTAGAGTAGCTCCTCCCAAAGACTTGATCATCACGGAAATGTCAGAATTGATGGACTTTAGATAGAATATAATTGCCAACTCAGGAGTCGGGCATATGGTAACAGGAATCCTCTGCCAATTTGTGTGAAATCAGTCATTAAAGTCTGTCAGAGCGTCCTGGGGGGCTCGTTTTATGACAGATAGCTGATAATACAATAAAGAACGATCTCCTTCATTCGAGAACCTCTCATAGAAAGGATCTCTGAGCTGATGCTAGGTGCGAATTGAATTAGGTGTCAGTGTTCGGTACCAATCTAGCACCTTGCCTTTAAAAGACACAACAAGAAGCCTTAGGGATACGTTCTGTACTATAACCCGTGTACTAGACATGCGTCCGCCACATCCTGCAAATGTTCTACTGGCGTTTTGGAGACATCCTGCAAATGTTCTGCTGGCGTTCTTGAGTTGTCTCCGGTAAACTTTGATATAGATTTCATGGCTGAAACTGGGATAGCGCCCCATACAACGGGCGCTACTAGGGCTACTAGGGGACTTCCGACGTCCCATGCCTTGAATTTCTGTTGGCGGCTGACAACATGGTGAGAGGAAAGGGCGGCAGGAATGGAACAACTACCAGCTGATTTGAGACCTAGACTGTCCCTAGGGGAGGTACTAGTAAACTGGGGTGGCCTGTGGTTTGAGATATACTTACAGGCCGATGGCTCATACACCCTTCTAAAATATAGTTTCATTTAAGCTCAGTCCCACTGGGCGTGCTAGAAAAAGAACAAACTCTTGACGCAAAAAATTGACGAGGTAACATAGCCTTATGAGAAACTCAGTTTAAGGGGGACTTTTTACGCTAAACTGAGTAACCTCCAAATTTTTAGAGAAGCTGACTTCTTCTATAATGGGGTTTGGAAAGGGAAAAGGAAGCAGGTATAATAAAATAAATTCTAACCTAAGGCAATGCACCAAGATTTAATGATGGGCACAATAAATCATAGATTTAAGGGCCTGAAAGGTGTTGTAGTGTTCTCGAACATTAGAGACTTAAGATTATAGCATAGACAATTCATTTATTGACATAAAATAGCATTGCATACATTCCTACTGCCAAGAAGATTCCTTAGACATGATCTAGGTAAGCAAACTTGCATCCAACATATATAGAAGTTCTCAAATGAAGTGTTAAGAGAATAAAAAACACAGTTCACAGTTTGATCAAATAGCATGAAAAATAGAAAGTCCGAACAATTGGCACAGTCTGAGAGTTTTTTCAATCAAATAAAACAGTAATAAAGGCGTGATGTCTTTTACTAAAACCAACATTTTTTCTCCAAATTCCAGACCCTTTTCTCATCACAGAGAAAAATATATATAGCAGGAAAAACTCCCACTGCTTCAGAGAGCAGCAACATAAAAAGATTTTGCAATCTTCGGCAATGATGAAGGAATTAGAATATTCCCAAGGCCGTTACAACAAGATCGATCCAGAACAAAGCATCTAGTCATTCCAGGCACAAGTGCGCCTTCTATAATGATAGTGGTGGTCCCAGCTAGGCACAATCAGGCAAGTGTCATCCCTTTGTGCGAATGATTATGACACAAAATAATCAATAGCATTATTTGGTTCATCTGGTTCATCGCTCGCATATGAGATCTGCTGGTTAGGCACATGGCAGCCTTTCGCTGCTCATATGAACCTTTCTCCCCTCACCACTGACTTGCGTCAATGCTACATGTGTCAAATGGGCGGAGCCTTTAACAATAATAGAGGAACGATCACCAGTCGGGTGCAAAAGGGACGCGTGGTAGAATTTCACTGCCCGAGGTTGCTAATTCATCACTGTGCTAAAAGATGTGCAAATGGAAGACACGTAGCAAGTATACACTACAGATACCAACCATGGGGCCCGCCAGAACCTTTTAGAAATGAGGGCTTCGTGGCAGCCTTTCGGAGCCCGACGAGACAACAACCAAAACATTGCCAAAAGAAATTCGTAGTTGCAACACGTGGGAGCATAGCGGAGCTTGCTAGGACATGAAAGGAACACCGAGACTCGGCGTTGCGAAGAGTAGACACGTGGAGCAATTGAGAAAAACTTAGACAAAAGGCCGAACAATTCCTACGAAGCGCGAGCCGACGCATAGAAAAATAAACCTGAAGGGAGCTGGTTAAATATTTGTTAACACTACTAATTGATAGAAATCAATGAAAAGTGAATAAATATGACTAAATATATGACCAGTGAAATAAAAATGACTAAATATACTACCAAATTGATCAAAATGATGATTAAAATTAATGACTAAATACACTACCAATGGAGAAAAATGAGTGAGTGAAAATGACTAAATAAGTGACCAGATTACAACAATCAATGTCTAAATCAATGACTAAATATACCAATGAATAAAAAATAACTAAATAAGTGACCAGATTAAACAATCAATTACTAAATCAATGACTAAATATACTACCAAATTGGTCAATCAAAACAACCAATAAATGACTAAAAATGGTTTAGTCATCAATTTGGTCACATTATAAATGAATGGCAATAAAGTACTAATGGTCATGTGATCATGTTTGGTCATTTATAAGAAGTTTTTAGTAGTTTTTTTGTCATATATTATTGTTTTTGTACTAGTGAAAATTTATTGTGTAGAATAATGGGCATGTTACAAGTGGCATTAGAGCTACCAGGTTCAACTCTAGATCCTATGTGCTCACTATGTTTTCCCTTCCAACATTATGAGTCTAATGTTTGGAAAAATTGTTATGCCAGGATGGTGTTTCTTAGGTTAACTGCAAGAAAGTCAGTGATCGGAAATGAGCGCTACCTATAAGCCAAGAAGGAAAAAGAAGCCCTTGTTCGTACCATTGAGGGAACCGACTATGACAATGCCATCTGGCTAAGTGATATCAAGAAAATTAGTCACACTCTATCACAAATTAGTCAAGAGAAAATAAGGATGAGAGATGAAGCCAATTTCAACAACTTATCATCTGTCTCTTTGGCCAGGTCAGACTCATTATCACTTTCCAAGGATATGCCCTTGAAATGTAGTGAACTAGTCCAAAATTGATACTTAGGAACCCTCAAGTAGTACCTTTGGCAGAAGTAATTGTTATAGACTCTAGTAGTGAATCAGAGGGATACATTCCCCGAAACTATGTATCAAAGGACAAGTATGAAGGTTACTATCCTTTTTGGGATAGAGAAGAGAAAATGAGAGATGAGAAAAAATATGAGGGGTACATCCCTCGTAGTTATATATCTGAGAATGAATCCGATGGATACTCTCCTCTTGACTATTTGAATAGTCATTCAATTTAAAATAAAGGATATTGAAATCCTTGTGAATAAATGAAAGAATATGTTTTTTTATCAAAAATTGAGTAAGGGAACCTTAATGAAATTTATTTGTGAATATTTTCTCTTTTGAAATGTTTCCTATGAATTTAGTAAACCATGATAGGATCTAATTTAAGATGAACCTACAAGTATAACTATACTTAAGACAATGGTTAGGACAAGAACTAATCCTAGAGGGAGCCAAGAGGTTGGGCAAGGTCCGAATAACGTCGAAGCCAAGATGGATTGACTTCTGGAAATCATGAATGGAACTAATGCAAGGATAGGAAACCTTGATCAAGAAATGAGGGGAAAAGAAAGAGAGGAAGAAGAATAAGTCCCAGACAACGAAGAAGAAGAAGTTCCCAACAATGAGGAGGAAGGGGAGGATTCCATAAATCACACTAAATATAGAGATCAAGAAAGTGATAGAACTCAATCATATTCTAATGGAACTAAGAGAAAGTGTATGGAAATTGAATTATCCAAGGATATGAGAAATATTACTCCTCCTAAATTCAAAGGAAGCACTAGTGGAGAAGAAGTTGAGGCATGGTTAATTCAAATGGAGAAGTATTTTGAAATAAGAAACTATTCTGAGGTTACTAAAGATGTGTGGGGAGCATTCCAGTTAGCAGGAGAAGCCTCTAACTAGTGGATGAACAAGAAAATGGAACTTGGAATGAGTTTTTTGAGATTTTTCAAAAGAGGTGGTTACCCCAACTCTTTTTCGATAAAAAAACTAATTGATTTCCAAAATTTGAGACAAGGAGATATGTCAGTGAATATTCTACTAGGAGAAATTCACTTGTCTCTTGAGGTATGTTCCAATCTACCAAAATATATGAGTGATTCGAATCAGAAATTTCATTATGGGTCTAAACAAACAAATAGGTGGAGAGGTTGATGTACATGGTTTGGCCACTATGGACCTAGTTTATGAGAAGGAAATCAAGCAAGAACAAAAGCTCAAAGCTATCTTGGTCTACTGGGAGAAGAAGAATCAAAAGAAGAACAAAGGATCTCAATTTAAATAAGCTCCCAAGAATTTTAGTGAGGGGCAGGAATTTCAAAGGCAAGGGGACAACGGATCTTGCAATAATTAGAATGAGTCCAGGAAGGATCATTGAGGAAACAACTACAACTGTAGTAATTATAGAAAAGCTGGAGGGGATGGTGTTAATTCTGATAGGTCAGTGAAAAGAAGAGGTCCAATAAAAGGATGCTATACATATGGAGGGGATCATTTTGCTAGTCAATGTCCTAACAAGTTATCAAGTTCACAACCACATGGTAATTCACTTCCTCCTCAATGAGTTGCATTTTAGCAAATGATCCATGCAACAGTGGACAATCGACAAGATGAATACTAGTTCACCTCGGTGGAAACTCTAGGTACTTTGTTTGGTTTACCCATTTCTATACTTATTGATACTAGATCCACAAATTTTTTGTTTCACCTAGAGTAGCTAATTAGATTTCTAGGAAAGCTAGTTTTATGGAAAAATCTTGGGTTGATGAATATGCAAACCAGGTAAGAGCAATGGTGAACTAATGTGTATTTGAGGCAAGGGTTGAACTTCTAAGTTTCTCAATGGAAGTAAACTCATACATAGCGCCCTTAGGTTCATATGATGTTATCTTAGGTATGAATTGGATATGGAAGCATAGAGTTGAAGTGGATTGCCATGCTAAAGCCGTAGAATGCCTAGATGATCTCGGTAATCTAGTTTCTTTTCAAGGAACACCTAGATAAGTGAAACTGTGAATGATTTTGGTTGTACAAATGCATAGGGTGAAAAAGAAAGGTTGCCAACTCTTTGCAGTTAAAATGGATAAAATAGAATAATTCAAAAAAGTCACTCCTCAAGATAATGCCATGTATGGTGATACAAAAGATTCTCAAGAAGCTGAAGAAGGATAAGTGGTGGAGTCTAGAGAAACAAATATGGAGAAGTATCCAATCTTACAAAAATTTGTGGATGTCTTTCTAGAAGAACTACCTAGACTGCCTCCTAAGAGAGTATTTGATTTCTCCATTGATATAGTACCAGGGTCAAAACCTGTATCTAAATTACCCTATAGGATGACTATAATGGAATTAATGGAACTTAAGGCACAGTTGGAAGAGTTGTCATCCAAAGGATTGATAAGACCTATCGTTTCACCTTGGGGAACACCAATGATCTTCGTGAAGAAGAAGGATGGTACCCTGCACTTTTGTATATATTATTGGATGCTTAATAAAGCTATGATAAATAATAAGTACCCATTGCCACATATTGATGATCTCTTTGATCAAATATGAGGAGTAGTAGTATTTTCAAAGATTGATCTGCAATCCAATTATCACCAACTAAGGATAAAAAATGAGGATTGTTTCAAAACTACTTTCAGGACTAGATACAGTCATTATGAGTTCACAATCCTATCCTTTGGACTTATGCATGCACTTGCAACATTCATGAACCTGATGAAAAATGTATTTAGAGACTACTCAGATAGGTTTGTATTAGTATTCCTTGATGATAACTTAATCTATTCCAAGAGTGAAGAGGAGCATTGTAAACATTTAGAGATAGTTCTCCAATGGTTAAGAGAGCACAAGCTCTATGGAAAACTCTCTAAGTGTACATTCTTTCAAAAGGAAGTGTAGTACTTGGGTCACATAATTTTGGAAAAAGGGATTGTGGTGGATCCAACTAAAATTAAGGTGGTGCTTGAGTGGCTAGTTCCCAAAAGTGTACTAGAGGTTAGAAGATTTATGGGTTTGGTTGGTTACTATAGGAAGTTTATTGCAAACTTTTCTAGGATAGATTTTCCTATTACTTCATTATAGAGGAAGGGTAAGAAGATTAGGTGGTTGAAAAAAATGTCAAGCAACATTTAACCTACTTAAGGAGAAGTTGACTACTACACCAATATTGAAGGTATCTGATCTAGAAGGAAACTTTACTATCATAACAGACGCATCAGCAGAAGGATTAGGAGTTTTGATGCAAGAAGGGAAAGTAATGAAGCCCTACGAAAAAAATTATGCATCACATGATTTTGAGTTAGTGATAGTGGTTCATGCATTGCATATGTGGAGACACTATCTAATGTGAAATCCTTTTGAGTTGAAGACCGATCATCATGGTCTGAAGTATTTATTTACTCAACCCAATTTGAATGCATAACAAAGGAGGTGGTTGGAGTTGATATTAGATAATGAATTCAACATCAATTACATTAAAGGAAAAGAGAATTGAGTTGTCGATGCCCTATGTTGTCAGAGGCATATCACCTCAACGTTAACAATTTAGACCAACTTTAAGGGACAAGTGTTGCAGGAATCCATGGATGATGAATTCTATAAGTTAAGTAAGAACTCATGGATAATCCACAAGATGCAAGATATGAAGGTTATCACTTTGAACCAAATGAATTACTAAGGTTTAAAGGGAGACTGTATGTACCTAATTCAGAGGAGTTAAGGAACTTGCTAAGGAAAGAAGTTCACAATGCACCATACTTTGGACATCCTGGTATGATGAAGATGTTGGCAGATGTGAATCCACTATATTTTTGGAAGGGTATGAATGGGGATGCTGCAAGATTTGTTGCAAGATGCTTATAATTTCAAAGGGTAAAGGTAGAACATCATCACCTCGCAGGACTTTTATACCCACATGATATACCCGAAATCAAGTGGAAAGTTATTAGTATGGAATTTGTGCAAGGTCTACCTATGTCAAGGAATAAGCACAATTCCATTCTATTGGTGGTGGATAAGTTAGCTAAGGTGACACATTTTATACCGAGAAATATAATTGATGGAGCTCCCATCATAGCTTGAAAATTTATTCAAGAGGTGTATAGATTGCATGGGATTCTTGAGAAGATCATTTTAGATAGGGATGCTTGTGTGATATCTAGGTTTTGGAAAACCTTGTTCTCTTCACTTGGAACTAAGTTGAATATAAGTTCAACTTATCATCTAGAGATAGACAAACAAACTAAGAGAGTTAACCAAGTGCTTGAAGATCTACTAAGGATGTATTGCATGGATCAAAAATACAAGTGGGAAGATTACCTGCCATTGGTTGAGTTTGCGTACAATAATTCTTATCATGTTCAACAATAAAGATGACTCCATTCAAAGAATTGTATGACAAAAAATCTCAAACTCCTATAAGATAGGATAAGCTAGAGGATAGGATAAGACTTAGGCCAAAATTTTTATCAAAAATGGAGGAGGAATTAGGAATTATCAAGCAAAAGCTAGCTGAAGCCAATGATAGGCAGAAAAGCTACACAAATTATAAGTGGGTACCCAAAAAGTTTTTAGTAGGGGAAAAGGTGTTGTTAAGGGTTAAACCTCATAAGAGTTCCATCAAGTTTGGAAAGTCTTCCAAACTAGCTCCATGCTATGTAGGTCCTTTCGAGGTACTTAAGGAAATAAACCAAGTTGCTTATTGAATTGTGTTGCCACTAACTCTTTCCACAATGCACAATGTCTTTCACATCTCATACCTTAAAAAGTATATATTAGGGGATAACCATGCTATTGATTGGAATGCTTTACAAGTGTAGGACCCAGGAGTGGTAACAATTGAGCTTCTCAAGGTGCTCAGAACATGTAAGCTTTTCTTGCATAACAGAGAGGTTCTGCAATGCAAAGTCCAGTGGGACTAGTATGCATAAGATTCTACTACTTGGGAAGACTATGCTGAAATCAAGCAGAAGTTTCCTCATGTCTTTCATGCTTTTGAGAGTTCTTGAAAAACAATTTTGATATGTTTTTCTCATATTTTATGTCTATGTCTACTACTTAAAAATCATTGGGGATGATGATTCATAAGGAGGGGGATATGTTACACCCTACTGTGTTACTACTTATTTAATTTTACCTAGTTGGGTGAAAATTCTTTAGATGAGTGTATTTATGCTTTATGTGTTTTGGAAATATGAAGAGTAAATGATTTAATTTGAAGAGATGAAATGTTTTGATTATGAAAAATATATGATGCAAGTGAATGTATTGTTTTCAGCTAACTACTATTGCAAAGTGTAAATTTGGTTGTAGGAAAAGTATCAAGCCTCCTGAAGAGAGGGGAAGTATCACTTAGGGAGAAGAACTTGGTCTGGTAACCTTTGATAAAATACCTAAACCAAGCTTTCAAAAACACACTTCTAGTTTGTTAAAGTCAAGATAATAGTTGGGAAATAGTAAGTTATCTTTAGTCTTGCTTGCATTTTTATTTGTGAATGTTCTTGCTTAGGAGTCTAAGTATTGAGTCTCTTTGATATGGATGAGTTCTTTACATATTTATATCTAATCAATGGAATATATATACATAAAATGTATATATATATGTGTGTGTTAATGAAAAACTCATACACGAGTAAATACGTGCATAAGTATAGGTAGATAGACATATCTACACATTCTCATGTACAAATTACCCATATGCATGGAAATATCATTCGAACAAGGAGGCATATATATACATACCACGTATATATGTCGATCGATGTGATTGCAAATATATGTGATTAAATACAAGGTGTGATATATATGTATATATATAATATATAAGAATATACATATATGTGTATTAACTTACGAGTATGTATTGAAAAAAAGGATACGTCCATACTAGTATGTTAATATATATATACATATGTGTATATATACACACACATACATCAATATGTGAATGTATATTCATATATTGAATAATGTATTATATAAACTTGAGAATTGAGATACATCCATATATACATATAAATGTATATACATATATTGTTGGCATATAGATTCTAATGTTGTTATTGATGGCAACTGAAGTCATTCCCATGATCCATAGTTTTGTATCCAGTCATACCGATAGATAAAGTGATACAGTGTGTATTACCGACATAATACATGAGGAACAGGGTATCTGGTCAGACGACTTCACCAGATCATCTTTTTGTGTTGTGGATCTCTGGAATTATTTGTAAATCTTGTGGATTATCTTATTATCAAGTTTAGTGATGTTGCATTTGTTGCAGTATGAGGTAGGAGGTCCGGTAGGACATTTTTCTGTCTATTTGTCTATTGTAGCCGACTTAGGGAATGTGGCGCGCTGTGGAAGTGTTAGAAGGAATTATTCAAGATATTTTCATGTTCAAATATTTAATTATTGGTCCTAGCTATGGTCTAGCTGACTTGTTTGGATACACCAAATTTATTCATGATTTGGGCCAACGAGTTACAAATATTCTTAAGTTTTATTGAGCTGACTTGTAACAATTGTATCCCTAGTCGCAACTATATTTAGCTGATTAATCACATCATTTTGAAGTGAGAAGAAGATGTATTGGTGTATGTTGCGAACATCCAAGGAGCATTTGAGCTATATCATGCGTAGTTTCACTTGCACATAAGGGTTTTGTGTGCGAACTTGAGCAGAGTAGAGCAGAAGATCAATATCAGTCAGAAGGACAGAAGTTCACCATCAGACTTAACCAAAACTGCAATTAAGCATTGGTAGATGCTATATTTTCAGTTCATTCTCTTTTCGATCTATTCTAAACTATTGTAAGGGAAATGAGTCCATTTTGAGTAGTGAGCTCTAGGCAGTGAGCCTGAATGCAAGTGGATTCCCATTTTGTAATATTTCTATTGAGTATACTTAGAACTTATTGTGGATTGGCCATCCACCGTGGTTTTTCCCCTAACAGGGTTTCCACGAAAAAATCCTTGCATTATGGTTGTGTGGTTTCTCACTTTCTGTTTTTGCATACTACTTTTGATTAAATGTGCTAAGTGGATTAAAAGATAGGATAATAAAGTTAATTTTTGCAGTACACTGATTCACCCCCCTCTCAGTGTAGCTTGTTTCCAACATATATATATATATATATAATCATTATATATATATATATATAATCATTATATATATATATATATATATATAATCATTATATATATGATAATGATAACATTGAATTATTTATCCAGTGCATAGCATATAAAACATAGCTTACACTGAGTAATGCATGCAACATATTAATAAAGGGAATAGCGCTATGTGAATAGTGCATATATATTAATAAGTGATGCTTTAAACATTTAAAGCGGTGTATTATGAAATATGGACAACACCATATAAAAGCACTTACTATCCAATGTTTTTTAACATGTAATTATAACTACCAAGACTTTGTCAATAGAAAAACAACAGTAAATGATCATGCATAGGAAAGTATCAACCAAGTCAAATAGCTAACAAAAAACCTTGTAATAAGGTGCGAATGGCATAATGTGACACCAACTGAGAATGACATGAATCAATTAGAAGTGTTACACCCAAAATTATGAGGTTACTATTTACTATTACTAGATAGGGTAAATATGAATTCTAGAGATGAATTAATGATGCTTGTACCTTGTTTTCAATATAAATTTTATCTCATTTGATGCTGTTTCATTTCATGTTATCTCAATTGATGTTATTCATGGTGAAATACTGCAAAAAAGAGAATAGATGGATATTGAATTGTGAATATTCTAAATTTTGAAATGTTTATGTATAATGCTTATGTTATGAACATACGACTTTCAAAAGCGTGTCAGTGGATGCATGTATATGAACCATTCCTCTAGGCGGAGGGGAAGTATCACTCGAGAGAGGAGCTTGGTCGAGTAACCAGTAAAATAAACTATCTAAGCATACACACACGCCACCTTGGATTGAGTGAACTAAGTTAGTTTGTGTGGATTATAGGTAAGTCATCCGTAGCTTGTATGATAGCATTAGGAGTCTTGTCTACTTCTTTACACTGATATGAGTGATGTTTATCTATGTACCTATCTTGTGGTATTATGATCATAATGATTGTAACATAAATGGATGTAAGTGTAACAGATGTAAACATATATACATGTATCCATAGAGATATTCATATCGATACAAACGTACGTTAGCAAAAGGATATGCTCATACGAATGCATCAATGTGATATACCTACACATACATGTAAATACAGGTATATATGAACACATCCTGTAATATGTGGATATTATTAATATTATTATTATTGCCTCCGAAATTTGTATATATATATGTATAAATAAATAAATAAATAAATAAATAAATATATATCAAAAGTATGCTAACTAGCTCACAATATAAATATATATATATTTAAAAACTATAATTATATTTATATAATAAAATATATAATTATTTCCTAATTAATTTAATATTAATCTCTCCACTTTGGGAAATTGAATTATTTTCCATATTGATTTAATATTAAACTTTAAACTATGGAAATCGAGTTAAATTATACCCAGCCGATTATTATTCATCAATCATGAGAATCAAATTAATCAAAATATATGTCTTTGGCAATGGGAAATCAAAATATGTCATTCTCCAATATGAAGGAAATCAAAATATTTCATATACTATATTTTGAAATTTGAAATAAAATGAAATTAACGGCTGAGGAGAACATGCACGCCAGTTCATACACGCAAAACTTTGAGGCGATGACCAAGTCGCTGGAAATTGCAAATGCAACCTGTATGTCTATTGATTGAGCCAAATTAATAGGCTATGTGGACAGTAAATATCAATGTACTTTTTCTTTGTGCATATTCTACCTGTCAGATTATGAAATTGGTGCTATATCTAGAATGAAACCTATAGGTCATGTCGATTATGTATAATTTACCATGTGCAAATGTAAATAGTCTCCATTCTGCTATTAATCTTTAGAAGTCGACTCACCTCATTGAAACTAGGTATGGGATTTAAATTACACCACATACTAAGTTGAATCATTCAAATTGCAGTGCTGGAAAATGACATGCCTTTGGAAGGGGAATTCGATGGGGGTTGGGGCTTTATAAATAGCTGCCCAATTCTACATTCTTCACTTAATCATCTTTGGAGAACTTATCTTTTTGGAGAGCAATCATCTTGTTGTTGACTGAGAATTCATCATATTTTCTAAAAGACGTATTATTATGAGAATTGAGTTTAGTTCATTATTTCCATACTTCATTATTGAATTTCCAGAGCTTCATATATTTAATCAGTTGCGACCATTACCAGTCTGATTATCCATATCTGAGTGAGGAAAATAGAGTTTTCTGAGGGAATTGCCAATTTTTTGGAAGTGTTTGAATTGTTGGAATTGTTGTGAGTGTAGGCTGAGTCATCATCATCTGGGAAAAAGCTAAATATAGGTATGAGATATTCTTCTACTATCTTTAACTATGATCTTATGCTGTTGGAAAAGTATTTTCTGTTTTGCATAGAGGTTAGTATGTTGTTTGCAGTGCATTTTCTGTATGTGCTTAGGAAGTGAAATGAGGTTATTTGGAAAAGAGAAATTAAAGCAATTTCTAGCTATTTGTTACATGTTTGTAATTATCTCCAAAATAGTAGAATGCTAGTTGCTTATATATTATTCTATTAGACTTGATTGAATGCAAAAGTCTTCTAAGGCACTCTTATCTAAGTTATTTTTTTAACTAGGGAAGCTGGTGTTTACTCTTAGGAGAGGTTACCCAGTATGAGAGAGGTTTAGTATACTTATGTGAATTTAGATTGTTTGAGGATGGGATATCTGGGATGTCTGACTATCCAATGAATGATATACCTATCCTATGTACATACTTAGTTGAGTAGGTTATTACCTAGTAGATTATATGATGATAGGTTATCTGAGATGACTGAATATCCATAGGAGGATATACCTATCTTGTGATAGATTATCTAGTGAAGAACCATACCTATGCGCAGTGTAAGATAGCCCTAAGTCAAATCAGCCCTAAGTAGTGTTTATAATAGATGACCTTTATTCGAAGTACTGAATGAGAACACTTTGGCCAAATTAGTGCAAAGTACAACATCCACTTAGATTGTGTGATGCTTGAGACTACACTGTTAGTTCATCATGATCCTTTTGCATGCTAGTTCGGGATTTTGAAATAGCAAGTTCTAGTTATGTAGGACACAACACTATGCTCAATTGGTTAATAGTATCAGTTACCCAACCAATTTCTTCATCGAAGGGAGGGCTTCTATCGAATGATAGATGTGTGGGGGACTGCATTATAAGTCTATGGTTGGCGGAAAAGCACCCAAGTGATGCTTCTCCTCCACAACAGGTGATTGAAGAACCAAGATTTGAAAGGGAAGATCCTAGACCGCCTTACTACTATTTGTTCTAAAGCTCATTGGAGCTATGTTAGTTAAGGTATGTATTCTTGTTTCATGTACTTGTGAAGTTATTATAATGAAATGGAATATTTATTGTAAATTTATTTAGCAACTTGTTCAAGTATTATTGATAAAGAAAAAAGAAAAAATTGATTGCAATGTCATGTTAACACGTTTATTTACTCGTATGATGTAAATTTAGGAAATTTTTACTTTATCGAAGAGTTGGCATGTTACATGTGGTATCAGAGCTACTAGGTTCTACACTGAAACCTATGAGTTCATTACACAACAATGTGTAAACCTTATCAGAAGATAATGGTTGAAAATTTCTTATGCCACAATGGCAAGAGAAAAGAACTTAGTAAAGTGAAAAGGAAAATGAGAATTTCTAGGAATTTGAGTAATTGGGACTAGTTAAAATTTGTCCCTGGAGTAGGAACTCCTAAACCAACAACATATGATAATACCTAGGATTGAGGAAGATTATGCAATCAGGTTATGAAGAAAGGTTAGGAAGAATAACCAGTATATACCTTTATCCAATGAAATAGTTTTATGACTCTAAGGCAATCAGAAGGAATGAGATAACCCTTTTATAGTAGCAAACTATATCTTGAAAGAGTCAAGAATTTTTGGTTTGGTGAAAACACTTATGAATCTATGTGTATGCAATGTCAACATAAATTAGATCAAAGTAGGAGGTCAACCAAGGAGGTATCCACGGGGTTGGAGAACTCTTGACATAAACCTAATTTTTGTGCAAAGATAGGGTCTTGCAAGAAAAGAGTTAAGTACCTTGGAAAAAGAAAAGACCAGAATGGTCAAAAAGAAGTAATCAACAAAGTGGACAAGGTTTCATCAACTAAAATCAATGTGATTATTGAAGTTTGATCAAGATGAGAAAAAGAGACCAAACAACTTTGGTATCTCTACGGAATAAAAGAGAATAAAATTCCAAACATTGGAATAAAGTCACTTAAAAAGGTGAATATAGAAAAGAAACCTAAAGTGGTAAATTAGGTTGGTTTGAACAAAGGTTGGGATAAAAAATAGATTGGTTGGAGTATAAGTTGAACTCACCAACATGTCAACAAACACCAACATTTGTTTAGAGGTTCGAAAAGGAAATGGAATACAATAAGTACTATGTGTCAAAACAATAGAAGTTGCAAGGGAAAAAAACGTTCTAAGATGGAAAATACATCAAAGAGACTTGTGAACATGGATTATCCTCCACAAAAAGGATGTCGAAAAGAGAATTGGATTAATGAAGTGCCTCTGAACTTCTAAAGTTGTTGATTATTCATTAGATCTCCTAGTGGATGATCCCGAAATGTTGAAATCTATGAGATTGAAAACATCGATGAATCTAACTTTGAGAAAGAGTATATTTAAAGTATGTCATTAAGGCAAGGAAAGGCAATGGAAAGCCAACAAGGAATGAAAAATTCTTTCAAAGAAGCAAGTGTTTACTAAGAGTTCAACTTTGAATTAGGTTGAAAGTTGTGGAAACTCTAAGGGGGGAAGGAAAAGAGTGGGTTGACTCAAGTTAAGTACCCCATCCAACGAAAAATGAAGGTATGTTCTCAACTTTGAAGGACTAATAACTTCTTCATAAGTCATAATATCGATAAAGTTATAAATTTGATAACCACAAGGAAAAAGGTATTGGGATTTTGGTTAAAAGATAAATGGGATTTATCTCTGCAAAACTTCTAACCATTATTACATGGGAATTAAAGATGGCGTGAGATCGTAAAATAGGTTTTCTTTTAGTTAAAGAATAGACTACCATTGGATATAAAAGAACCTATGTACCCAAAATTCTGAAAGAATTGGGAATGAAATGAGGAAATTAATATCAGGGTTAGGGCTTTGGAACAGAAAAGGAAATTGTCAGATGAGAAACCACTATAACTTGGAAAAGATAGAGTAAGAGGCTACACAAAATGTGGCAAGGTAATTTCTAGTATGCCAGGAAATGAAGAGGGGATGTAATCATCGGTAGGACATGTATGCTCTCTTAAAATTCTAGAAGGAAAAGGGCAGAACACAAGACAGATCAATCTGTCTATGTTAGTAGAACTAACATAATGTTCTAGTGGACAAACTCATCAAAGTAACCAACGTTTTTTTTTTGGAAACTTGACTTATAGGATTTTGATCCTAAATAATATATTGTGAGAAAGTAGTTACTTAGTAATCCTGAGAGGCTATCTCAGTTTAGCAAATAATAATAGGGTTGTGTAAACCATGATCATACTATGAAACATTCAGTTGAGAAAATGTGCACTATATTATTATAGTCAAATAAGCGAAAATGGTAGTCTAAATCTTAAATGATTTAAAAACTTCCAACATTGAAGTTTGCACCATTACTTGGAAAAGAAGGTTAGAAACTCAATTAAGCTGAAATAGGCTTAGAAATTGAGTGAACCATAGACTTGATAAAATGTCAAAAAGGAGTAATAGATCGAAGTGATCAATGAAACTTTGTTGATACAAGCTTAAGTATGAAGTGGTATCAGGATTTGATAGGTGTCTAGGAGTAACAATATGGTCAAGATGGATAAGTAATCAAGAACAAGTAATTTATGGTAAGCATAAAGTAAGTGACAGGAGAACTTGGTTTATGAGCTATCTAAAAGTCTAAATACCAAAAGAAAAGGATTGGACCCACGATGTAGTGTACAATGCATTGACATTCCTCTTCTATTTGGATTATACTAAGGATAAGTTCACGGGCCAATGATTTTTGATCACTGTGTGTTTGGTGTTATGTATAGTTACTATTATATATTAGATGTGTATATGTAATAAAACTCTTTGGGAGTGTAATTATGTGAAAAACATACTAGTTTTCCCTATGCGATAGTGAGAACACTCGAAGAAAAATCCAGGAAGGACAAGTTTGCTAGATAGGATGAATGTTTATAAATCTCATGTATTTTGAGAATTGTAAGTAAAACTTTACTTGATTTTAACTATATGTTAAATAGGCTATGGATCATCGAGGATGATGATTCACAAGGGGGGAAGTATGTTACACCCCAAATTATGAGGTTACTATTTACTATTACTAGATAGGGTAAATGTGAATGTAATGTGAATTCTGGAGATGAATTAATGATGCTTGTACCTTGTTTTCAATATGAATGTTATCTCATTTGATGTTGTTTCATTTGATGTTATCTCAAATTATGTTATTCATGGTGAAATATTGCAAAAAGGAGAATAGATGGATATTGAATTGTGAATATTCTAACTTTTGAAATGTTTATGTATACTACTTATGTTATGAACATATGACTTCCGAAAGCATGTGTCAGTGGATGTAGGTATATGAACCATTCCTTTAGGCGGAAGGGAAGTATCACTCGGGAGAGGAGCTTGGTAGGGTAATCTGTAAAATAAACTGTTTGAGCATACACATGTCACCTTGGATTGAGTGAACTAAGTTAGTCTGTGTGGATTATAGGTAAGTCATCCGTAGCTTGTATGATAGCATTAGGAGTCTTGTCTACTTCTTTATGCTGATATGAGTGATGTTTATCTATGTACTTGTCTTGTGGTATTACGATCATAATGATTGTAACGTAAATGGATGTAAGTGTAACAAATGTAAACATATATACATATATATAGTATATACACGTATCCATAGAGATATGCATATCGATACAAACATACATTAGCAAAAGGATATGCTCATACGAATGCATCGATGTGATATACCTACACATACGTGTACATAGAGGTATATATGCACACATCCTGTAATATGTGGACATTATTAATATTATTATTATTGCCTCTAGAATTTGTATATATATATATATATGGTTAATACATTGAAAAACTATAATTATATTTATATAATAGAATATATAATTATTTCCTAATTAATTTAATATTAATCTCTCCACTTTGGGAAATTGAATTATTTTCCATATTGATTTAATATTAATCTTTAAACTATGGAAATTGGGCTAAATTATACCCAACTGATTATTATTCATCAATCATGAGAATCAAATTAATTGAAATATCTGTCTTTGGCAATGGGAAATTAAAATATGTCATTCTCCAATATGAAGGAAATCGAAATATTTCGTATACTATCTTTTGAACTTTGAAATAAAATGAAATTAATGGCTGAGGAGAACATGCACTCCAGTTCATATGCACAAAACTCTGAGGCGATGACCAAGTCGCTAGAAATTGCAAACGTAGCATGTATGTCTATCGATTAAGCCAAATTAATAGGCTATGGGGACAATAAATATCAATGTACTTTTTCTCTGTGCATATTCTACCTGCCAAATTATGAAATTGGTGCCATATATGGAATGAAACCTGTAGGTGTCAATTCTGTATAATTTACCATGTGCAAATGGAAATAGTCTCCATTCTGCTATCAATCTTTAGAAGTTGACTCACCTCATTGAAACTGGGTATGGGATTTAAATTACACCACATACTAAGTTGAATAATTCAAATTGTAGTGTTGGAAAATGACATAAATATATATGCTAACTAGCTCACGATATAAATATATATACATAATTATGTATTAAATATTATATAAATATATTATAGTTATATTAATATATATATATATATATATATATATTAATACTTGGTATTTAAATATATATATATATATATATATATATATATATATATATATATATATATATATATATATATATATATATATATATATATATATATATATATATATATATATGGTTAATATATTTAAAAACTATAATTATATTTATATAATAAAATATATAATTATTTCCTAATTAATTTAATATTAATCTCTCCACTTTGGGAAATCAAATTATTTTCCATATTGATTTAATGTTAAACTTTAAACTATGGAAATTGGGTTAAATTATACCCAACAAATTATTATTCATCAATCATGAGAATCAAATTAATCAAAATATTTGTCTTTGGCAATGGGAAATCAAAATATGTCATTCTCCAATATGAAGGAAATTAAAATATTTCATATACTATCTTTTGAACTTTGAAATAAAATGAAATTAACGATTGAGGAGAACACACATGCTAGTTCATACACACAAAACTCTAAGGCAATGACCAAGTCACTGAAAATTGCAAACGTAGCCTATATGTCTGTCAATTGAGCCAAATTAATAGGCTAGGTGGATAGTAAATATCAATGGACTTTTTCTCTGTGCATATTCTACCAGCTAGATTATGAAATTGGTGCCATATCTGGAATAAAACCTATAGGTCTCAATTTTGTATAATTTACCATGTGCAAATGGAAATAGTCTCCATTCTGCTGTCAATCTTTAGAAGTCGACTCACCTCATTGAAACTGGGTATGGGATTTAAATTACGCCACATACTAAGTTGAATCATTCAAATTGTAGTGCTAGAAAATGACATGCCTTTGGAAGTGGAATTTGATGGGGGCTGGGGCTTTATTAATAGTCACCCAATTCTTCATTCTTGACTTAATCATCTTTGGACAACTTATCTTTTTGGAGAGAAATCATCCTGTTGTTGACTGAGAATTCATCATATTTTCTAAAAGACATATTATTTTGAAATTGAGTTTAGTTCATTATTTTCATACTTCATTTTTCCATACTTCATTATTGAATTTCTAGAGCTTCATATATTTAATCAGCTTCAAACATTACCGGTCTGATTATCCATTTCTGAGTGAGGAAAATAGAGTTTTGTGAGGGAATTTCCAATTGTTTGGAAGTGCTGGAATTGTTGTGAGTGTAGGCCAAGTCATCATCATTTGGGAAAAAGCTACATATAGGCATGAGATATTCTTCTACTATCTTTAACTATGATCTTATGCTGTTGGAAAAGTATTTTTTGTTTTGCATAGAGAGGTTATTATGCTGTTTGTAGTGCATTTTCTGTATGTGCTTAGGAAGTGAAATGAGGTTATTTGGAAAGGAGAAATCAAAGCAATTTCTAGCTATTTATTACATGTTTGTAATTATCTCCAAAATAGGAGAATTCTAGTTGCTTATATATTATTCTATTAGACTTGATTGAATGCAAGAGTCTTCTGAGGCACTCTTATCTAAGTTATTTGTTAACTAGGGAAGCTGGTGTTTAATCTTAGGAGAGGTTTAGTATACTTATGTGAATGTAAATTGTTTGAGGATAGGATAGTTGGGATGACTAACTATCCAATGAAGGATATACCTATCCTATGTACATAATTAGTTGAGTAGGTTATTACCTAGTAGATTATATGATGATAGGTTATATGGGATGATTGACTATCCATAGAAGGATATACCTATCTTGTGTAATTACTTAGTAGATCAGTATGTTGTAGGTTAGTCTAGAATGAAAAATTATCTAGTGAAGGACCATACCTATGTGTAGTGTAAGATAGCCCTAAGTCAAATCAGCCTTGAGTAGTGTTTATGATAGATGACCTTCATTCAAAGTACTAAATGAGAACACTTTGGCCAAAGTAGTGCAAAGTACGACATCCACTTAGACTATGTGATGCTTGAGATTACACTATCAGTTCATCGTGATCCTTTTTGCATGCTAGTTTGGGATTACGAAATAGAAAGTTCTAGTTATGTAGGACAAATCACAATGCTCATTTGGTTAACAATATTGGTTACCCAAGCAATCTCTTCGTCGAAGGGAGGTACATCTATCAAATGATAGATGTGCGAGGGACTACATTATAAGTCTGTGGTTGGCAGAAAAGCACCCGAGTGATGCTTCTCCTCCATAGCAGGTGATTGAAGAACCAAGATTGGAAAGGGAAGATCTTGGATTGTCTTACTACTATTTGTTCTAAAGCTCATTGGAGCTATGTTAGTTAAGGTATGTATTCTTGTTTCATGCAATTGTGAAGTTATTATAATGAAATGGAATCTTTATTGTAAATTGATTTGAGAACTTGTTCAAGTATTATCAATAAAGAAAAGAGAATTTTTTTATTGTAATGTCATGTTAACACATTTATTTACTTGTATGATGTAAATTTAGGAAATTTTTACTTTACTGAAGAGTTGGCACATTACAAGAAGTCTATCTTACAATATGAATTTCCAGATTGTGAAGCATTTTGAAATATGTGGAAATGGTCAAGTATGTAGCTGACCAAGCAAGTCGGCCTGTAGGAGGAAATAGCCTTGCTTTTTTGATTATCATTCTTGCTGTCTATTTTAGTATTGACTCATTCACCATGGTTGTGTATGTGTTTATTGTGCAATGAATTTAGTTGCCACCTTTTCTTTTAATTGCTGAGTCGAACCTCTTGAGCTGAAAAGTGTCATTCTTGATGCCCTATTTGTTGCTAATCTTTGTGTATAAATAGAGGTGCTCTTTACCTCAATAGGGATGCATATTTTCATTCTTTTGTGATTTTTTGAGTTGTTATATTCTAATTTCCTGAGTTGTGAGAATTTTTTTGAGAGAATTGAAAGAGAATTTTGAGAGGGAGTCTTTGGTAAAGTGGGAGAAAGTTATTTGGGAGTTTCTTACTGATTAAGAGAAGGTTGATATAGAAATCCAATTTGATCAATTGGAGCATTGTATAATTAGACATGCCGATTTCTTCTCTATTATAATTTTTATGTTTGGAAAGATCGTGTGTCACCATTTGTTTGATTTGAGGATTATATCATATATTTATAGCAAAAGATTATTATATTCTTAAGTGAAATGGAAATATTGCTTGTTGTACTTATCTATATTTCTTGAAGTGTTTGTACATATTCCATATTAAGGAATGGGTAGATATAGTGGGAATAAATACTATATTGGGGATATAACTTACATAGCTAATGTTTAAACTAGTTGAGCCTTAGAGTTACTATGATTTACTTAGTATATGTGTTAGTTAAACATGGAGGTAATAGGTTATTCCTGAGGTTAGGATAATCTAGTGAAGGGGATAGCCTATGCATAGATTATGAATGGTCAATACAAATTGACCTAGGAAGGTGGGTGAAGTATATGACATCCACTCGAAGTACTGGGTGATGAATACTTTAGCCAAAGTAGTGTAAGTTGAGACTGTTAACACTATTAGTTCACTGTGATCTAGGTTTACATACTAGGTAGAGGAATGCCATATATGTAGGTTGTAGCCACTATGTGATAGATCTAAATATGTAGGACACAACACCAAGCTTAGAAAAAGTCAATTTTTATTATGAGGTTACCAAACCAATATCTCATTGAAGGGTAGGGCCATCTATCAGTTTGGTAGATGTGCGGAAGATCGTAGTTAGTCCAAGGTTAGAAGAAAAGAGCTTGAGTCATGCTTCTCCTCATCAGTAGGCGATCAAGATTTGGATGGGAGTTTCTAGGACTATTCATATTTATTGCTAGTAAGATCTATGGATCCTTGCTTAATATTTTGTATCCATATCTATGGAAAGATTGTAAAAGAGAAATGATATCATGTTATCATGTACTATGTAATCATTACTTTGGAAATTTGTAATACTTTGATATAATGCAATGGGAAATTTTGGAAAGATAATTATTTCAAATGTGCATGCTATCTTTATAGTTTCAAAAATAAAAATTTTATTGCTCATAATGGTTATATGCTTAATCTATTTACTTGAGGTTAAAACTTATGAAAGTTACTATGTAGAACAATGGGAATGATACAACATGGTACATCTATTAGGCTGACCTAATTATTTTTTTGGTTGGATGCGATATATATACAAGGTTAATTCCATGTGTGGATGGATTGATGTGAGATTATTAAGAGTGTGTGTGAGATATGGTGTAGAGAAGTGGGAGTTATTGTTGAGGTGAAGTATGAAGTGTGTCAAGTCAATTTTTTGAGCTTCAGTGGAACTGAATCTTTAGCATAGGTCAGATGCATTATTAGTAGTTCATGTTTGGCAGTGAGCTACCCCTTTCTCTATCTCTTTCTACTCTGGGTAGTGAGCCTTTCTCTTTTGGACAGTGAGTCCACCATTTTGTATCAAGCTTTGTAACTAGTTGCAATATATATTGTGAGCTAATCCTCACCATGGTTTTTCCCTTTTTGGATTTTCCACAGAAATTTGTTGTTCTTGTGTTCTTTGATGTGATACATGCATTCTATGTTCCTTTCATTACTACAAGTTTAATGTGATGCATTTATGGATGTTTAAAGTTGATAAAGTTAATATTTATCAGGGAATATTGATTCACCCCCTTCTCAGTATTCTAGGTGTTCAACATTTTTTCATTGTGAAAATGATGTGATGTTATGGTTTCTTCATTGAATATTATGAGAAAAGGGACTAAAGCATGATAATAGGCCAAAAATGGCACTAAGTATATCTAATTTTCAATTTGGCTTATTTCATCCTTGATATGGAGCTCACACTTTTCTTGTTGAAGACATTCACACTAGATAAATTTGAAGATATGGAATTAATTGAGATTATAGATGAGCCCAAGGGAGCCAAGTAGAAGGTGATATTGTTAAATGTCCAAGATACTGAGAGGGGGGTTGAATTAGTATCTTCTTAAATTTTTTGATCAGATACCATCCAATTATCCCAATTCATACAATAGCAAAGATAAGTGAAAGCATTAATCAAACATGAAACCACATAACACATGAACACCATAATTTTTACATGGAAAACCCAAAATGGGAAAAACCATGATGAGAGTTAGCTCACAATATAGTATAACTAGTTATAAGATATTAAAAAATGGGTGGCTCACTACTAGGACTCACTATCCAAAAACAAAGGCTCACTTCCTACAGAATTACAATGACAAAAATGGCTTACAACCAAAAAAATGAACTGATAAAGTACACCTAGTGAGTATAGATTTAGTTCCAATGAAGCTCAGTAAATTGACTTGACACACATCATCATATTCTCTCTTCTTCACATTTGCATTCACAACATTACCACTACCTTTCATTACATTATCAAACTTAAAAAACTATCCAATATATATATCTGATCTCTCCGCAAGCATCAATTAGGTCGACCTAATTAGATGCACTTCTTATTCACCAAAAATACCAACTGTAGGCCTCAAGCTTTCACAAAAACTTCTCAAAAATAAATTTACACATCCAACAGGCTACATCAAGCCGACATGGATCTAAGATAGGTCACACATATATCCGCATAACAAAAATTAATTCATCGTTACACAATACATCCATTAGGTTGGCCAAGGATAGACTGAATAACACAATTGCAAATACCAGTGTAATGAAAATACACCATATGAGCATATGGATACATGAGATCTTGAATGTACGTGATCCTGACGTCTACAAACCATTTCCCGAAACTGTAAGCAACAGTAATCACCAGCAAACAAATGAAGACCAAAATACCAGAAGATGTAAGCAAAATACTGGTTTAGATACCAAACCAGAATACCAAAACAACTTCAAACTTGATCTTGCAATTGAAACTCATATATCATGGTGACATCAATGACAACTTAAAATATCAAAATGAGATGTTCTTTTTCATTTTTCCAACAATCTCACCCTTTGTCATTGATGGAAACATGTGCCAAAAAGAATATTTACAAAACACCTTATTTACAACACTTCTCCCCCTAACACTAGCATTTAACCATTCTTCACTACCCCTTTGACATCAAGGACAAAGGGTGTCCCAAAAACAACTAAAAAAATTAAAAAAAAGAAAACAAAGAAACATGTATCAACCATAGGATGGCGAGCCTTGAAGCTCCTTTAGAATACCTTCCCATACTGATTTTCCATTCTCCTAGCTACCCTTTGCGGCAATCAACATCCTGTTCAGAGATTCCAACTCTACCAGAGTTTCTTTTGCTCCATCTGAAGTATTAGGAGTCAAGTTTATCTTCTTAAGTTTTTTTGCGCATGCTAGAGCCTTGCCAACCAGAGTGTATTCCACTCTTACAATGTCACTCAATTGATCAAATTTTCTGATAATTTCTTCCTTCTACCTCTGCAAGACAAATAATTTTTCTTTATGTGTAGTGATGGTGTTCCAGGTTGATCTGTCTCTATCTTTTGATAGGCTATAAGTACTAGAGATGGAAGAAAGTTAAGACTCAATGGAGTCCATAACAACCTTAATATTCTGAGTGGCATCCGACCACTTCAAGCAATAAGCAAGGACAACATTAGCTTCTAACCCACAAACCTTCACGACTTCCATATTCTTTTCAACTCTTGAGTGTGCAAGAGCACATTTGTCATGTAAAGCCAATAGTATTTTCTTAGCCAATTTCTCCTCAACCTCTTGTTTTCTCTTTTCACTAAGTCCATAGGTATACTCCTTGAAAGAATCCAACAACAGTCTCAAATTTTCAATAGGAGCGACAGATGTATCAATGGATGCACCAGGTATGACTTCCTGCAATGCCTTAAGAGCATCTTCTACAAGTTATGTTCCTCTTTGATGTGCTTCAAGAATTTCCTTCCTGCTGGATGCTTGCATAACATCTCCTAACACCACTTTATGCATCAGAGACATCTTCTCGAAATCCACAATTCCTTCAATTATAGGAAGTTGTAGAAGCTCCTGTGGAATTATCGACTGAAATCTAATTTTTTTGGATAGAAAGCCTTTCAAAATGTCATTACTGGAGGACGATTCTCTGGGATTCTTAATAGATTTAATAATCTTCTTTTCATTTTCTTCATTTTTCCCTACAGATTCTTCGTTTTTCTTTTCTTCCTTCCTCTTCTTCCTCCTTCTTTTCTTCTTCCATTTCCTCTTCTTCCTATTCTTTCTTTTCTTCCTCTTTATCTTCATCCCTGTTATCTTCTTCATCATTTCCATCTTTTCCATCTTTATTTTTCTCTTCCTTTGGATTATCTTTTTCTTCTTCTTCACTGCCTTTTCCTTCTTCAGTGTGCTCTGGAGGAGCATCATTATGCTTTTTAGGCTCAACTTCACCTTCACTTTTCTTTTCACCTTCTGGAGGATCATTTTCACCACCAACATCCACTTCAACATTAATATTTTCAAAAATATCTTCATTACCTATATCAAGAGGGATATTCTCCTCAGCATTTTCAGTAGCAACATCTTCTTTAGCCTTAAGCATGCCATATTTTTTTGTTGTCTCCTGGATCACTTTTGCTGTTTCCTTCTTTATCTTCTTTGTCGGCTTTTTATTCCTTGCCATCAACATGTTTAATCTTCTCTTCATTCGGAGCATCTCCGCACAAATTTTCTTCAAATATTCCAAATCATTCAGGGTCAAGGAAGACCCAATCTTATAATATACATCATTCTTGATTTTCCCTTCATATTCAATAGCCTCTGATCTCCTTTTCATCAGAGCTACCCACATTCTTTCAAGTACATCTTTCTTTACATCATCCCACTTAACTTCTAAGATGATAGCATATTGAATAATGACTAAAAGCAAGGTTTTATTATCTTCTTCTCCAGCATTATCATAGTATTCAGTTGTAGGTTGAAGCATATTCTCAAAATGTAGCAAGGAATTGAGAGTTGACTCTAATTTAAAGTGGGGACTAGAACTTATTGGATTATCCTGTTCTTCTCTCTGGTCCACAGCGGCTTCATCAGACACCTTAGACTTCTTTGATTTTGGTTTGGTGTGCACATGAACACCAAATTCTTTCTCTTCTTCATCATTAGAAGATGATACATGTACTCTCTTGGAACCAACAACTTCTATAGAAGCACCTTCACCAGAGGGTAAACCTCCTCTTCTTCTCCTTACTAGCTTTGCATCAGGATCTTCTTCATTTTCATCCTGATCATCTGTAACACGAAGATTTTTCTCCCTTGTCGCTTTCTCTTTCCTTCCTCTCTTTGTAGGGGCTACTAAAGGAGTTTCTTTATTATTCCTAGATCTAGTAGTTAGTCTAGAGGGAACATGACCTTTTCCTTTATCGACAAAACTAGGTTCAACCTTTGCTGCAGGGGTTGAAGAGGATTTTGTAGAGGTAGTCCTTCCAGATCGCCTCGGGCCAGATGATTCTTCCTCCAACTGTTCTCCCCTAGCCCTTCCAAGGGAAATATCCTCATCAGTGAATCCAACTTCTTTAAGATTTTTCTCCACATTCTTTCTAATTTTAGGCTTCTGCTACTCCAAATGAATCTCCATAGATTTTTTAGCATATGTCCCAATTCTGGGTTCGTTGGGATCCTTTGGATTCTTCAACAAAAATTGCACATAACCTTCAGCTTCTTCTTTTGTTACCTCATATCCCATAGGTTGAATCCAAATGGTTCAAGGTTCTACAACCTCAATCATGCATTCATCAAAGGAAACATGGAATATGATGTCATCTTTATACTTCTCAATAATTCTCTTTGGAATCCTTTCCCTTTCATTCATGTTTCTCTTGAATACAACAAAGAATGCTATTAGAGCATCATCTTGAGCATCCAAATTACCCGAACTATGCATATAATCAAAAAATTGATGTCCCACTGGTCTGGATGAGTCCCAAAATACTTCATTATTCCTTCCCGAAAGCCTCTTCATGAAATAAAACAATAGACATACAATCAATGAACCAAATTTAAAAGCATACTTCCTCTCCTTTGTCAACTTCAAGTTTTCAAGCAATTGTAACCGAAGAAGCTCACATAGATCATAATCAATACCATTTACAACCATATAAAATCCTGTATAGACTACTATAGCCGAAACAAAGTTCTCTTTGTTTGTGAAGTATATTTTGTGACTAATCATGATAGTTGCATACTTCACAACCGAATTATTAATGGTATTCATCGTTAAAGCTCTCTTGTCATATGCAACTCCTGTAAGTTCCGTTACTAATTCATTCTTCACATATTTCAATATAGGTGATGAGGTAAAAATAACCTCATCAGTATAATGGGATCAATATGTAAATCTAAACCTTTTAGCCTTACTAATCTTTCCAATTGATACCTTTAGGAAAAATAAGTGCTCTTTTTCTATGAATAAGCGTACAAACTTTATTTCTTGGAGTTGATCAAATTAAACTAACTTACACTGATTTAATGGTTTAGTCTTGAGTATTTCGCATGTCTAATCCACTTCCAGTCACCATTCCAATCAGAAGGGAAATGAATGCAGATCTTCATACTTTTGAAAACAAGCGAGCGAGCACCGAAATTCTAGGAGCACACGTTTTGGCCGAGAGTCTTTATAATTCTGTTATTTTTCAGTTTCAATTTTTTTTTGGCTCATGTGAGGCTCTTTAATATGTATATCATGGGCTTTAAAGTCCCTATTTCTAATTGGAAATCTGTTAGAAGACTCTATCGACTAAAAAATAGGATTTTTGTTAGTCGTTTTTCATATAAATATGTAACTGTTACAAATAATGAATAGAAAAGAAGACTATTGTTATACTGCAAATTTGTCTTTTGAGTAAAAACTACCATATGAATATGAGTTTTCCCACCACTCTTTGAATTACTGTGTATTATGGATGTGTCTTTGGAATGAAGTAGCTTAGAGAATTTCCAGTGCATATGATCTGAGGTAGCTGGAGACACACCCGAAAGCTGGCCACTCAAGGGTTATAGATAGATAAATAACTATTCTATTCCTATTCTGTATTTTCTTTTAGTAACATTTGAAGTTGAAATCCATTTTCATGAGTATATGTTATGTTGTCAGTGTCAAGCCTATAGGTTGTAGCTAAGTCTTTAGTTTCTAAACTTAACATTTGAATGTTTGGAGCATCTTACTTCATTAGATTCTGTTAAATTGTTTCTTGTTCGCAGTTGGATTGTTATACATTAGATAATCTTTCCTAATTTATTTACATGTTTTACTTCCTCAACAATTTATGCATTCTTTAGGTTAATCATTTCTATGCTTTCTAGTTTAGTGGTGATGTTTTTCTGATTTATAGTTCTTTTCTTTCTAGTTTAAGATCATTTCCTGCTTTCTAGATAGATAATTCATTGCTTTTGGGTTTAGAGGCCCTCTAGTTTAGACTCTTTATTCGGTTGACTAGGATTTAGAGAACCTGAGAGAGAGAATTGAGATGTCTTTTATTGCAAATAGCCTTTGGACACTGCTCGGTCGATATAATGATGTGATTATTCATTAAAGTATTAGGACCTAACGATAGCCTGTCACTTTTTGGTGCCGTTGCTGAGGACATCCTTTTTATAGTGTTAGTAGGAGATATCTTGAAGACCTCTTCTAGGGATAGGAATAGTTCTTTAGCTTCTTTTTTGCATGGTCAGGAAACGAGGCCCCCATGGAAGATTCATACCAAAACCTCCCCAATTGACATACCAACAACAAGCGGAGAGGAAGGTAACTCAGACCAAGAACTTACAGAGGAATTGATCGAACGAGGTCAACTTGAGTCCTTCCCACATACTCCAGAAAGAGAATCTGTGGTTGTAGAGGAGTATATTCCTTTACAACCTCTTGAACTGCGCTCAATTGAGTGAACTTGGGATGAATTTCATACCTTGTTCAACACCATGGGAGATAGAAGGAATGCCACTAATAATAACGATAACCCTCCACCACACACATTTACTTATCCTATTGCTATAGATGCAGATGACAATACGACAATGAAAAACATCTCACCCGCCTTTTTTCCAACCTTTCGAGGTTTGTCTATGGAAGACCCTAATTAATTCCTATTTGAGTTTAAAGTCTTGTGTCAAACATATGACTACAAGAATGATAATCATAAACTAATTATTTTTCCTTCCACTTTGAAAGACTCAACTATGCGCTAGTTTATGGGATTTCCTTCTTAGTCAATAGCCTCTTGGGATGAGATGGATTCTACCTTTTTGGAGAAGTATCAAAGTTACTGTAGGGTTAGTGATAGGAAAGAAGAGTTGTTCAAAGTAAGGCAGAATGAGGATGAAAGTTTAGAGGATTACCTAGATAGGTTTATCTTCTTATCTAAACGATGTGGGGAAGAAGTTATAAGTCTTGATATCCTGAAAACCTTGTTTCTTAAAGGTCTCGATGATGATGCTCGTAGGAGCTTGGACTTAAGGGGAAAAGGAGACATATCCCAATTGGTACCGAATGATATTATGGAATTGTGTCAAAATTTCTCTCGAACCCAAGGAGTAATTTAGAAGTCTACCCTTTTTAGAGGTTCCAGTGACATTACCAAACTTTGTGAAGAGATCGACAAATTCAAGACTGAAATTCTTGTCCAGTTAAACACCACTTTAGATGACATCCAGGCTAAAACACGAAACTCTGAAAATTTATCCATTTATTGCCCTAGATGCTGAAACAAACATTTGCTAAGAGAATTTCCCTTGGACAATGTTGATAAGATTGACGTTTGTCAAGTGTGTGACAAAAATCATCCCATTGACCGGTGTGAGCTACTGAATGCCATAAAAAATTCCAAGAAAAGAACAATTCTAGTCGAGGAAGAAGTGAACGTTGTTAATCAAAGAACTGGAGGCAATTTTTCCTATGGCCAGAATTCCAATCCTAACTAGAGACCCCGATCCAATTGGAACAACAACCAATGGGCACCACCTTGGCCTTAGGTACCACCTCCAATACCTTCTAATTTGGGAACTTATTCTTTGGGACCATTGGATGGGAAAATCAATCTTGGGGTAACCCTCAGTGGCCTAATCGACCTCAATCACAGTGGTACCCTCAAAATCCTATTCCTCAATGAAATCAACCTTAGCATCAATTTTATACTAGCCCTAGGAGAAAGCCTACCTAGCAACAAAATATTTTACCACCTCCTTAGCCTACACAACAAAATGAACAAGTTAACCATTCACCACTTCCAGCGCAACCAATCCCGAACCCAAAGAACAACTGCCCAAACACTCCAGTGTACTCCGTCGAAGAAGACAATGTCACTGGACTTAATGCCATACACTATGGAAATCTGCAATTGAGGTATGGAAAAACACTTTCACAACCGACTATTGAAGAAATCATTGATGAACCTGTCAAAAAGCTTGTTGAGGAAATCATAATAAGACCTACATTTGTGGAATAAATACCAAATGCTACACAACAAAAGCTCGACTTTCCATCTTTAGTAGGAGCTTCCGACCTACATTAGGAGGGGGGCCAGTTTCCAACTAAACACCCAAGGGATTCCATGCCTAAGGACCATGTGCCTAAAGTAAAGACAAAAACACCCTTTCTAGAGCATCTGAAACTGATTCCTATGAATGATGCTCCAGAATCGACCTTACCCACTAAAACTGCACTAATACAAGAAATTAAGCAATTATAGATTGAAGTTCTCTTGTTACAGGTGATTAAGGATATCCTTGAATTAAACCAACTAATTAAGAAGTTGTGCATCAAGACCTCAGGAAGGAGGCTGAAATGAATTAACACTATTCATATCAATGGATACCTAGCTGATTTATTAGCTGGAACAACCACTGCTCCGAAATATGATGACCCAGGAAGTCCACTTATAACAATGACAGTTAATGAGGTAGCAATACCTAATGCCTTAGTGGACCTTGGAGTAGCCATTAATGTAATAATTGTGGATGCGATGGAAAAATTGGGACTTACTGATCTACACCCCACAACCACAGTCTTACATATGGAAAACCAATCCATAGCTATTCCCAAGGGCATTATCGAAAACGTCCTCGTGAAAATGGATGGATGGGAATATCTAGTGGATTTCTAGATAATTGAATCCCTTATGCCCAAAAATAGTTATCCAATAATCCTGGGATGACCATGGTTGACTACAGTTGCAGCCAAAATTGACTACAGAGAAGGAGGAATGACCATCTCACATGGGTCTAATAGCAAACATTTGTTTTTGTACCCTCTTGCCAAGCCTACTGAACACAACAAAGTATGGGTGGATGAACTAGAAAACTCTAATGGACAGGAGAATCTGGGTTCACTGGCCATGGTAGTTATTAAGCAACATGGAGAAGAATTAGAGGATGAGTTGGAAGATGATGTGAAGAATCTTGCCATTGAATCGGGCAGTGAGGAGATGTCAGACACATAAGAAATCATGGGACACCCAATCAACATAGATCAAACAAAATTTGATGGTGTTGGTTTTATTGGACTACCTTTCCCTTTGATGAATTTAGTCCCAAAAACTTACCATTTCTTTGTAGATGTTGCTCAGCTTCACAAAACTATACCTCATAGTTGTCCACTTAACACCTTGATAAGGCCTATGTACACTATCATGTCCAACCATCTGGGAGTCAAAAATATTATGTTGCTTGTAGGAAAAAATTTGAACATCAATAGTTGGTTGACTGAGATGGAAGAACACAGATTGTTTGACATCCTGGTGAGTAGATCTAAAGCGTTCGCCTGAGACTATAAAGATATGAGAGGAATACATCCTAGTGTGTGCACACATCATATCTATACTAAGGATGTTTTGTCCTATCCGCCAAACACAATAGAGACTTAATCCTGCTCTCAAGGGCATCTTTAAAACTAAAATTGAGAAGCTCCTTCAGGTAGGATTTACCTATCCAATTTCTGACAGCAAATGGGTGTCACCCTTGGTTGTAGTCCCAAAGAAGAATGGGAAGTGGAGAGTGTGTGTGGACTATAGGGAGCTTAACAAAGAAACACGTAGAGACTATTTCCCCTTGCCATTTGTGGACCAAGTGTTGGATAAATTGGCTGGGAGGAAATATTTTTCATTCTTGGATGGGTTTAGTGGATACAACTAGATACAAGTAGCAACAGAAGACCAGGATAAGACAAACTTTACCTGCCCGTGGGGGACATTTACATATAGGGTTCTTCCCTTTGGATTGTGTAATGCTCCTACCATGTTTCAGAGGGCCATCTTGGCCATATTTGTTGAGCTGGTAAATGAGTGTGTGGAAGTCTATATGGATGACTTCACTGTATATGGTTCAACTTTCGATGAAGCCCTCACAAATCTAGACAAGGTGTTAAAGCAGTGTGAGGATCATTAGTTTTCCCTAAGTCACGAGAAATGTTTGATCATGGTGGAAAAAGGAATAGTGCTAGGACACCATATTTCAGTAGAAGGAATCAAGGTTGATCCTAAGAAAATTTAAGTCATACAACAACTCAAGGTTCCAAAAACACAGACTAATGTTAGGAGTTTCTTAGGGGATGTGGGATACTACTGAAGATTCATAGAAAACTTTAGCAAAATAACAACCCCCATGTTTTCGCTCCTTCAAAAGAATGTAGACTTCGTTTGGATGCTTGAGTGTTAGTATTCATTTGAAATTATTGAGTGTCAGTCTTCATTTGAAATTATTAAGGAAAAACTCATCTCTACCCCTATCCTTCGAGGACCTAATTGGAATCTTCCATTCCACATTTATGCTGACGCATCTGATGATGCTATTGGAGCAGTTCTAGGGCAAGAAGATGAGAATGGAGGGAAATATGCAATATACTTCATTAGCAAGAATTTGACGCCAACAGAAAATAATTATACCACAATGGAGAAATAATTCTTGGCTGTAGTGCATGCAATCAAGAAATTTTGACATTATGTTACGAGATATAAAGTTATAGTGCATATAAATCACTCAGCCATAAAGTATCTCATGAACAAACCAGTGGTAAATGCAAGGATAATTAGGTGGTTACTTCCCCTTCAGGAATTCAATGTTACGATTGTTGACAAACTAGGGAAATCGAATGTAGTCACAAATTTCTTATCTCAGATTAAACATGATGGTGACTGTGCCCAGGTACAAGATGAGTTCCCAGATGAAAATCTGTTTTCCATTTCTGTTAAAACCCCTTGGTTCACCGACATCACAAATTACTTGGTGACCATAGAAGTGCCACCCCATTTTTCATCAAAACAAAAGAAACATCTCATTAGAGAAAGTGCCCCCTTCAAATGGATTAATGGGATCCTGTTTCGATGTGGACTTGATATGGTTTTATGACGGTGTGTTAGGGTGATGAGACTTATAGTATTTTGAGATCCTTCCATGATGACCCTTCAAGAGGGCATTATTCTAGTAAAAGGATAGTTCATAAAGTTTTGGGAGCAGGGTACTACTGGTCCTCAATGCACAAGGACATCAAGAAATACGTTTGCCAATGCAATGAATGTCAAAGAGTGGGTAGGCCAACTCTTTCTAATGAAATGCCCCTACAGCCTTAGGTAGTCCTTGAACCATTCAAAAAATGGGGATTGGACTTTATCAGGCCAATAGATCCTCCTTCACAAGGAAAAGAGTATATTTTGGTTTGTACTGACTACCTTACTAAGTGGGAAGAAGAGCAAGCCCTACGTGTTGCCAAGGAGGAACAGGTAGCCGATTTCCTCTACAATAGAATTTTTCTCAAGTTCGAAGCTTCAAGGACAATTGTCATAGACCAAGGCCCCCAATTTATGTCCAAAGTGTTGTTGGCATTTACGGATCATTTCCAGGTAAGTCACAAGAAGTCCTCACCCTACCACCTGCAGGCAAACGGTCAAGTTGAGGTCACTAATAGGGAGCTGGAAAATATTTTGACGAAAACGGTTTCCTTGGGAAGGAAAGACTGGGCTAGGAAACTACCAGAAGCTATCTAGGCCTACAAAATGGCTTGGAAATCAACCACTGGGTATAGCCCCTACAAGTTAGTCTTTGGGAAGAAACCCCTCTTAGCCATTGAATTCGAACTCAAAACCCTTAGGATAGCCATGAAATTGGGCATGGATCTCAAATGAGCCTAAATCGAGAGAGTCTTATAGCTTAGTGAGCTGGATGAACTCTATTTGGATGTTGTCCATTAGACTGAATTGATCCAACAACAATGCAAGGTATGGCATGATAAACACATTAAAGAGAAAGAATTCCATACCAGAGATTGGGCACTACTGTTCGATTCCAGATACAAGGATCATCAAGGGAAACTCAGGACACATTGGCTTGGACCATATGAAATTTCAAAAGTGTTTGCTAATGGTTCGGTCCAACTAAAACCTATTGATGGCGATACTTGAACTCTCCTAGTTAATGGGCACCGACTACGCCTTTATCGTAAACCTGTTAATAAGGAAGAGTTTACAAAAATGGTGGGAACATAGGGAGAAATCCACTGCATTGACTCTGCTGTGGCATGGTCAATATAGTTTTCAATATAGTTTTACCAACCCAAAAAAAAAAAGGTAAAAAAAAATAAAAATAAAAATAAAAATAAAAAAATATATTCATTTCTGAATGTTTCTTTGATTTCTTCATCAGTTTTGACATTTGGACTTGACTAAAATTTGTCTCTCTTTTGCAGGATTTCACTTTTGACCAAGCACAATTTTGGCACACCTTACTACAATGCTCCGAAATCTGCTAGCATGATTTTGTTGCTATGATGCTCCAGAATCTGCATACTAGACTGGTGCCGCTCATAACTCTGATCTTGCATTCTAATGCATCACTCAATGGTACTTCGAGAAGCCAAGGCCAAATGTCACAACTTTCTTCATTCTGGTTGCATCTTTTCAGCGATGCTCTAGAGTTCTGCTGCTTCTTCATTCCAACTGCATCTTTTTAGCGATGCTCCAAAATTCTACTGCTTCTTCATTCTGACTGCATCTTTTCAACGATGCTCTAAAATTCTGTTGCTTCTTCATTTCGGCTTCATCTTTTTAGCGATGCTCCAGAATTCTGCTACTTTTTCATTCTGGCTGCATATTTTAGCGATGCTCCAAAAATTTTGGTTGCTACTCCGGCTGCATATTTCAACGATGCTCTAGAAATTTTGGTTGCTGCTTCGACTGCATCTTTCAGTGATGCTTCAGAAATTTCAATTGCTGCTCCGGTTGCATCTTTCAGCAATGCTTCAAAAATCCTCAAATTGGTTAGCATGTTCCGATGACATCCCTTTATGATGGTCCAAAAGTCTCTTCTTCTCTACTTTAGTTGCATATTCTTGAGTGTGCTCCAAGATTTTTGGTATAAAATTTTGTTTTTCCAAATTTTCTTTGATTTTTCCTAAGTTCTGCGCATGCCCGTCCTTTAATGTTGCCTCAAGATTTTCTCCCTTATAAACATTCTGCCACCTTATACCGAATCTTCCCATAATAAATAAGATTATTATACCACCTTCCTACCATAATAATTTTTTCCATCACTTCAGCCATCCCATTCATGCCATTATTATCCGCCGCCACCCTTGCCAACCATATGACTATTACGTCAGTGTAAGTGAGTTACATTTGATCTAATGACAAGAATTAAGGTATGTGCTAATTTATTTATTTAAAGGGTTAGTATTTATTTTGAATAAAGGTTAATTAATTGGCATGATCCATTCCCCTTGTAATTTTGAAACTTGTACCCTTTACATAATTGATAAGAGTATGACAATAGTTGTAATTCCCCATGAAAGGCCATCACTGTTATGCAGTAAGGTGACAAGAAAGCTGGTAATTAACTCTTTCTTCGTCTATAATTCAGAGAAGCAAGCATTTCAGAGTTCTGTAAAATTTCATTGGGAAACAAAGGAAATGGGAGGAACTAAAAAGAAGTCTGAGCCAACTTCTACAACACCATTGTTGGCATTGAGAAATATAGCATCCTTATTCCAGAGAGTTGGATGGATGGACTTCATGAAACAATTTGAAGGGAACATAGAGTAGTTGGTGAAGGAATTCGTCAAAAATTTTGTAGATGGGAAGACTGTGGTGCGTGGCAAACAATTCCAGGTAAGTATGAAAATTATTGCTCGCCTTTCCAGTCTTGAGAATAAAGGAATTAATTTGAATGAAAATTCCCACGTTCTTTATCAAAATTTAATACTACTATTTCATAGAGAAGGGGAACCCCAACCTGTAATGACTATAAACACCAGGGGGCAGAATAAGGGAATTCATAGGATGTCTCTTCCAGAACCTTGGAGGTCTGCTGCAGCCTGGATTATCAAGTATTTTACTTATGAGGGACAAATGACTACAGTTGTGGGACCCCCTTTTCTCTTGCTAACTCATTTACGCTACGACATAGAGGACCCTACTCTTAGGGTAAATTTACTAGCTTTTCTCTGCCATTAAGTCACCTATATGATAGAAAAGTATAAATTGGGATGGGGCCCCTTAAACACCATGGTCTGATACAACTAATATGTAAATACCATTTCCATGAAAAACTAGAAAATAACTGGCAAAGGTTTCTAGAAAAAATTGAAAATGAGGAGCCCGGGAGGTCACTTTAGGAGGGAGAATCCTCTAAAAAAAAGGAGTAGTATGTAGAAGAACCCTCCTTGGAGGCATTAAGCGCCCCTAAATCCCAATACACCTCCACAACTCCCAACGGTGATGTGCCGAAAAACTTGGTAGATGAATTACAAACCCTAGGAAAGGAAGGGGAGGTGGGAATTGTGCATTTCAGAGGAGAGGAGGAACCTCCTTGAAAAAGAAACAAATGAAGTAAATTTTTTTTTTCAAACAACTCCTCCTCTACGGAGGAGTAAACGATTATCTTTAGGGGCTAGTGAAATCAAACCCCAAGATGTAGGCAGTACTTCAAAAAGGAAAAATGCCAAGACTCCAATAAAGGTAATAGAAATTGATAGTCCACCCAATAATGAGGAGACAAATGAAATAGGGGATCAACTTCCTAGGGAAAAGAATGAGGAAAACCTATCACTTGAAGAATAGGAAGGGGAGAAAATACAATCACCACATTCAGAGCAGAATGAAGATGAGCTTGTGGGATGATTCTCTCTATTTCTTGATAGGGCAGGGAGTATACCAAAAATTAAAGAAAATGTACATCAAATTGATGAAAAAGTGGAAGAAGTGCCTCACTCATCCCTTCCTGAAGACACCAAAGAGGAAAATGTGCCTCATCCTGATGAAGAAATTCCACACACATCCTTCTCTGTGGACATAGGGGACATAGAATCCAGTAAGAGAAATGAGTAATTAGGGAAATTAAAGGTAGAAATTGAAGGGTTGAGAGCCATGTTGTAGGATGACGAAGCACAAATTAATCAACAAAAAGAAGAAATTGAGTTGCAAACTACCATTGTACATAAAAGAGACCAGGAAATTGCCAAATTGACTACGCAAATGGAGGAAAAAGACAAGATTATTGAGAAAATGCAATACCAAATCCAACAATGGAATCAATAGGGTAAGCAGCATCAGGTTGCTCTGTGTGAAAAGATAAGTGTATTCAAGATTTGAAAAGTAATTTTATGCAATTATTCAGTGCTTTTGAAGAAGAAAAGAATTGATAGGAAATTGAGTTAAATGCCTCCGTGAGTAAAATTGTGGAGCTAGAACAAAGTTTGTAGGAAAGTGTCACTCAACCAATCATAGAATCAAAGGGGACACAAAGCCTATTATTATAGATTGGTTCCAGGTACATATTCCCCTAATGTTAATTGAATGGATAGAGCATTGTTACCACTTGAGGGATTTAGAATTTGAAAATAACAGATTAAATAGGGAATTAGTCATGTTAAGAGAATCTTTCCATCAGGCATATAGGGGTAAGCAGGATGCTTGTGAAATTGGTGAATTGCTATTAGCCTGTAGAAGACCATCTAGGCTGTACTCCATGTTTCTTAATGAGCATCTTTTAAGATAGAAATTGCAAAGAATTCACCAAAACTAGCCTCATGACCCTGATGGCAAGGAATTTGTAAAAGTATTTGTTGAGTCACTCCCTGAACAAAAAAATTTACTGTGTGAGTTCTTTGTTCACAATTTTCTCTTAGAAAAGTATACAAATTTCTTTATTAACTTCTTTGTGGGAGAAGTAGAATTAAGATCATTCCTGTCCACTATGAAAAATCAACTTCACTGGAAAGACAGATCAAGAGAGTATGCTCAGGAAGAAAAGACTGTAGGGTTGCAGAAGAGATACCCTCATAGAAAGCCTCTCTCTTTCAAGAAACAATTTCTGGGTGTCAAACTTAAAAAGGAAGTATAGATCAAATACAATAACAATTTCAGGTTGTGTCATGATTACTTTCAGGAAAATGGGCCACAATTAATAGGACCAACATGACATGCATGTGAAGAGAGGTATACCCCTCTTCCCATGCATCTCAAAAAGAGGCAAATAATTTCACCTCTTAATATTAGATGGTCCTATGGAAGAGTAGTAGCCTTGGCTAAAATTTTGGAGGAATTAAAGATCAACTGGATTGGTATGAGGTACAAAACTCCCTTGCTTCTTTCACCACCTCCTCCAGTGTATACCAATCTGGACCAGAGTGAAGATAATTTTTTTAGATGGATACAAAGAGTTACTTTTCATCAGGGATTCTTGAGGAATCCAAAGATATTGGACACTAAGGAAGATGATGTGTATGATCTCAGTGCTAAGTATGAGGAAATGAATAAAAGGAATGATGGGCAGGGGACACACCAGAGAGTAGGAGGACCTGCTCAGACTTAGGAAGGGGAGGAAATGATGAGGTAAAAATAACCTCATCAGTATAATGGGCTCAATATGTAAATCTAAACCTTTTAGCCTTAATAATCTTGCCAATTGATTACCTTTAGGAAAAATAAGTGCTCTCTTTCTATGAATAAGTATACAAACTTTATTTCTTGGAGTTGATCGAATTAAACTAACTTATGCTAATTTAATGGTTTAGTCTTGAGTATTTCCTAGGTCAATTCCATGTTGGAAAAACAAAGACAAACAACTGAGAGGGGGGGTGAATCAGTTGTCCCAGAAATTAAAACCTTTTCTAACTTAACTTATCCTTAATCATAGATTTGATGAATGAACAATTAACCATAAGCAATTAAAACATTAGAGAGACAAAGAACACCAAGATTTTTTACGTGGAAACCCTATTAGGGGAAAAACCATGGTGGATGTTAGTCCACAAGATTATACTCTGCTAAAAGTATAATGAAAACAATAAGGGGAATGCACATGCATTTAGGCACACTTCCTAGAGCTCACTACTCAATTACAAAAGGGGACTCACTATCCAACAATAGCGTTTGGATTAAAAATTCGGAGGGTATGAATTGAGAAAATAGCTTCTTCACAAGCCTGATTATAGTTCCAATTAAGCTCAACACTTCTTCACACTTTGCACAATCTTCTTCACACTCTGCTCAGTAAAGATATTCACACATACACACATTGGAGCACACGAAGCACACTTTCCACTGATCACACAATCACTCATATATATCTGCTACAGGAGATTCCATCACAGCTTAGTCGGCCAAGAAAATAAAATGTGTTTGCAATGTCGGCCCAGATTTACATTTAAATTTTTAATATGTATCCACCATGGTCTGCCACAACATAGTGGAGACCCAAATTAATATCTCCAACACAAAAATACTTAAATTAATTTCACCTCAAGGATCCACAACACGCTATCACCAACATGTCGTCTAGAAACATGAAAAACCAAACATGCGCACAAATATCTTCAACCACGAGCTCACCGATTAATGTGGATGTACCAAAAATATAGAGAATGAACTAGAGACATCTGAGAACACCAAGAAACAATAGAGAAGCATCCAAAACAACTGAGATTAGCAGAATCACACAACCTTCATTTAGGAACACTGACAGAGACCACATAAACACTGTCAAACCACAACATACTCAAAACTTCACGTGGACCTCTGAAAATTATGGTAGATGATCTAGACATACTAAAAAATAAACCCTTTAGTCCAAATCAACTAATATTTTATGTACAAAACAAAACGATTTCATGACCTGCACAGTTCCACTAGGAACCTAAAACACTTTTCCTTATAATTTTCTCAATATCCTCGACATATACAACAATAGATACACCAAATGCTAATAGTGTTGAAATTAATGACAACCACATATCAACAACACATCCACAACATCCAAAAATCTTCCAACAATCTCCCCCTTTGGAATTGATGGCAACACATGATGTGAAAAATACCATCAACCCAACATGCTGACTTCTTCTGCACTTCATTTTTGAAAAGATTTGTCATGTTGCTCTTCTCCCTATAAGATATTTTTCACATTACTCTTCTCCCCCTTTGACATCAATGGCAAAGGTAACCATGACCTTTCCATATGATCTGAAACACATATCTGTACATCTGACTACTCCCCTTGAGTAGCATCCTCAGAAACATCAATCCAGATCATAATATAGCAGTGAAGCTCACGGATTGATGCAATCAAATGCATCATTTAGTTCTTATTAGGAGGGGTAATTACCCCTAGAATTCCTCTAAGATACTCAAAAGTATCTTTCAGAAATGGCTTAGTAAATATATTTGTAATCTCTTCTTTGGTAGGCACATATTCCAGTCTGACCTCTTTTTCATTTACTTTTTCCCTCAGAAAGTGAAACTTGATTGATATGTGTTTTGTCTTTGAGTACAGTACCGGATTCCTTGATATATTTATTGCACTTGAATTGTCAAAGTATATGGCAATAGGATCTTCATATATTACCTTGATATCTTTCATCATTTGTTTCATCCATATCACTTGAGTACAATTATTTGCAACAACAATATATTTTGCTTCAGCAGTGGATAGAGAAATGGAATTCTATTTTTTGCTTAACCAGGACACCAACTTCTTCCCTAAGAAGAAAGCATCACCACTAGTACTTTTCCTGTCATCTACATCACCAGCCCAATCCGTATTAGTGTATGCAAACAAAGTGAGATCATCATCCTTTGGATACCACAGACCAAAGTCAATTGTTCCTTTCAAATATCTAAAGATTCTTTTGACAGTAGTCACATGTGATTCTTTTGGATCAGCTTGAAATCTAGCAACCATACACAACATTCATAATATCCGGTCTAGTATGAGTCAAGTAGAGCAATCCACCGATCATTGATCTATATCTGGTTTGATTTTCCTTAGGAGAGTCATCATTCTAAGTCAACTTACATCCGATTACCATGGGAGTACCAACAGGTTTGGAGTCTTCCATTCCAAACTTCTTCAACAGTTCTCTCACATATTTGGACTAAGATATGAAAATCCCTTGGTCCAACTGTGTAATTTGTAATCCCAGAAAGAACTTCATTTCACCAATCATGCTCATCTCAAATTCGCTCTTCATCTCATCAGCAAACTTCATGCATAGATTATCATCTCCACCAAAAATGATGTCATCAACAAAGACTTCTATGATTAACTCCTTATCATGATCTAATTTGAAGTATAAGTTACTATCAGCAGTACCTTTAGTGAATCCAAGCTTCAGTAGATATTTGTGCAATCTGGCGTACCAGGCTCTGGGGGCTTGTTTGAGTCCATATAGAGCTTTCTTCAATCTACAAACCATATCTTCATTATCTATTAGCTAAAATCCATTCAACTGTTCAATGTACACTTCTTCTTCCAGTTCCCCATTCAGAAATGCAGACTTTACATCCATTTGATAGACTTTGTAGTTCTTATAAGTAACATAAGCAAGAAATAATCTCACTGCTTCAATTCTAGCAACAGGGGCAAAGGTTTCTTCAAAATCAATACCTTCCATTTGAGAGTACCCATTACATACCAGTCTTGCCTTATTCTGGACCACTTCACCTTCCTCATTCAGCTTATTTTTGAATACCCACTTAGTACCAATCACATTCTTGTCTTTGGGCCTAGGAACTAGTGTCCATGTGTTATTATTTTCAATCTGTGCCAGTTCTGCTTTCATGACTTCTAGCCAGTGTTCATCTTGACAGGCTTCAGTGACACTCTTAGGTTCAATCTTGGAAATCAAACAATATTCTTCTGCAATTTTTCTTCTAGTTTGCACTCCTTTGCTCTTATCTCCTATAATTTGACTTTTAGAGTGATTCAACTTTACATACCTTGGAGTCTTGGGAATTTCTCGTACTTCTGTGCCTTCTGAACTTTCTTCTACACTAGAACTTGTCTGTGCTTCCCGACTGACTTGATTTTCTGGAACAACTTGTGCTTGCTTCATCGAAACATATGGAATAATTTGAAGTAGATTTGGTGTTTGAGTGTTCTTCCCTTGATTTGTGTTGTCTTCATCTGAATCGTAGCTGCATCGTCTGGATGATTTGATAGAGTCCTCATCAACTCTGAAATTTGCACTCTCAACAATCTTTCTTAGTCTTTTGTTATAGCATTGGTATGCCTTGCTCTTTGTGGAGTAACCTAGGAAGATCTCTTCATCGTGTCTAGCATCAAACTTGCCTATATCATCATCTCTCCTGATATAACATTTGCTTCCAAAGATCTTGAAATACTTAACAATAGGCTTGTAACTGAACCATAATTCATAAAGGGGTCTTACCAGAATTACCATTCACATTTGCTCGATTCAAAGTATATACAACAGTGCTTACCACTTTACTCCAATACATCTGAGACACATTTCCTTCCATCATCATTGTTTTGGCAGCATCCAAAATTGTTCTATTCTTTCTTTCTGCAACTCCATTCTGTTGAAGGGTTTGAGGAGTAGATAACTATCTTTTAATTCCATGTTCTTCACAATAAGAATTGAACTCTTTTGAAATAAATTATCCACCTCTATAAGATCTTAGGCACTTGATTTTCAAACCTTTTTCATTTTCTACCATAGCCTTGAAAATTTTAAACTTGTCCAATGCTTCACACTTTTCTCTTAAAAAGGAAACCCAAATCATTCTAGAGTAATCATCAATGACCAACATAAAATACCTTTCTCCAAGAATACTTCTAACTCTAGAGGGACCACAAAGATTAGTATGTAGTAGTTCCAACACATTATTTGAATGAAATTGTTTGCTCCAGAAGGAGACTCTAGTTTGTTTACCCATCTGACATTCTTGGCAGATTACATTAGTAGGCTTCACTAACCTAGGTAGATCTCTTACTGCTTGAGTAGAACTTATCTTGATAATGTTGTCAAAGTTTACATGACACAACCTCCTATGCCACAACCAACTTTCATCTATTTGAGCAATTAAGCAACTTCCACTAGCAGTATTCAAGTGAAAAATATTACCTTTAGTTTGCACACCAGTAGCAATCATGTTTCCGGAACTCCCACAAATCTTTCATTTTCCATTCTTGAACTGTAGATCATATCCCTTGTGTACCATTTGTCCAACACTTAACAAGTTATGCTTTAGGCTAATAGAACCTCTTCCATGAATCACACAAGCATTGTTATCTCCAAATCTTACAATCCTAGCATCATACTTCTCTAGACTCACAAACTTGCTTTTATCACCGGTCATATGATGTGAGCATCCACTATCAATGACCCACTCATCTTTCTCCTCAACTCGGGCTGCAAGAGCTTTCTTATCTTTAGTAGATTCAGTAGGCACATGTTTATTTTCAATGGTAGCAATGAAAGCCCATTCATCTTCATTTCCATTATCTTTGTCAGACTCATCATCAGTTATTGCTTCTTCAACAAAGTAGCATTTCTTTTGGAATCTAGGTTTTCTAGGCTTAGACCTAGGAACTCTTTCAGGACATCTTGATGCAAAATGACCTATCTTACTACATGAAAAACATTTAATAGGCCATACATCTTCATACTTACCTTTTCCTCTTCCTTCTTGCTTTGCAATTAGTGCTTCTAGTTCTTGTACTTCTCTTTCTTGGTCTTTGAGCTATTTCAGTTCTTCATCATATTTAGATATCTTTCTGGAGCTCTCTCTCAGACTGTATCTTTTCCTGTAACTTCTAGATATAGTAGCTTTGAATGAAAATTCAGTTTTTTGGTGTAGATTCACCAAATTCACTTATTTCAAAAGCTACAAGCTTCCCTATCAGTGTATCTCTTGTCATCTTGTTTACAGACATAAATTCCTCAATAGCATGAACCTTCATTTTGTAAGGAGGCAAGGATATGAGTATCTTAGCCACAATTTCATCCTCACTCATTGAACCACTGACACATTTAATACCTAGCACTATTTCATTTACTCTCTACATAAAAGAAGTAATATTTTCATTTTCACCCATCTTCAGATTCTCATACTTGCCTTTTAAGCTCCATAGCTTAGCCATCTTCACCTGTGTATCTCCTTCATACAAAGTTTCTAGCTTTGTCCAGATCTCATGAGTTCTCTGTAGACCTATCACATTATCCATCTCCGAATCTGTTAGAGCACTCACCAATGCTTCCATAGCTCTGGTATTACTCTCAGCATCTTTGATTTCATTAGCAGAGGAGGAACCATTCTGAGGAATAGTATATTGATCTTTTGTAATCTTCCAATAAGCATCACCAATGCATTGTAGATGAAACTGCATCCTGACTTTCCACAGTGAGTAGTTAGTGCCATCAAATCTAGGATTGTCCTTCTTGAATGTAGCCATCACGGATCACCTCAAGCTATTAGACTTCTTCAGAGGAACAAGCTCTGATACCAATTATTGGAAAAACAAGGATAAAAAACTGAGAGGGGGGGTGAATCAGTTGTCCTAGAAATTAAAACCTTTTCTAACTTAACTTATCCTTAATCACATATTTGATGAATGAACAATTAACCATAAGCAATTAAAACATCAGAGAGACAAAGAACACCAAGATTTTTTACATGGAAACCCTGTTAGGGGAAAAACCATGGTGGATGTTAGTCCACAAGATTATACTCTGCTAAAAGTATAATGAAAACAATAAGGGGAATAAACATGCATTCAGGCACACTGCCTAGAGCTCACTGTTCAATTACAAAAGAGGACTCACTGTCCAACAATAGGGTTTGGATTAAAAATCTGGAGGGTATGAACTGAGAAAATAGCTTCTTCACAAGCCTGATTACAGTTCGAATTAAGCTCAACACTTCTTCACACTTTGCTCAATAAAGATATTCACACATATGCACATCGGAGCACATGAAACACACTTTCCATTGATCACACAATCACTCATATATATCCGCTACAGGAGATTCCATCATAGCTTAGTCAGCCAAGAAAATAAAATGTGTTTGCAATGTCGGCCCAGATTTACATTTAAATTTTTAATGTGTATCCACCACGGTCGACCACAACATAGTGGAGACCCAAATTAATATCTCCAACACAAAAATACTTAAATTAATTTCACCTCAAGGATCCACAACACACTATCACCAACATGTCGGCTAGAAACATGAAAAACTAAACATGCGCAAAAAGATATTCAACCACGAGCTCATCGATTAATGTGGACATACCACAAAGATAGAGAATGAACTAGAGACATCTGAGAACACCAAGAAACAATAGAGAAGCATCTGCAACAACTGAGATTACCAGAATCACACAACCTTCATTCAGGAACACTAATAGAGACCACATAAACACTGTCAAACCACAACATACTCAAAACTTCATGCAGACCTCTGAAACTTCCGGTAGATGATCTAGACATACTCAACAATAAACCCTTTAATCCACATCAGCTAATCTTTTACGTACAAAACAAAATGCCTTCATGACCTGCACAGTTCCACTAGGAACCTAAAACACTTTTCCTTATAATTTTCTCAATATCCTCGACATATACAATAATAGATACACCAAACGCTAATAATGTTGACATCAATGACAACCACATATCAGGAACACATCCACAACATCCAACAATCTTCCAACACTCCACTTCCAATCACCATTCCAATTAGAAGGGAAATAAATGCGGATCTTCATACTTTTGAAAACCAGCGAGCGGGCGCCAGAATTCTAGGAGCAAACATTTTGGCTGAGTCTTTCTAATTATGTTATTTTTCATTTTCAAAAACTTTATGGCTCATGTGAGCCTCTTTAATATTTTATATCATGGGATTTAAAGTCCCTTTTTCTAATTGGAAATCTATTAGAAGACTCTAGCGACTAAAAAATAGGATTTTTGTTAGTCATTTTTCATATAAATATGTAACTGTTACAAATAATGAATAGAGAAGAAGACTATCGTTATGCTGCAAAAATTTCTTTTGAGTAAAAAATACCATATGAATATGAGTTTTCCCGCCACTCTTTGAATTACTATGTATTATGGATGCATCTTTGGAATGAAGTAGCTTAGAGAATTTCCAGTGCATATGATCTAAGGTAGCTGTAGAAACACCCGAGAGCTGGCCACTCGAGGGTTATAGATAGATAGATAACTATTCTATTCCTTATCCTGTATTTTCTTTTAGTCTATAATATTTTAAGTTGAAATCCATTTTCATGAGTATATGTTATGCTGTCAGTGTCAAGCCTGCAGGTTGTAGCTAAGTCTACAGTTTCTGAACTTAACATTCGAATGTCTGGAGCATCTTACTTCATTAGATTCTGATAAATTGTTTCTTGTTCGTAGTTGGATTGTTATACATTAGATAATGTTTCCTAATTTCTTTACATGTTTTACTTCCTCAAAAATTTATGCATTCTTTAGGTTAATCGTTTCTATGCTTCCTAGTTTAGTGGTGATGTTTTTCTGATTTATAGTTCTTTGCTTTCTAGTTTAAGATCATTTCCTGCTTTCTAGATAGATAATTCATTACTTTTGGGTTTAGAGGTCCTCTAGTTTAGACTCTTTATTCGGTTGAATAGCATTTAGAAAGCCTGAGAGAGAGAATTGAGATGTCTTCTATTGCAAATAGCCTTTGGACACTACCTGATCGATATAATGATGTGATTATTCACTAAAGTCTTAGGACCTAACACCAACTTGTCAACATGTACTGCACCTTTATCCTAGAGCCGAGTAACAACCCTAATCACCTCCTTAGTTATCAGTGCGGCTGGTCAGTCCACAAGAATTTATCATGGATTCTGCTTAGAACTGATTTCAAAAATTTGTCATGATAGCTGAAGCTGGAAAAATTGTTCCATCTATCCAACCTCTTCTCAACCAGGTTTGAGTACTCAGGTTTTATCAAGAAATCATCATCAGTAAGATCATTCTTCCAAATGTCAATCAACTTTGAGTGATTGTATTCCTCAAACTTTACTCGAATATATTTCCTTGTATCCCCGGTCGACATAACTCCATGAGGGATTGACGAGAATGCACCCATGGGGTCATCTTTGAAAACTTTAGAGGAATATTTTCTATAAGAGGGTCTCAGCCTTTTTGAAACTTTAATGAATATAGGGGTTGCCATTCTTCCAATTATGAATTCAAAAAACTCAAACAATACAAAACACATTTGCACAAAAGATTAAAATACCTTTTTCTTCTCGATGAACCTCAGCTAGGGTTTGCACAGCTCGAACTCCAAATTTCCTCAAGAATGCTCCAAAAGCTCTTCAATTTCTTTAAATACACGAATTAGAAAAATGCGTTAAATTTTTCCTTTATAAAACAACGATCTGCCCTAATTCCCATTTAATGCAACAGATTTAAAAAGCTGCTAAAAAATCTTCTCATTTACTTAGAAAAAACCTAATTCGCTCCACAAAAGATCATTGCTTCATATTTCCTTCTGGCTCCTTTTCCAAAATCTTTGATAACTCATTCTTCACATGTCATCCTCGTGCCATTCTCTGAAAAGCCATTTATCTAGGGGGTTCTTATATTTTTTTGATAATGCTCCCCCTATGACCTTGCTAGGTCTAATCCTTAGAGGAAACGTATGTACCAGATGAGGGCACAAACACATCAGCAGTCTCTAGTTCTTATTTCTTTCTCTAAATCTTGTTAATCTTTTTCTTAATCTCATCTTTGTCAACCTTCTTCATAGATTCATTCTTTTCTACTAGATTGGTTTCCTTACTCTTCTTGCTTCTGCAAACTCTTGAAACATGTCTTGGTTTGTTGCAGTTATAGTAGAAAATATTTCTTTGATTAGATTGACTTCCATTGGTTCTTGTTCTGCATTGATTAGCTTTATGTCCATACTTGTTACAGGTATAGCAATAGCCATTAAAGGTTTGATTCATTCTTCCTCCATTAAACTAATTCATCATTAGGGTTTTGCATTCCCTTGCCCTATGTCCAATTCTTTTGCATGCAAAAAATTGACTAGTAAAAGGACCAGGGAACTGATTCATCCTACTCCTACATTCTATTGCCTTGTGACCAAATTTATTGCATGATAAACAAATTCCATTAAAAGAAGGATAAATTTGTGCATTAGGCTGTCTCATCGAAGGTCTCCTAGCAAAGTTCCTTGAATTTTCTTTTTTCTTTCCTTTATTCAGAGTCTTCTGATTGTTCATAGTCTTGGAACTTTCATCGATATCATTTCCAAGACCACCTTTTTCTTTACTCAGTTTCTATCCTGGAACCAATTCATCAAGCCTATCTGAGCTAGATTTGAAATTGTTTTCACAGAGTTTCACCTTCTCCAGATCCACTTTCAGGTTCACAACTTCTTGTTCAAGCTTGGTGCAATCTTCAGACTTGCTTTGTACCAACTTGTTCAGACACTCTTCAATTCTTTTCTTCTCCTCTACTTGCACTTTCAAACCGACAATCTCTTCATTAGCATTCTTCAACTGATCAGTTACTTCCTTATGCCTATCTTTGAACTTTTTCAATTGATCCTTTAATTTTCGAACAAATTCATTCACCTCTTCAAGATTCTCTTTTAGATCTCTATTTTCTCTTTCAACTTTTTCAAGATTCTCAAGAGTAGTCCGAAACTCTCCTTTTTCATTCATTTTTTCCATCTTCAGGATCTCCCTCAAGCTGTTAGGCCTTTCCAGAGGAACCAAGCTCTGATACCAATTATTAAATGTGTAAGATATTGAGAGGGGGGTGAATCAGTATATTCTTAAATTTTCTGATTAGATACCATCCAATTATTCCAATTCATACAATAACAAAGATAAGTGAAAGCATTAACAAAACATGAAACCATAGAACACATGAACACCAGGATTTTTACATGGAAAACCCAAAATGGGAAAAACCATGGTGAGTGTTAGCTCACACTATAGTTAACCAGTTATAAGATATTAAAAAATGGGTGGCTCACTACTAGGACTCACTTTCCAAAAACAAAGGATCACTGCCTACATAATTACAATGACAAAAATGGCTTACAACTAGAAAAATGAAATGATAAAGTACACCTAGTGAGTGCATATTCAGTTCCAGTGAAGCTCAATAAACTGACTAGACACACTTCATCATATTCACTCTTCTTCACATTCACATTCACAACATTACCATTACCTTTCATTACATTATCAAACTTCAAAAACTATCCAATATATATATCTAATCTCTCCGCAAGCATCAATTAGGTCGACCTAATTAGATGCACTTCTTATTCACCAAAAATACCAACTGTCGGCCTCAAGCTTTCACAAAAACTTCTCAAAAATAAATTTACACATCCAACACACTACATCAAATCGGCATGGACCTAAGATAGGTTGCACATATATCCTCATAACAAAAATTAATTCACCGTTACACAATACATCCATTAGGTTGGCCAAGGATAGACCTAATAGCACAATTGCAAATACTTGTGTAATGTTGATACACCATACGAGCATCTAGATACATGAGATCTTGAATGTACGTGCTCTCGATGTCTAAAAACCATTTCCCAAAACCGCAAGCAACAATAATCACCAACAAACAAATGTAGACCAAAATGCCAGAGGATGTAAGAAAAATACCGGTTCAGATACCAGACTAGAATACTTGAACAACTTCAAACTTGATCTTGCAATTGCAACTCATATATCATGGTGACATCAATGACAACACAAAATAGCAAAATGAGATGTTCTTCATTTTTCCAATAGGTATTAAGGCCTAAGTGATGATTTTTTGAACTAGATAGTAGTTTAAATTTATATTGGTAGGAAGAACTAGATGAACTTTGAAGAGAAGTGGGAGTCTTGATTTTCTTTTGTTACAACATATGTAAGGTTTTAGTGATTTTTTATATTTCATAAAAATGATAGTATAGGAATATAAATTGAATAAATTTTATTCTAGTTTTCTATGCCATCTCTTTACACCATACTAGGTATTGAAACAATGTGCTTCAAGTTGATATTTCTACAACTATTAGGTGCATTCCAAAGCATCATACATATGGGTGGAAGACTTGGTTCAATTGTGTAGGTTGAAGAATTTGTGACTGATCAATAATATATTGTAGTTAGTAGAGAGAGGTTGGGGGTTTTTGAAAGTGGTGTCCCATTGTGTTATGTTTGTATTTATGTGGTAGCACATTTTTACTTTTGAAACTTTTGTATATTCTCCTATTTAGTATGTTATCATTTTAAGATAATTTAGAGTATAGGCATAGTTATATAATATAGTTATCTTAGGCTAGATATGGCTATATTGTATGAATTTTATTTAGTTTCAAGGGTTGGGCCCCAATAACTATAACCTTAAATATCATAAATCTAAAAAAAATCTCTATTTTATTACTATTGTTATTCATTTCCTTGTAAGAACTACATTGAATATTATAATCTCTAGTTTTAATATATCTTATAGCTTTTAGACAAATGCGATATTTGAAATATGAAAATCTCTTGTGTCTTTATAATTTTGAATGTGTAACATACACATTACAATGGAACCCATTTTTTTGCATCACAAAAATTATATCACAATAAATATTATCCATCAACATAGTTTTAATTATCTTACTCATAGGGTTACATCCATTGGCTTTATGCTAGAAATAATATATGTATGAATCTATTTCTGTTTTAACCAAATTTGACTCACCATTAGTGTGCATAATTTAAAGTGGAGAGGCATGTGCATTGTTCATGTGTGACTCTATGTATGACCATATAACTCTTGTCCACATTAAAAGAGAAAATAGAATAGGGGAGTGTCTAGAGGAGTACCATCTTCCCAAGGGAAGAGTGACCTAAATGTTTCGATGAGGTTTGTGATGCTAGTTATTATGGTTTTGGTAGTGTGGGAGTTTTCTCTCATGAAACTATGTAGATTTTAGTGGTGATTATTTTGTGAGTGTCCATTGTAAAGGAGTGTATAGCTTCAAGTTGTTGGATAGTTTTTTTCTAGGAATAAGTCAAGGTGATGAGTTTCTACTTAAAACATGTTAAAGTGTGTTAGGAAAAAATATTTTTCCTAATCATTTCTTTTTTTTTATTTGTTGGATTTCCTATTGTTGTTCCTCAATGAGTGTGGGTGGAGATAAGTTCACCCTTAATTCCCTTAGAGTAAATTTTACCCAATCCTTTCTAATCCCAAGACATAAGAGTGTGAGAAGCTAAATGTGACCAAGGTGGGAAAAATATAAATGATCTCTTAGGAATGTGGGTTCAAGGGTTTTTAGGCTAATTTCCCCTTGTTGAGAGTTTTTGTGACCCATTGAATTATTTTTTTGGTTGATTGAACATGTCTTATTTGAGTTGATTATTGCTTCATTGGTTGTGAGGTAAGTTTGGATTCCTTCGATTGTATATGTGAGGTCCTAAGTTTGTTATAATTTGATAGATGATTAACCTAGAAACTTACTGTTAGATAAATAAGCTAAAAAAAGTAAATACATAAAAAAATTTATAAATAAAGTTTCTGATAAAATGCTAGGAAGAGAAATCTACATTAGGAGCTCACTAAGGGAAGTTGTTGAACCAATCACTAAGGAAGGAAAGGTAACTACAATATAAATAATTATAGTTTCCAAATCCAATGAGGATGAGGATAAGGCATAAAATAAAAATGCAATAGGTTTCTTATCCAACTTTCTAAATATGTGAGGATAAGGAAAAAGAAACATTACATAAAATAAGGAGAATATCAAAGCTCATTATCCTATTATCTAATCAAATGAACTTAGTAAATATGTGTAATATAATAATTAGGATAAAAAATATCCAAACAAAATGATATATTACATTAACACCCACCCAAGGTTTGGATTAGTTTCTTCAATGCACGGTTTTAATTGGCTCCCCTAAGGGACTGTATTTTCATCTAGTATTGTTGTTTTGTCTTGGTTCTCCTCTTGGGATATTTAATTTTTTATTATTTTATTATATGTTAGGTGTTGGTTGTATATTTTGCATAAATTTTGTGTCCACTACACCATCATTAGTAGTGTTCTTATTCTTGTCCCATAAGTGGGGTTTATCATTGGAGTATGAGGCATGGTCTTTGCTTTCTTTGTAACTTTTTACAAGTCCTTTTGTGATGAGAGCCTTTTCAATGGTGATTTATTTCTCTATAATATCATCAAATGTGTTAGCACATTGCACTTGGAAGTGGGCACCCATTTCTTGATTGAGGTTCTAAATAAAAATGCTCACAAGCTATTTTTCTCGTATAGGCCATGGAATTTACTGGCCATGTTCGCCCATTGTTGTAGGAAAGAAGAGAATGATTTTCCATTTCATTCCTTGGTGTTGCATAAATTAGTCATTGATATCTCATGTTCAATTTTGTAAGAGAAGTGACTGATAAATTTTTTGTCTAGTTCATGGAAGGTCATGATACCTTTTTTTAAATGAGAGAACCATTATTTTTTTTGTCCTCCTAAAATTTTGGGGAAGAGGAACATCAAATATATGTCATTATGAGCTAACTCTAGGAAAGATATGTACAATTCTCATATATGCTCTTGTGGATCACCTCTTACCTTATACTTATCAAATTTTGGCATTTCAAAGTAGTGGGGGAAGGGAAACATAGGTATTGTTCGATCAAATGGATAAGGAAATATATCCTCAACTGTGTATTTTTTCTTTGTATGTCCTAATTCCATGCCAGTTATCTTCTCATGCAAGCTTTGTATTTATGGTGCCGTCATTTGTCATGTCAATTGGTGGTTGATTTGAGATAATATATGTTTGATTTTGTGGGATGGTTGATGAATTAAATGAAGGATTTTGATTTTTTGGAATGGTTTGTTGTTGTGGGATATTGAATGAATTGTATGAGTAGTTATGGGTTTGAGGAATATGTGTTTTTGTGGGGATTGTAATGGAATGGATTAAGAATGAAATTATGGTGGATTTAGGATGTTTGTATTCATAGGTATGTTAGATTTGGAAGAGTGATTTGGTATGTTTGTATTCATAGGTATGTTATGTGTGGAAGAGTGATTTATAATGTTGAATGAGGAAATTTATGAATGATTTGGAATGCTAAGTGTAGAAGATTGGTGAGAATGAGTTGGGTTATATATGTTCATAAATATATTGGATGTTTGTGAAGTGTATGGAATGTTCATAGGGATGTGAGATGTGATAGGTTGTGAAGCAAACGATGTTGGCCTTGCCATTGCACCAAAAGGTCTACCTATCAATTCCTGATACAAGCTTTATTTAAGATCCACAAGAGGTGGTTAAACCATGTCACAAACCCAAGCATTGTGTTCGACAAGGAAGACCAAGGGACACACCATATTGCAACAATCTCCCCCCCAACACAAGCAAGAGGTTTGAACCTGTGACCAACTTTGATACCAATTGTTGGCCTTTTCGTTGCACCAAAAGTTTGACCTATCAATGCCCGATACAAGTGTTAAGATCCGCAGGAGGCGGTTAGACCATGTCACAAACCCAAGTATTGTGCTGGAAGGAAGACCAAGGGACACACCATCTTGCAACATATGGGTTATTTATATAACTATTGATGTGATGGGTTGTGAAGTGAAGGGAATATTGGTGTTATGGGTATGGATGAAGAAATTTGGTGATTTTGAATATAGATATATTTGTATGATTATATGTGAAAGTGGTTTGATTGAGTGGATTTACATATTGTTTAGAAAATGGTATGGAATATGCATCAATGGGAAGTATGGATGGTTGAATTGACATAATTGGAATGAAAGATTGAGGCATGGATACATTGATAGATTGAGGTATGGGAATGCTTGCATTAGATGAATGTGTGATGACATGATATTTGTAAGGGCATGTTCCCTAAGTGTGGTGATGTAAAAATTTGAAAGGATTTTAGCATATGTTTGTGCTAGTGTAATAAAATATTTGTTTGGGTCCATAGTAAGAAGGCCATCAATTAATTTTCTTATGTATATATTTTTTACATCTCTAATAGTTTTCTTGTGTCAATTTAGTAGACTCTTGTGTGATTTATTCTATCAAAATCTCTAATGAGGAATGTCATGGTATCCAATACTCATTAGGGTTGAACAATATATTGAACAAGATAACTGAGGGAGGGTGACTCAGTTGTAACAAATTTAAACCTTTAAATCATTCACTAGAAAAAATCCTTAACAACTTAAAATGATTAAACATTAAGTGCAAGTGAAGAAACTAAAAATCATCACACAAACACAACAACACCAGATTTACATGGAGAACCCAATGAGGGAAAAACCACAGTGAGGATTAATTCACACTATAGGGAATATAAAAATTGATTACAAAGGCTCACTTCCTAAGAAGTAAAGCTCACTTCCCAAAACAAGGACTCATTGTCCAATAGGGTTAACCACCCTGAGGGCTCACCACCACAGAGATACAAAGAAGATAGAAGAGATATGTTACAGAGAGAAGACAATCTTAATGCAACAGAGAAATCCACCACAATTTTCTCAACCACTTGTAGACATGCATGAATGATAGAGTACACCTTCAACCCACTGCATATGGAAACTCAACATTTAGGCTTCATGCTAATCTACCACACTCACATCACACACATTCACTGATTCACATCAATATCACATCCATCTACTCTTTTTCTTTGCACTTATCTCTTTTCTCTCTTCATTCTACTATCATCACTAACTCATCCTGTATTTATATCATCTTCAACTTTGAAACATATCCAAAGTTGGCCATCCAATATTAAATTCAAATTAGGTCAGTTCCAAAAGATCCTAGGGTGGAATTAGAATGAGGGCGACCCAAAAACACACTTTATGAGGACACAAATAGGTCCAACATGCTTCATCAACTCTAAAGACAGTGTTCAACACAAGGTCAGAAAAACTAGTGTAAAACACATAGAGCAATTAAGCACGATCCTTCTAGATACTAAACTTATCTTCAATAAAATCATAACAACTTAACTCTAGAACTTAAAGTCAAAATACGTTACCAAAGAGAAATTCAGACCAACAACATTTCTCCCGGACCTCAACCAGGAACATAGAAAACCATAGTTCACAACTGGTGAACATAACTCACACTGTACAATGAATCAATAGCCAAAAATTTGGATATAGGAGATTCCAACAACCATGATCAACATATCTAAACCACACAAAATAGGGACAAAACCCGCAGCAAAACCCGAAGCAACCACTGAACACTTGCAATATCTCTTCAATGCAATTTTCTCAATATCCTCGACATAGACAACCCATAACCTGCAATCATGACATTAATGAAAACAACAACCAATTGACTAGTTGACATCAATGACAACACCTTCATCCTTTTCATTCTTACAACAATCTCCCCCTTTTCATTCTCACAAAAATCTCCCCCTTTGTCATTGATGGCAACACATGATGTGAAAAACCATCAAAGACGACATACTAGCTCTGAATACACTTCTCAAGATTTCTTTCTATTTCTCCCCCTTAAGAGATAATATTTTTCACATTCTTCCTCTCCCCCTTTGACATCATTGGAAAATAAAAAAAGATATTTTACATCGATTTCCCATTTGACATTAAAAATATAATACATACAATGACAACACATGACACTACCTGCACCCCCGAGAGGTAGCCACCAAAACGTCAGTCTAGAAAAGAAGATAGATCCATAGATCCACCAAACTAATACATCTCCATAAGCATCTAGTTTAAGAAAGGAGGGGAAATGACCCCTAACTTCTCCTGAAGATACTCAAAAGTATCTTTAGGAAGAGCCTTCATAAATATACCAGAAATCTTATCCTTTGTAGGGACATACTCAAGCTTTACTTCATTATCCACAACCTTCTCTCTCAAAAAATGATATTTGATAGATATATGCTTTGTCCTTGAGTGCATCACTAGATTATTTGAAATATTAATTGCACTTGTGTTATCACAAAAGATAGAAATAGGATCACCATACACCATTATGATATCTTTCAATGTTTGTTTCATCCATAGAACTTGTGTACAACTAGATGCAACAACAATATACTCAGCTTCAATAGTAGACAAGGAAACTAAATCTTTCCTTTTACTCAACCAAGCCACAAATTTGCAACCAATAAAAAATGCACCACCCCTTGTACTCTTTCTGTTATCTACACAACTAGCCCAATTTGCATATGTATAAGCACTTAGTGTAAAGTATCTATCCCTAGGATACCATAACCCATAATCTAGAGTGCCATTCAAGTATTTAAATATTCTTTTAATAAAAACATGTATTTCCTTAGGATCTTCTTGAAATATAGCCACAAGATAGACAACATGCATAATATCCGGTCTAGTAGCTGTAAAATATAATAGTCCACCAATCATAGATCTATACTTGCTTTGATTAGCTTTAGGTGAATCATCATCTTTACCCAATTTGCAACTAGTCACCATAGGAGTACCTACTGGTTTGGAACCATCCATTGTAAAATTCTTCAACATCTCTTTCACATACTTAGACTGTGAAATAAAGATTCCTTTCTCTATTTGATTAATTTGTAGCCCAAGAAAGAAATTCATCTCTCCAAACATAGACATTGCAAATTATTTTTGCATCTCTTCCACAAAAATCCTGCACATAGTTTCATTTCCTCCAAAAATGATGTCATCAACATATATAACTACAATCAATATTTTTTCATTTTCAATTTTAAAATATAGATTACTATCTGCCATACCTGGTTAAAACCTTGCTAAATCAAATACCTTTCTAAATTTGCATACCAAGCTCTAGGAGCTTGCTTCAATCCATATAAAGCTTTATTCAATCTGCACACCATATCTAGTTGGTCTGACAACTGAAATCCTTTCAGTTGTTCCATGTAGACCTCTTCTTCTAGCTCACCATTCAAAAATACAGACTTGGCATCCATCTGATAGACCTTGAAATATTTATGAGTGGCAAATGCTAAAAAAATCCTTATAGCTTCCATTCTTTCCACCAAAGCAAAATTCTCCTGAAAATCTATGCCTTCTACTTGTGAGTAACCTTTACACACAAGCCTTGCTTTGTTTATAACCGCTTCTCCATTCTCATTGACCTTATTTCTGAATACCCACTTTGATCCAATAATGTTTTTATTTGCTGGTCTTGGGACCAATTCCCAATTTTGATTCTTCTCAATCTGTATAAGTTCTTCTTTCATAGCTACCATCCAATGTTCATCTTTACAAGCTTCACTTATAGTATTTGGTTCAATCTCAAAAAATAAGCATAGATTTACTTCACCAATAGTAGCTCTACTTCTTGTCAATACACCTTTTGTCTTGTCTCCAATGATCTAACTTTCTAAATGATTCTTCTGCACATATCTAGGTGTCTTAGGGGAGATCACTGAAGCTTCTTCTTCTCTTTCATTTTCTTTATTCTGCTTTTATTGCTCATCTTTTTCTTGTTCTTCCACAATTTCTTCAATTCTTACGCAGTCAGGTTCATCAGATACATATCCTTCAATATCAATTGAATTCTTCATTACATCATCAAACTTTAAATTTGCACTTTCTACAATATTTCTCAGTATTTTATTGAAACATTTGTAGGCTTTACTTTTAGTAGAATATCCAAGAAAAATTACTTCATCACTTCTTGCATCAAACTTTCCTAAAGTTTCTTCATCTCTTCTAAAATAACATTTGCTTCTAAATACCTTGAAATACTTAACAATAGGAATTATTCCATACCATAGCTCATAAGGAGTCTTTGTACTATTTTCTCTTGCTTGAACTTGATTGAATACATAAATAGTAGTATGAATAGCTTCTCTCTAGTAGACTTCCAGTAAACTAGCCTCAATAATCATTGATCTAGCAACTTCTTGAACTGTTATATTCTTTCTTTCAACAACTCCATTCTGCTGAGGAGTTCTCAGAGCATATAACTGTCTCTTTATTCCATGCATTTCACAAAATATATTAAAATCATGGGAGGTGAATTCTCCACCTCTGTTAGACCTTCAGCATTTTATCCTCAAATTCACTTCATTTTCAACCATAGCTTTGAATGTATTGAATCTATCTAATGCATCTGGTTTCTCTCTAAGAAATGTAACCCATGCATATCTAGAATAATCATCAATCAAAATCATAAAGTACCTTTCACCTTGTAGACTTATCACTCTTGTAGGACCACAAAGATATGTGTGAATTAAATCCAATAGTCCAGTAGTAGATTGTTCCTTTGATCTGTAATGGCTTCTAGCTTGCTTTCCAAACTGACAATTCCTCCAAATAGTATTAATAGGCTTTGTAATCCTTAGTAAATCTCTCACGGCCTGAACTACACTAATCCTTGCCAAGTTATCAAAATTCATATGACACATTCTCCGATGCCACAACCAACTGTCATCAATCTGAATCATAAAGCATCATCCATCAACACCCTTAAGTTGACAGATATTTCCTTTAGATTTATTTCCTGCAACAATCACTATTCTGGATCCTTTTCTAATCTCACATTTCTCATCCTTAAATACAATATTATATCCTTTACTACACATCTCTCCAACACTCAAGAGATTATTCCTTAAACCCTTAACATAGTAGACATCATTAGTATTATGCTTGCCATTAAAACTTACTAAAACTATCCCACAAATTTTAGCAACAATATCATCTCCAAACATAACCAAGCCTCCATCATATTTTTCAAGTTTAACAAACTTACTCATATCACCAGTCATGTGATGTGAACAACTGCTATCAACAACCCAATAATTCTTTTCTTGTTTAGCATGTAGGGCAGAGATTATAGTACCTTCATTTTTCTCCTTCTCTGGAGGGCATTCCATCACCTATTTTTTAGAATTAGTAGAAGTAGGTTAATCTTTTATAGCCAAAAACAAGCATTCATTGTCATCAGTATCTTCATAATCAGAATCTTCATCAGATATATTAGCATCCTCATTCACATAATATGCTCTGTTGATCTTCTCACCTTTCTTTTCTTTCTCATATCTTTGTTTATTCCTCTTAGCTCTTTCTCGACACCTAGCAGCATAATGACCTATTCCTCCACAACTAAAGCATTTAAAGGGTAACTTACCTTCATACTTGTCAAAGCCTTTCCTCATCCTTCTCACAAAGTTAGCTTCTACTTCATCAATATTTTCTTCATTTGTATCTTTAGCTTTTGTAGCCTTAAAAGTAGTTTATGATTTGGATCCATTTCTCAAATTTGGCTTCCTCATGTCATAAGATGTCAAAGATCCCAACAACAGATCTTTAGTGTAAGTCTTATAATCTATAGTCTGTTCAATAGCACATGCCTTTTCGTTGTAAGAATCAGGGAGAGTTCTAAGAACCTTCTTTACAATCTTGGTTTCATCTATAGTAGCACCAAGTCCTCACATTCCAGCTACTATCTCATCTATTCTTTGTACATAAGATTTAGCATTCTAATATTTAGACATATGTAGGAGCTCAAACTATGTCTCCAAATTTTACAATTTTTCCTCTTTGAATCTTTCATCACCTTCATGCACCCTTTCCAGAGCATCCCAAACCTCTTTAGCAGTCTTCAGATTCTGAACTTTAATCAACTCAAAATGTACAAGACTGTTCTTCAAAATGTACTTCGCCTTATTGTTCACTTCATGTGCCTTGATCTCATTAGCCGTACTTGAACAATTAGCTCGAGGAGTGTAAGGATTCTTGTAAGATTTATCCACATCATATCCACAATACTCCAGATATTCTTCCATCAGTATTTTATAGATAGCTTAAAATACCGATCCTTAACACAACTAAAAATGATTAAACATTAAGTGCAAGTGCATAAACTAAAAATAATCACACAAACACAACAACACTAGATTTACGTGGAAAAACTAATGAGGGAAAAACCACAGTGAGGATTAACTCACACTATAGAAAATATCAAAACCAATTACAAAGGCTCACTACCAAAATAAGGACTCATTGTCTAGATTAGTACTCACTGTCCAATAGGGTTAACCACTCGAAGGGCTCACTACCACAAAGGTACAAAGAAGATAGAAGAGATATGTTATAGAGAGAAGAAAATATCAATGCAACAAAGAAATCCACCACAATTTTCTCAACCACTTGAAAACATGCATGAATGATTGAGTACACCTTCAACTCACTACACTCAGAGACTCAACATTTAGGCTTCGCACTGATTTGCCACACTCACATCACACACACTCACTGATTCACATTAATCTCACATCTATCTGCTCTATTTCTTTGCACTTATCTCTTTTCTCTCTTTTTTCTACTATCACCACTAAATCATCATGTATTCATACCATCTTCAACTTTGAAACATATCCAAAGTCGACCATTTAACATTAAATTCAAATTAGGTGGGCACCAAAACATCCTAGGGTGGAATTAGAATGAGGGCGACCCAAGCACACGCATGATGAGGACCCAAATAGGTCCAACACACTTTATCAATTCCAAAGATAGTGTTCAACACAAGGTAGGCCAAACCAATGTAAAACACAAAGAAATTAAGAACGATCCTTCTAGATACTGAAATTATCTTCAATAAATTAATAACAACTCAACTCTAGAACTGCAAGTCAAAATACTTTACCAAAGATAAATCTAGACCAACAACATTTCTCCTAGACCTCAGCAAGTAACACAAAAGACCACAGTTCACGGTGAACATAACTCATGATGTACAACGAATCAACAACCAAAAATATGGATATAGTAGCCTTGAAAAACCATGATCAATATATCTGAACCACACAAACATAGGGGAAAAACCCAGAGAAAAACTCAGAACAACCACTGAACACCTACAATATTTCTTCAATACAATTTTCTCAATATCCTCGACATATACAACCCATAACCTGCAACCATGACATTAATGACAACAACAACCAATTGATAACCAATTGAACAGTTGACACCAATGACAACACCTTCATCCTTTTCATTCTTGCAACAAAATCAAGGATGCATGCCAAACTTAGGTTGTGTATCACCCATTGTTGTGGTAATGTTTGACTCACTTTGATTGGACTCCATGACTTTCTTAAGTTGATACCTTGTTGTAGGCATAAAAATTTGAAGACCTTATGAGATGAGGATGTAAGATGAAAATTGGGTGATTATATATATGGATGTGTTGTTTCTAATGGAATCTTATAAAGATAGATTTGTAGATTTGTACAAAGGATGTTATGATTTTGGGTAATTGTTTTTGGTGTTTTTGATTGATGTAGGATAAAACCTCAATAATTCAAAGTAAATCTAGATCTTTATGTGATGATAAATACTAAGATTTGGATTATTTTTTACTTGTACTAGACTAATGAGTCCAATCAAAAGGATAATAGTTGGTTTTAATAACTTAGAAGTATCCAAGAATCCTAAGTTAATTTTCCCAAAAATGATTTGCACTAATTTAACTATCTACTTGAAATAGGAATCTCCTCAAGGAAAGAGCTAAGCTAGTGATAAAGGATGAAATATAAAGACCATATTATGACTATTTTGGTTGTTGGATGTTTGGATGATTAGTTATGATGATGCAAATGATTGTCCAAGCCTATAATAGTAACTCTAAAGTCCAAAAAAGGATGATACATAATGGATATGAATTACAATTTGTTGATGGATAGTGAATAGTGACTACAACTCAAGTGTGCTAAAGGTATTTAGTTGTAGGTTTGGTTGGTCAAATGTTCTAAAAATTAACTTTTGGAGAATTCTAGAAATTTTAGCATAGGTCAAAAGTATCACTATATAAATCAAAATGTTAATTTTGAATATAAGATGAGCTACAATATAAGTCAAAAGTGCCAAAGTATGTCTTAGATGCACAACTCTGTCAACAAAGTGTACAAGGTATCATATCAGGGTTAATCAAGAATCAGATTAGAAGTGCCAATATGCAGATCAAACGTTTAGTTCTTTGAATTAGAAGAACTAAAAGATAGCTCAAAGGCACCAAATGATAATCAAAAGCACACTTTTGTGTGTCAAATGTCTAGCAGGGTGTTTCAAAAGAGAAACTTTGGATATTAGATGTGCCAATGTATAAATCAAAAGCACAATTCTACTTGGGAGATGTAAAGAAAAAATATCAAGGATTATAAGTGCTATAGGATGTCTCAATGTGTAATCTTGGACTCAAAAGTGAAACTTTGTACAATGGTTGATCATTTTTGCATAATTTTGGACAAGTTTTCATTTGGAAAGAGATAAACACAACATACACAATGGTTGAAAATTTCCAAGGTAATAGGATGAATGGTGTATTTTGGTATTGATAAGAAAAACACTTCAAGAACATTAACAATCTTATTTCTATTCAAGTAGGATTATTATACTAGTAGTGGGATCAACCCAAAATATTGTAGGATTGCGCATGCACATTCCACTCTCAAGAGGGAATAGATAGGGGTCCAATGGCTCAAGGTCCCACCTTTTCCCTTCCTTTAGAGGTTTTGACACCTTCAAATAAATCATATCTCTCCTCAGGATGGTACATGTTGAGTAACTTTAGGCATGATATTATACTTTGCACCAAACTAGATTAACAATCAATGGTATTAGGCTTACTAAAAACAATGTTCATAGTGATATTTGAGAATTGAGGGTCCATATACATGCCTAAGGCTAGGAGGGTATCTCCTAAACTCTTCACCTATATGAGTCTCCAAGCTTGGCCAAACATGACGATAACTCACTCTTGAGGTACAAATATCACTCTCCCTTCCATAAAACATAGTTAAGGTCAATCTTGAAGTGATGAAATCTCCAAGCAAGCCCCCTATTGAAAATAAAAATAAGAAGATACTAGTGTTTTTATCCCCAAGCTCACTCGAAGCAAAAGGGAGAGCATACACCGTTAGTACTCCTTGGGTAAAAAATGAAAAATATGTGAATAAGACAATGCTTTTGATCCCTAGGCTTGCACTAGGTGAAAGGGGAGAGCATACACACTAAAGAGTTCACCATACATGGAATACAAATTTCATTTTTATAACCCAAAAAAAGTGTTCAACTATTCTAATCAAAGCAAGATAAAACACTTCATAAATTTATTAGTAGTTTTCTTTTACCACCTCTTCTCCCAATGATTTCAATCTACACAGCTTGATTAGTTCTAAAAGATCATGCAAACATTAGATGAAACATATTTAAATTGATAGAATTAGAAGTGAAACGATAGATATCAAATACATTAAATTAATGATCAAAAACACTAAAATATCTATCAAATATATCATTTTACCTCTAAAAAGTGTCATTGTATTTATCAGATGCATAAAAATATTGTCAAATCATTTTTCTAGAGGAAAAAGTATCATTCTACTAGCTTGTATTGTTGCAAGTATGTGCAGTTGGTGTTGTCATTAATGTCAAAAATCTTATGTGTTGTCATTGGTGTCAATTGTATGAGCAGGATTTTGTTGCAAGGATGTGAGCAGTTGGTATTGATTTGGTGTTGTCACTAATGATGCTTTGATTGGATGCATTATGTTTTCATTAGTGAGCTATTGGTGTCAACCTCTAGTGTTGCTTTGCTAAGCTTCTGTCTATGGATGTATGGTTGAGTTGTTATGTTGTAGTTGGTTCAGTTGTGATGAGGAAGTGTTGAAGATATTGAGGATGTGTCTCTGGTGCTTTCTTTCAAGGTGATTTTGAGAAAATTTGAATAAAAAGAGGAAACAGTGTGTTGTAGTGGTGTTTTGTGTTGTAGAGTAGTGTTATGGTTTTTCTCCGCATTTCTCCTGTGTAGAAGATATGCTTGTGTGGTTTGGATATGTTGGTCAGAAGTGTTTAGAGGTGTTATATACAAAATTTGGTGTGTTGGATCATTGTGCAGAGAGAGTTGTGTTCACCAGTGTGTGAATTGTGTGTTGCAGTGGTGTCTGGGAGAAATGGTTTTTCTCCACATTTCTCCGCAAAATGGTTTTAGGTCTTACAAATTTGAAAGTGTGCTGATAGTGTTTGTATCTTTCTTTAGTTGAATTTGTTTGAAGTTTGGTGCTTTGAAAGTTAGTTTCTTAAGTAGCAGTGTGTGGGAGATTGGGTGAATGTACTAGGTGTGTACATTCTTTAGGTGAAATTTTTTGCAAAGGAATTTGTTGAATTTTAGGGTATTTGTGGAATATTTTAGATTGTTTTCAAGTGATGATTATTTTCCATGAGTTTTCTTTGGATCAAAGGAAGGGTGTACTTAAAAGTTTCATGGTGTCTATACGGGTTCGGTCGACCTTGGGTGTTTACACTAATTGTGAAGTTGCTTCTATGTTTGTGGAAGTGTGGCATGGGTGCATGAATGGATTTAGGTCCTAGCTAAGGTGTTTTGTGATTTTCCTTCATTCCTTTCCACCGCATGAATGTTTTGGTGCCGACCTAATTTGAATTTGCATGGTTGAGGTGCATAGCTGACCTTGGAGAATGTTTTCAAGGTTGAAAATGGTATAAATAAGTGTTGAGTTGTTGAGAAATGATAAGATAGATGTGGATGATGTGAATTATGTGAATTGCAAAGTTGTAAGGTGTGAATTTGTGAAGTGTAGTGTGAGCTTTCATGTGTTAGATTACTGAATACATTGAGTAGAAGGTGTCTACAATTCTTCAGTAAGACTGCAAAGGTGTTGGTGATGTGATGGACTTCTGTGTTGCATTGATATGGATTTCTCATTGTAACACTCTTCTCTATCTTCTTTTCTATTTTCGCAGTGAGCCTTTCGCAATGTGCCTTTCTTTCTTCTGGGTAGTGAGCCCTCTGACAGTGAGCCCTTTATAATTGGTGTTGATATTGCTTTATATTGTGAGCTAATCCTCACAATGGTTTTCCCTTCTTGGGTTTTCCACATAAATCTAGTGTTTCATTGTGCATGGTGTTTCTTTGATTCTATTTTTGTTATCTACTTTCACGATAAATCATTCTAATAGATTAATATTCAATTGATTTGATGTAGATATGAATGTTTGTGAGGGTTTTTAAGTTTTAAGGTACAACTTATTCACCCCACCTGCCCTCTTAATTGTCTTGTGCATTCACAATTGGTATCAGATCAAGGTTCCTTGGAAGAAAGCTTAATCGCTTGAGGTAGATCTAGGATGGCACACAAGAAAGATGTTCCTATGTTTGATGGATCAAATTATGCATTCTGAAAGACAAGGATGGAAGGTTTTTTGGTTTCTCTTGGATTTGAAATTTGGAAGTTTATTGAGAATGGATATAGTATACCTACAAATGGTCTGAGCACTGTTGATAAGATCAAGGCCTATGAAAAAAATGGTAAAGAATGATATGCTCTCTTAAGTGGTCTTGCTAATTCTGAATTGGTGAAAGTTATGAATCTAAAAATTGCTAGAGAAATTTGGGTAAAGTTAGAAAGCATTTATGAAGGAGGTGATAGGGTCAAGCAAGATAAATGCAGAATCTAAAGATCATGTTTGAAACCTTATGAATGTCTGAAGATGAAAAAATCACAAGCTACTTGCAGAAGGTGGATGAAGTTGTCAACAACATCAAAGGTCTTGGTGGAGAACTGAAAGAAGAAGTGGTGAAGAAGGTGTTGGTGTAATTAATATTTAATTACACTTTGCATAAGTTTACTTAGGTAATTATTTAATTCCTAGGTTAATTAGTTGTCATCCTTATCTTGTTGAGCTATCTTGTTGCTCAAGACAAGATTAGGGTTATGCATCTTTGCTTTTATAAAGAAAATCATTATCCTGTAATTATTGTATTCTTGAATAATATTATATTGCACATCCTTTTGCAACCTCTCTACTTTTTCCATTTTTCTCTTCTATGGAAGGATATTCTGGTTTGCAAATCTGATCTTGGTTTCTAACATGGTATCAGAGCCTTGATTTGCAACCCCTTCTTAGATTTTTGAGAAAATCATTGCAGGGTTTGTTCAGGATTCCTCGAGGGTATCATTCCTTGAGTTCATCTATGAGGCATTTTGGATCAGATCGAGCTTCACCATTGGATTCAAAGCACTGGAAAAAGTCAGGATTGACTTTTGTTTTGCAGATTTTGGCCATCATTTTCTAGATCTATGAGGGTTTCAAGCTGGGAGATTTTTTGTAAGTTCTGGGGGTAACCAATTTTTTAGAGCAGTTTGGGCAGAAATGAAGGTCACCATTGTGTTCATAGTGGCCAAAAACCCTAAGAATGCCCTTCGTTTCATTGATTTTGGTGAAAGTTGATTCTGTGGAAAAATTTTTTTCCAGGGAGGTCGTATGGCCTCCCAGCACACATTCCAATGCACTATTTTTTGAAAAAATTAAAAAAAATGAAATTTCTTTAAAAACTGTGCACTACCCGCATAGATCACTCGCGCCACTGGGCAACCACTAGGCAGCCACCGCCGTCGGTGGCTCCCCTTTCTAGCCCCCGCAGGGCCCCTTATGCAAGGCTCAGGTCCTATGGGGGACCAAGGGCCTCCACCTAGCCCCTAGCAGCCTTTCAGCTCACTTGCAGGTCGTATGGATCAGATTGGCAAACCAGAATATCCTTCCACATAAGAAAAAAATAAAAAAGCAGAAAAATAAAATAGACCTCAAATCTGAGGTCTATTTTATTTTTCTGTTTATGCATGTTTGTATGCTCTTCTTTTACAATCGTTGGGTTATTGTAATAAATGAAATGAGATAAATTTCCATCAGGGGGGTTTCTTGCATAATAAATCTGATTAGAGTGTAGTTTTCACTTTGATCTCCATATTCATCCTGTTTTGATGGAAACTCGCATGGGTTATCTGGTTTCTTAGTTCTTTTGGCCACATTCTTGTCTTGCTTGACACATATCAGATTCACATCGGTTCACACTTTAGATTGGGAGTTGTTGGTTGATCTGCATTGGTTCAGATCTTTCTCAGTTTGAGGGCCATGTTTTTATGGTTAATGTTCCAGAGTCTTCATGGTACTCCTTCCCATGGAAGAGTTTTAGTCACAGTTTGGCAACAACATCGAGATACACGGTTTCTAGATTATGTCATCATCTCATCTACTGCTGCTTCACAGATTCCAGGGTTGTTCCAGTTTGTGAGTTTCCCAGTGTTCCATGGCATCAGGTCTGCTGTCACATTATCATGATTCTAGTTTTGGCTTTCGTTGTAGACAAAAGTATCTTTCCTTGCTTGTCAGATTGCGGTTCCAGTGTTACTCCACAGTATTCTTCCAGTGCTTCTTTGCAGCAGTCATCTCATTGTAGGGGGGTTTTGTCCCACTGGGTTTTCCTTCTCTACTTGATCATTGCATTTGTACATGAGTACCTGATCAGGCCTTGTTGTCGGGACTCATATTTACATAATAATTTTCTTCTCCCTAAGTTGCACTTATGGGGGGGTGTTGGTGTAATTAATATTTAATTACACTTTGCATAAGTTTACTTAGGTAATTATTTAATTCCTAGGTTAATTAGTTGTCATCCTTATCTTGTTGAGCTATCTTGTTGCTCAAGATAAGATTAGGGTTATGCATCTTTTCTTTTATAAAGCAAATCATTATCATGTAATTATTGTATTCCTGAATAATATTATGTTGCACATCCTTTTGCAACCTCTTTGTTTTTTCCGTTTTTCTCTTCTGTGGAAGGATATTCTAGTTTGCAAATTTGATCTTGGTTTCTAATAGAAGGTACTTAGAACTCTTCCTAAATATTATAGTCAAAGTTTTTGATATTGAGGAATTACAAAATTTTAATCAATATACTAGAGGTTAGTTGTATGGATTTTTAATTGCTTTTGAGATGAGATAATTCAGTACAAGTAATGCAAAAGTTGAGACTACTTTTAAGGTTGGAAAATTAAAAAAAACTGTGGAATCAGATCAGGAGGATCTTGATGATGTGGAAGTAAACTTTGTAAGGAGAATGAAAAAGGGTACTGGTAAGTTTCCTTTCAAATGTTTCAGTTGTGGAAAGATAGGTCATTATGCTTCAAGATGTCGAAAGAGAGCCTTGAATGAAAAAAATAAGGAGAACAAAGGTAAGATGATTAAGAAAAGTTATTATATTAGAGAAGATACAAGTATATCTAATGATGAATCTTATTATGGGGATGATGAGGATGGTGAATGCTTGTTCATGGATTTAAAAGATGAAACTAACTCTGGTAACTCTGAGAGATGTGTGAAGGAAAATGCTCCAGAAGTAAGTGCTAATACTGAAGGCACCTTGGTGTCCTCTTTTCATGCTAGATAAGAGAAGAACTACTGGATCATTGATAGTGGATGCTCTAATCATATGACCGGTGATAAGAGTAAGTTTTCTAAACTTGAAAAATATGGAGGACTTGTTAGGTTTGGTGATGATACATCTACTAAGATATGTGGGAAAGGTTCAATCAATTTTGATGGCAAGAATAACAATGATGATGTTCTTTATGTTAAGGGTTTAAGACATAACCTCTTGAGTGTTGGAAAATTGTGTAGCAAAGGATACAATCTTAAGTTTCAGGATGATGGCTGTGATATCATAAAAGGCTCCAAAACTGTGGTTGCTACTAGAAGAAGGATAGATGGAAATGTTTATCAACTAAAAGGTATTGACGGTTATTGTTTCATGACTCAAATAAATGAGAGTTGGCTATGACATAGGAGAATGTGTCACATAAATTTTGATACCCTAGTGAGAATAAGTTCAATTCAAGTTATGAGATATGTGAAAAAGATTACAAAGCCTAGCAATGGTGTTTGTAAGGACTGCCAAGTTGGAAATCAAGAAAGAAGAAGTTTCAAAGTCAAAGAACAATCTTCTACTAGATTGTTGGAATTGGTACATACAGATATTTGTGGTCCTATGAGAGTAAGAAGTCTTCAAGGTGACAGGTACTTCATGCTATTGATTTATGATTATTCTAGAATGACATGGGTTAATTTTCTCAAAGAAAAATTAGAAGCTCTAGATAAGTTTTTAGCATTCAAAGTTATGGTTGAGAATGAAATGGATATGAAAATAAAATGTTTGAGGGTTGACATAGGTGGAGAGTTCACCTCCAATGAGTTCAATAGATTTTGTGAGAATCATGGAACAAAGATGCATTTATTTGCTCTTATAACTCCTTAGTAGAATGGAGTGGTTGAAAGAAAGAATAGGGATTGTTCAAGAAGCTGGAAGGAAAATGATGAAAGAAGGAAATCTATCAAAAGTGTACTAGAGAGAAGCAATTCATACTATTGTTTACATACTTAACAAAGTGAAAGCAAGAGAAAACAACACAAATTATCCCTATGAGCTATGGTATGGAATGATTCCTAACGTCAAATACTTTAGAGTGTTTGGAAGCAAATGCTTTATCAAAAGAGATGAAGAAAACTTAGGCAAGTTTAATGCAAGATCTGATGAAGGTATCTTCCTTGGATATTCTACTAGAAGGAAAGCTTAATAGTGCTACAGAAAGAGGTTAAGAAAGATTGTTGAGAGTGCAAGTGTCAAGGTTGATGGAGACATACAGAAGAACTCAGTGGTAATAGATGGATATGAATCAAAAGATTCTTCTCGTAGAGAAGAAGAAAAGGCTAAAGAAAAAGAAGTATAGATTGAAGAGGAAGAAACTCTAGAAAAGGTTCCTAAAACTCCTAAGTATGTGCAGAAGAATCATTTTGAAGAATATGTTATTGGTGACAAGAACAATGAAGTACTAACAAGAAGGAAAGTTGCAAAAGAATAGGTAAATATATGTTTACTCTCTAAAGTTGAACCCAAAATAGTGATTGAAGCATGCAAGGATGAGTATTGGATCAAGGCTATGGAAGAAGAACTAATGTAGATTGAGAAGAATCAGACTTGGTAACTTATGCCAAGACCAACAAACAAGACTATGATAGGAACTAGGTGGGTATTCTAGAACAAATTGAATGAGAGTGGATAAGTGGTAAGAAACAAGGTAAGGGTTGCGTGTAGAGGTTACTCACAAGTAGAAAGAATAGACTTTGAGGAAACATTTTCTCTAGTGGAAAAAATGGAAGCTATTAGGATTTTTTTAGCTTTTACAGCACGTAAGGATTTCAAAGTTTATCAAATGGATGTGACGTATACTTCTTGAATGGAGAATTGGAAGAAGAGGTATACATAGAACAACCAAAAGGATTTCAATTATTAGATAAATTGGATATGATCTATAGATTGAAGAAGGAATTATATGGATTGAAGCAAGCTCCTAGAGCTTGGTATGCAAGGTTAGATAGGTACTTTCTACAACAAGGATTCAATAAAGGTACCAAAAATAGCAATCTTTACTTCAAAGTTGAAAGAGATCAAATCTTGATTGTGGTTGTGTATGTTGATGACATAATTTTTGGAGGAAATGAAGCTATGTGTAAGATATTTGTAGAAGAGATGCAAAAAGAATTTGAAATGACAATGTTTGGGGAGATGAATTTCTTCCTTGGGCTACAAATCAATTAGATAGATAAAGGTATTTTCATTTCACAATCAAAGTATGTTAAGGAAATTTTGAAAAGTTTGGAATGGAAGATTCTAAACCAGTATGTACCCCTATGGTTACTGGTTGCAAGCTGAGAAAGAATGATGAATCTTCCAAGGCTGATCAGAGGAAGTAAAGATCAATGATTAGAGGACTAATATACCTAGTTGCTACTAGACCGGATATCATGCATGCATTTTGACTTGTGGCTAGATTTTAGGAAGATCCTAAAGAGTCACATGTTGCAGTAGTGAAGAGGATATTTAGATACTTGAAGGGAACTCCAGATCATGGCTTGTGGTATCCAAATGATATTGACTTTACTCTGAGTTCTTACATAGATGTAGATTGGATTGGTTGTGTAGATGACAAGAAAAGTACAAGTGGTGGTGCATTCTTTCTTGGATGTAGATTGGTGTCATGGCTAAGCAAGAAACAAGGTTCAGTGTCTTTATCTACTGTGGAGGAAAAATACATTGTGGCAACATCTTGCTGCACACAAGTGTTGTAGATGAGGCAAACATTAAGGGATATAAAAGTAGTAAATGATGAACCAATTTCTATCTTTGTGATAATACAAGTTCCATCAATATACCAAAGAATCTGGTAATGCATTCAAGGACAAAGCATATCTCAATCCGGTATCACTTTTTGAGAGAGAAGGTTGTAGAGAATGAAGTGAAGCTTGAAAATTTGCTTACAAAGGATCAAGATGTTGATATATTTACTAAGGCTCTTCCTAAAGAAACTTTTGAGTATCTCTAGGAGAAGTTGGGGGTTATTGCCCCTCCTTTGAAGTAGATGCATAAGGAGATGCATCAGTCTAGTGGATCTCAAGATTCATTCTTTGGTCTAGACTGATGTTGGTGGCTACCTCTCAAGGGGAGTAGGTAGTGGAATTATTGGTTGTTGCAGTAAAGATGAGTGAGATTTGTCATTGTGCAGTGGTTACTGATTGATACAGTTTGGTGTGTGCTCCTAAGGGGGAGTATGCAGAGCAGTAAAGGAAAGGAATTTGTAGAGTTGTGGTGAATAGTATGATTAATGTCAAAGGATAAGAATGAGTGATGCAAATATTTTTTCCCTTTTCATTGATGTCAAAGGGGGAGAGAGTAATGTGAAAAAATTAAAGGGGGAGAATGTCATGTGAAGAGAGAGTAATGGGCTAGTTGTGTAAGAGAGAGAAAGTAAAAGAAAAGAGAAGAGTTGGTATAGAGAAAGAGTATTGATGATCAAAGTTGTTGTGTTTGTTGTTGATGTTTTTTCACATCATGTGTTACCATCAATGACAAAGTGGGAGATTGCTACAAGTATGTGCAGTTGGTGTTGTCATTGATGTCAAAAAAATTCTATATTGTCATTGGTGTCAACTGTATGAGCAGGATTTTGTTGCAAGGATGTGAGAAAATGGTATTGTGGTGTTGTCTCTAATGATGCTTTGAGTAGTTGCATTATGTTGTCATTAGTGAGCTAGTGGTTGTTGAGAATGTGTGTCTCAAACTCACTATTGAAACCCTAGCTTAGTTGCTTGACTTCCCAAAATTTTATATTCATCATTCACCGTAGTACCGTTGGATGCAGTTAAGAGGGGTGCGGGATGCGGTGTTACCCACCATCCTACAACGGTCTTCTTCAACCTATACGGTAGTGCAGGAGGAGTCCTAACCCACAACTTTGTAGTGGTCCATGGAAGGTGCTGGTCGTAGAGCGGTGGTTACCCCGCCAACTTGTAACGGTGCTTGGAGAGGCTGGCGGGTGTGTGGGCCATCCCACCACCCTGTGATGGTCTAAGTGATAGCCTACAGTAGTGTGGGGAAAGTAGCCTACAGTATAGCAGTGAGCCCGCTATCCCGCGAAGGTCAGTCTAAGTGGCTTGCGATGGTGCGGTATCATACCGTCATCCCATAATGGTTAGTGAAGGTAACTTGCAGTGGTGCAATATGCATACCATCATCTCACAATGGTCAGTGGAGACAACTTGTGGTGGTGCGGTATAGATTCCATCATCTCATGATGGTCATGTGAGATGAAAGGTGAGTTGAGGGTAAAGCTTCATCGATGAGATATCCTTATATCAAGGGGAGATGTTACCTAGTCCCCTCGATACAATGATGGCAAATGGAAATGTAAGTTGATCAATGGTGATAGAAAGATGAGTTAGATGGCAACACGTGGTATGAAGTTATTCATTGATTTCACATCATTGTTGTGAATCAATACGATCATTGGCACAACGTTTTCAACCTGAAGTTGATAGTTGAAGTCCTTGATAACCATACAACTGCTTGCGAGATCTTGATGTTCATTGGTCAACAAGGCAGTACTAAGACATCGAGAGGTTAGGCCAACCTGAAGGAGGAGATATATAAATAGGGATAAAGAGAATGCTATAGTGTATTAGTTTTTTGATCATGGGTTGAAGGAGGTTATTGGTTGAAGCAAGAGTTAATGTAATGTTGCCGAATTGATTCTATGAATCGACACCTGAAAGAGCATAGCTCTGTGACTTGTATGTAATTTACATTTTACTGTAATACAAGAGATATTTGCTTTGGTGTGTGGGTTTTTTCCTGAAAGGGTTTTCCCACATAAATTATTGTTTTGATGTTTTATTGTCTATTCATGTTCTTAATATGTGCATCTTAAATGCACTCTAATTGCAAAGTTTTAAGTGGTTTTTCTGTATCTCTCTCTTGAAGATTAGTATTAGGAAGGAATTTTCCACACTCTGCATTCCTTTCAGTTGGTATCAGAGCTTGGCCAACTTTGTTGTCCTAGTGGGTAAGATGGGTTTTTTGTGATGATCTTGTTCAGTGGGAGTTCTGTAGAGAAATCTAGTTTATAACTTATTGCAGATTTAAGATAGTGATCACATCCTAAAGAATAGAGATTAAGAAGTTCAATGGTGACAATTTTGAGTTGTGGAAACTCAAAATGAAATATTTTCTCATGGATCAAGAGTTATGGGATGTAGTATCCTCTAACAAAACATCAACAAACTTGCAAGATGACTAGGATGCAATGGACTGGAAAGCCAAGGGTCTGATCAGACTGTGCTTGGCTGATTCAGTTCTCTTGAACATCCATGAAGAGAAGATAGTGAAAATTTTGTGGAAGAATATTGGTGACATTTATCAAGGGAAATCTCTAGTAAATAAGTTATTCCTGAGGAAGAAGTTGTATTCTTTGAAGATGGAGGAAGGAGTTTTTGTTGTAGATCATTTGAATGTGTTTAACCTGATTATTTCTTAGTTAGGTTCTATTGGTGTGAAGATAGACGACGAGGATTTTTGCATGCTCCTATTGTGTTCTTTTCCTGACACATGGGATCACTTGGTAATGGCTATTGGGAGTGAAACAACAACTTGAAAAATGGAAAATCTGGTTGCTTCACTATTGTTCGAGGAAATGCGAAGGAAGTTTTCTGAGATGGCCAAGGAGGCCCTTATTGTTCGAGGAAGATCAAAGAAGAGAGGCAAGAAGGAAAAAATTTCTAGATCCAAGTCAAAGGGGAGATCAAAGCCTCCTGGTAAAAATTCCAAGGTGAAATGTTGGAACTGTGGGAAAATTGGACACATTCAAAAAATTGTAAAGAGGAGAAGAAGAAGACAAAGAAAAATAGTTCTTCAAAAAATGAATCTTCTCAAAGCAATGTAGATGCCTTCATAGTAGCCTTGGAAACTTAGGCATCAGATGATGTTTGGCTAATTGACTCAGGTGTGTCCTTTCACATGACCTCTCATAGGGGTTGGTTCTCAAAGTATGAAAATTATGCTAGTGGAAGGGTGCATCTAGGTGATGATCCTCACTTGGAGATTGTTGGCCATGGAAGAGTCAAAATTTAGTTTCCTGATGGAAGAATAAAGGGAATCAATGATGTGATGCATATTCCAAGTCTGGCTCAAAATTTACTTTTTGTAAGTAAGTTGAATGATGTTGGCGTGCAATTCTCTTTCTTGAATGGTGTTTGTAGAATGACTAGAGGCTCTATGGTGTTGGATAAGGGTGCATGAATTGGCACTCTATATAAGTTGGATGCATGTGTAGTGCAGTGTAATAGTGCTTATGCAAAGTCAAGTAAATAAGATTATGTAGAGAAAGGAGGTGTCATTCCTGTGGGTGCTAATTCCTTAGAGGTGAAGCTCCCAATGGAGAAGACAATGTTGTGGCACTAGAGATTTGACCACATGGGTAAAAAAGGCTTAAAATCCTTGAAAAATAAAAGTCTGGTTGAAGGGCTTGATGATTGTAATCTTGAGTTCAATTTTTGTGAACATTGCATATATGGAAACACTGTGTTTCATTTTATTCTAGTCCTCATAAATCTTTTGGAATTATAGATTATATTCATATTGATGTGTTTTGTCTAGTTAATATTCCTTTGTTATCGAAATTTGTGTATTTTGTCTCGATCATAGATGATTATTCAAGGACATTTGTTTATTTTCTCAAAATTAAAACTGAAGTTTTCAGTTAGTTTAAGGAATTTAAAACCTTGGTAGAAAATCAAAATGGTAGAAAAATAAAGTGTTTGAGGATAGATAATGGTGGTGAGTTTTGTTCAACAAATTTTGATAAGTTTTGCAAGGACCATAGAATTAAAAGGCATAAAACAACTCCTTACACTCCACAACAAAATGGAGTTGTAGAAAGGATGAATAGTGTAACTAAGGGTTAAAAAAAGACAAAAACATTAGAAAAAGTCCTAAAAAAAGACTTAAAAAAATTGAAAAACGCCTTGAAGAAACCACAAAAAGATGTCAAACTGCTCAAAGAACGCAAAACAAAGTCACATTTCATCATGTCTGTCATATTAGTCAAGTCTTTTTCATTTGTCTGAACTACGTTGTCTCTGCGCATTTGCTACGTAGGCAAGACTCATTTTCGAGTCCCCGAGACATTAGGTCAATCCTTTTAGATTTTTCAAAATAAAATCATGGCACAATCTTTGGTCATCAAGACAAAGTCATTGGTCATGTCGAACTACGAGGTCTTTGAGTGTATGACATAGGCAAGGCCATCTATCGATGAGCCCCCGAGGCCACACTAGGTCAGTCCATTAGGGTTCATGACACTACACTGGCACACACATCAAAAGTATTCAAGTCAAGACAAATCATTTTACATATGGAAAAAATCCTAAAATAAAGAGAAACAATCATTTATTTCAAACATGACAATCACATCAACATGTCAAAGGAAATTGACATACCGTCAACACAAGTCAAACTTGGTCAGAACAAGTCAAAATCTTGGTTATCTTTCAGATGTGTCCTTCTGAAGAATAGCCTCTATCATTTATGCCTTAGGATGTGTCCTTCCTAGGCATCATCATTGTCATCCGACATTTTGAGGGATCCTTGGACTTTTGACAGTTTATGAGGATCATGAAAAATGCATGTGAATGATGCCTATGCATGAGAATCCAAAGACAAACATGATTGTTCCCCTAGTCAAGTTGAATACCAATTGGTAGGTGATGACAATATTGTTTGACGTGGGAAGGATGCATCCCGAAACAATGTGAGGATGACAATAATGTGATGAAAGTGTCGAGGTCTATAGCCAGGCCAGGAACAAGGTCAAGTAATGTTTTGGATAATGTGCTTGAATAGATTAGACTTGTTGCATTTGGAATGACTTGGTTAGGACTAAAAGGGATGATTTAGTATCCTTAGACCATTTGACAAGGGAAAGCCAAGATAGGTGACAGACATGAAAGGATGAGAGGTGGCCTTGGTAAAGGACGAGAGACATGAGACTAAGGGAATTGTCATATGATTTTCAAGGACTATGTCACATAAGGATAATGAGGTTATGTTAGTAATGACATGACATTTCACAGATAATGTATGACCAAAGGATAGGCATGTCAAAAGTTCTCCCAAAGCATGATTTATGTGTGCCAGTTTTATGTCAAGACCAAGGTAGGTGGGAAAAATGCACAGAAATGATAGGACTTAGATGGACATAAATGTCATGAGGAAGGCATGGGAAATGAGATGACTTGCCCCCAAGTGTAAAAGTCCACATAGATGATTTATTTTACACATGACACCTATTTGCCAGGTTTTCATCAGGGTACTTATCCAGGGCGGCTGTTTGCCATGTTTTCACCATTGGATGAAATTTTTCTCTTTACTATTTTCTTGACTTTTTTATTTTTTTGGTGTCACCAAGACACCTATTTTCCAGGTTTTCATCAGGGTGACGATGCTTTACATTTTTCAATTTTTTTGTATTTCTAATTTTGTGGATAGCCTGGATGCTTTAGATGACCACTGACTATTCTGAATCCACTGACGGTGCTGATGTAGAGACTGGTGCCATGATATGCCAATAATGACCTTGCTGAAGGAGTTATTTTGTCAGGATCATAGCACTTCCATACAACTGATCGATGTCATTGTGATCCTTTCTGATACTAGAGTTGGCCTTATCAGAATACACACATCGCGATAGAGTGCCATGAGAGTCCTTATGGTAAAGAGTTGCTGCCAAGATGTGACGGATGTGTGACATGGGATTTTTGGACTTTAGACGATATGTAGGATTATGACGAATGATGGTAGACGTGGAAAGGTTGTTTGGACATTTGGATGAATCACTTTTTATTTTCCAAACTTGGGATGGTGGATGACAAATTTTGGAATTTTGATTGGGACGATGTTTGGAACCAAGACTTTTATATGCCTTGCTTGATGACCATTTTGAAGGAGGTGGACATGTGTTATATGTGGGAGTCCTCTTATCTTGTGGCTCCACATTATAATTAACTTTTTCTTTTGACACATTTTATTTTTTTGATCCACTTGTCTTTGGGATCCATTTCATTTGTCCATTTGTCTTTTTGTTTGATTCAATGGCCTTTGACATTTGACTGTGATCTTTTGATTTGTATGACTTTTGTTTTTGTTGGTTCCAAAGGGAAGGTTTAAGATGTTGAGAATGACAGTTTATGGTGTGGGTGGATGAGGTGTTGGCAACAATCTTATGACAAGGATTTCTCATGGACTCTATTTTGACGTTTGTATCTGATAAGGTTTCCTCCAGTATTGAGGAGGTTCCACTGACATCGTTTTATTTTCTAACTGAAGAATAGCCAAGACCTTGATGTCTGTAATTTTCCTAAAGTTGTATTGGTTCTTGAATGCTTTGCTCATGTATTCCTAGTCCTTTGCCTTGATAATGCATGCTTTGACAGATTCTATTTGCAATGGCGTATTTGTTGTTTTGAAAGCAAGATGCTAACCCATCATGATGTATGTGGACACTGTTACTTGGAATATTTTCGTATGCGAGGAAGCCTGCTCTGACAAAATAGATGACCTTAGTTGATCAAGTGTCTTAGCTTCATTGTCATGTTGGACATATTTCTGACTGATATCTTTGGTCTGATCTTGTGACATGTCAGGTTTAGATGATTCTATTGGTGCTTCCAAGTTGATGTCGAAGCCATCATTATGGTCAGTGTCATAGAGTCCAGTAAATTCAGCTATAGCTTGATCATTTTCAAATATGCCCATAATGGAAGGCTCTTGTTCTTGAGGAATATCGTCTATGTGTGTCATGGAGGCAAGTGTCTCATTTTGGAAAGTGTCAATAATCAAGGCCTGTATAGGATTGGAAAGTGTTTGATCATGAATGGCGTAAAGGTCAAGGAGTGGATCATTTTGGATTTCTTGGTCAATGGTAGGGTCTTGGTCAAAGATGGGGTTGTCATGGATGATATAATCAGAAATAGAATTGTTGTTAAGGATAGGTGTGTTTTGGATGTTGTGATTGTCTTGAAGGACTTCTTGAATGGAATTTAAGATATGGTCATGGGATGGGCTACCTTGTTCTTGACATGAGGGTGACATTATAAGGTCAAGCTTTGGGATTTCATTTTGACATGTATCCTCAAGTTTAGACAATGGGATGTTCCTTTGAGTAATGACAAAATTTCCATGACTAGATGTGGCTTGTGAGGGGGTGACTTGAAAAGGATTAATGAATGAAGGACTAGGATAGGACGTGGAGACTTGGATTGGACTAGTATGTGAAGGACTAGGATTTGACATGGAGACTTGGACTGGACTGGTGTGTGAAGGACTAGGATAGGACATGGAGACTTGGACTGGACTAGTGTGTGAAGGACTGGGATAGGACATGGAGACTTAGACTAGACTAGTATGTGAAGGACTAGGATATGACATGGGGACTTGGACTGGACTAGTATGTGAAGGACTAGGATAGGACATGGGGACTTGGACTAGACTAGTGTGTGAAGGATTGGGATAGGACATGGAGACTTGGACTGCACTAGTATGTGAAGGACAAGGATATGACATGGGGACTTGGACTAGACTAGTATGTGAGGGACTAGGATAGGACATGGAGACTTGGATTGGATTAGTTGGTGACGACATAGGATATGACATGGAGACTTGGAATGGATTGGTGTAAGGTTGACTAAAATGGGATGTGGAGACTTGGAATGGATCAATATGGTATGATGTGGGGACGTGACATGAGTTGGTAGATGGTTGATAAGGCATGTAGAATTGGATGGGATTGATAGTTGAAGGACTAGCATATGATGTGGAGACTTGAAATGGACTAGTGGACAGTTGGTTTCCCTTGTCAAAGTTAGGATAAGGGTGATTAATGGATGTTTGTTGTGGACTAATGCCATGGATGGTGTTAAGTGAATTTTGGTAGTAAGGATAGATGGATGGAGGACTAGGACTCATGGATTGTTGGTACAAAGGGCATTGATTTTTGGTTTGGAGGAATTGTCTCTTAAAGTCGAAGACTTGTTGGTATTGACCTCTATAGAGTAACTGGTATTCAACTTTACTAGCAAGGCTATCAATATTTTGTTGAAGGGAAGACAAGGTGGTGGATGCCATGATGTTAAATGTAGAGTGATAATGACATTTGTATAAGGGAAATTACTAATGCAAGGTGATAAAATTTTCAAGAAAGGATGCCAAATGCCAAGGTGACAATGAAGAATAATTTGAAAATGTTGACTAAGGAAAATGACCAATGCCAAGTCTAGATGCCAAATGAGTACTATGATGCAAAGTATAGGTGAAAAATGAGGACTAAGATGGACAATATTTGGAGAAATTTTTTCCTAACCACTCTAAGCTTGACTTATGTCTCAATTTAGGTTATCAAAGGACTTGCTAAGGGGACTAAATGACAAGGTCGAAATGATGAGTGAGCCTGCCTAACTAGACTATTGAGTTGGAGGTTCTCACAAAAAGGACAATGACCGAAAAGAGGAATAATGACTAAGTCCCAAGATAACCTAGTTTTGAAAGCAATGACGTTGCAAATTGTGCTGAGATTTTCCTAATCCAAAGTATGTAAGAATTAAAACCTAGGGACAAGAATGCAAACTAATGGTCGAAAGTTTTGAGCAATTTCAAAGTTGGTTTATGATAGAATCCCCTTGGAAATAGTGTTTGAAAAAAGACTGACAAAGTATAGACTCAAATTTGAATTTGTATGAGGGTATTACTTGTGACAGGAAAATGCGTCGTTTGAGGCCTCAAATGCATCACAATGTCTCGAATGCGGTTTGGTTTGAATGAATGCGGCTCTGGGACTGACAAATGCGACTTAATTTAGTAGATATGGCTCTTTGAGGTTTAGATGCGTCACAATGTAGACAGATGCAGTGTTTGAGATATCAAATGCGGTTTAGCAGTGAGATTGCGTCTCAGTAGTTCTCAAATGTGTTGCAAAAAAGCGAATGCATTTCAACAATTGCGACATAGTTTGTTTTCTTGATGTATTGAGAGAAAATTTGATCTGTCTAATGGTGAATTTTTTGTTCAGAAATGTAAATGTGGTGAAGAATGTTTGAGAAATCCAGCAAGCACTTGACAAGCACAATGTTTTGAGTGTAAGCAAGCACACATAAGACAAGTACAATCCTAAAAGGCCAATAGGCCAAGGGTTTGTATACTTGATATAGCCCACCGATATCCCCCAGATTGGTGATAAACACCTTTCCTTCTCGAGAGAGGATAGCTTAGAATTTTGGTGGCATTGGCTCCCCTCCACGGCTCATTAACGTCATTCGAGCACACCAAATTCAAATTCTTGGGTAGTGACTTCCCAAGAACTGCTATCTCTACTCAAGGGGATCAGTAGTGAGTGTCTTCGGGCATGATATTGTACCCTGCACTATATCAAGCAATGGCCAAAGAATGGTTGGACTCTAAAACAAGAGGTGTTTAATACGGGCATTTTGTTCATAGGGCATGATCCATGCGGCGAGAGTCCCCTTTCGGATCCATCTCATCGGAACCATACACGTGATTCTTGGGCTTTCCCCAAGAATCCACTTGTATATACTGGATGGAAGTCCCTCGGTGTTAGGGTGCTACCGGTCTAAGTCATCCTAGTGTGAGTACTTTTTCCCACCAGAACAGGCCCAAGTTCTAGTGTTAGTAACCGTTTCTCTTACACCCAGGATCACCTGAAAGTACAAGGGGAGAGGATACTTCAATTACTAAGTCGTGAGGGTAATAACATATAAAAATGGGTCTGGTTTTTTTGATCACCAAGTTTTCATAAGGTGAGAGCATAATCACTTACCATCTTGCAAACACATTCAGGCAAAGTATAAACACAAGTTCATTTTATGTGCACCAACATAAATGTTCCTAAATTAAAATGAAAACAAGTGGTTTTGAGAGATAAATCTTTGACAAGCGTAGCTGCGAAACCACATGTCAGTAGTTTGAATGTATGTCTTTGACCCACAATGAACTCCAATGCCACATGTTGCAAATCCCGATTAGTAACACAAAACCTATGTTAGGTAGAATGTAGGAAATAACCAGAATGCAGAAGAAAAACCAGATAGTAAACAAAAAAGAGCAAAAAAAATAAAAAAAATTGAATGCAAAAAAGAAGAAAATCTTACCAGGCAAATGCGTCACGACAGAGCGAATGCGTCGCTCTGTGTTGCAAATGTGGCTTGGGAGTTCAGATGCGGCTTTTTGGACTTCGTTTGCAGCACAACAAAGCGATTGCATCATTCCAGAGGCCTAATGCGTCGCTCTGTACCTGTACCTGCAAAAATGACAAAGAACAAACAAAACTGTACAAAAATAATAAAAAGAAACAGAGTCGGGTTCACCAATGTAACTAAGGGTTAAATTTAGGTTAGATTAGATGTTAGAAAATCAAAAAAGACTAAGAAACCCAAAGAACTATGAAGTACAAAGGAAATTAAATAAAAGAACGATTATACCTATTCTTCTAATCTTCCATGATTACCTCCATAGCACCTTCTAACTTGTTGATTGTCGTGTTGCCCTCAGACCGAATGTGCGAGCAATCTTTGACGAAGTCCTACACAAGCTTTGAAGGATTTGAATCTAAATGCCTATGCCTATGACAATATGATAAAAATTCCTATGCCTACATATGCCAAAACTTAATGGAATATGACAATAAATGCTGCAATTTCTATAAAATCTCTAAGTGTCAGTGTGTAATCTAAAAATGAGAGCAAAATAGCATTTTATAGAAAATGCCATTTTGAATGGACGGACGAGATCGAATTTTGACAGAGACCTAAAATCAGAGGACGAGATTAAATCTGATAATCCCTAATCAGGGTTAGGGAAAAATCCTTAAACGAGTGGTTGAGATGTCATCTAAGAAGATCGAATCGGCGGTGGAGAATAAATGAGATAATTAATTAGAAAATAAAGAATTTCGAAGATCAAGAAGATAAAGTCTGCCTAATTTGTGAGATTCAAAAAATCAAGAAGATAAGAGTTGAACTGAAGATCATATTTGAAAAATCAAGAATCTGCCCGATTACTTGATTTTTTGGAGGAATATTACCATATTGAATTAAATTAATTCAAAATATGGATTTTGTGAAATAATAAATAATCGATTTTTAGATTATTTACTAAAATGAACTAACAGTCAAGAATGTGATATCATTTTAAATAATTAACTTATTTAAAATGAGAGAAATGTTAATTTTGACAATTAAATAATTAAAAATAATTATTTAATTTAGAAGATATGATTTAATAATTAAATAAAATAATAAATTCATTTAATTATGAGAATTAGTGACATATTAAATAAATAAATGATATTCATTTATTTAATAATTAGGAAGAATAAATGAATAAAGGTAATTAAATAAATTAATAAATTTATTTAATTGTAAGAAGATAATAAACCCTTTGTGACGTATTGAATAAATAAATATAATTTATTTATTTAATAATCATGAAGAATACAAGAGACATGAATTAATTAAATAATAATGTATTATTTAATTAATAGCTGAATGTGGACAAAGGACATAATTAAATGTCATAATTATGCTAGGATGAAAGTGGTAAAAATAGAGCTTGCAGGCCTAGGTCATTTTTATGTGTCTACAAATAGAACACTGTTTGAAAGGGTGAGAAGTATGCTGAGTAGTGCTAGTCTGGAATAGAAGTTCTAGGTCGAGGCTATAGTTACAACAAGCTATTTAATTAACATATCTCCCACTTCGGTGCTCATGAATAAGACACCTATGGAAGTGTGGTCTAGTAAGAAGCCCTTGTTGGGACACATTAGAGTCTTTGGCTGTGAGGTGTATGCATATGTGCCTAGTGAAAATAGATCTAAAGTAGAGAACAAGGATGTAAAGTGTATCTTCATTAGTTATGGAATTGGTGTGAAAGGGTACAAGCTTTGGAACCCAGTTACAAAGAAGGTGTTGTATAGTAGAAGTGTGATCTTTCGTGAGCTGAAACCTTCTACAGTTGATCTGCAACCATAGGTTAAAGAAGTAGAAAAGGAGGTAGTTGAATTTCCTCTTACTCTAGATAAGGATGAATTGCGTACTCCTGGTGGACCTATTAGTGAGGAGAGGTCAAGTAGCTCTAAAAATTATAATTAAGAAGAAGAGCCTTAGCCTTAGCTTGTGAGAAGGTCTACATGTACTAAGCAACAACCTAAAAGGTTTGGATATTCTATGTTAGATTCTTGTTGTGCCTATGCTTTGATTGCTAAAACTGATGAGCCTAGGACTGTTAGAGAGTCTATGGGTATGTATGATTTAGATTCCTGGTTGGAAGCCATGAATGAAGAAATGACATCATTGAAGAAGAATGATACATGGAATCTGGTACCTTTTCCAGAAGGACGAAAGCTTGCTATATGTAAATGGGTGTTCAAGAAGAAAATTGGTCTAGATGGTAGTGTTGAGAAGCATAAAGCAAGGTTGGTCGCGAAAGGTTATTCCTAGGTGGAGGGGATTGATTATGGAGAAATATTTTCTCTTGTAGCTAAGTTGATGTCTATCAAATTTCTATTGTCACTTGCAGTTGTATATGACTTAGAAATTGAACAGATGGGTGTGAAGACAACATTTCTTCATGGTGATTTGAAGGAAGAGATTTACATGTCCTAGCTAGAGCACTTTGTTGAAAAAGGTAAGGAAAACTTGGTTTGCAAATTAAAGAAATACCTGTATGGTTTGAAGCAGTCACCTAGAATGTGGTACCAAAAGTTTGATACCTAGTTGTTGTCTTTGGGATTTGTGAGATCAAAGTCTGATCATTGTGTTTACTTTAAGACTGAAAAATGGTTGTCTTCTTATTTTTTGGAAAAATGTGTCTCGACGTTGCAATTATATAACAATTATTGTTGATAGGATATATATATATCCTAGTTACACCAATAGGTGTAATATATAATGGCAGCAAGGGGGGAGAGTGGGATGCATGTGAACAATTTTTTGTTAATTTTTTTAGGAAACTTCTAAAATGGCTGACATACATTAGTTAAGTGATACATTGTAAATCTAGATTGCTAATCATTAGGTTCTAGATCTAGTGATGTATATTTTGTTGGATTGTCTTGCCCTAGAATGTAACCCTATTTTATGAGGGCACTGTATTATGGCTGCGGTAGAGAGAGACGATGATGTATTTTGAGAGTCTGATAGCAGTCGTGTTGTCTCTTGATCTCTGAGTGGTGATACTCCTGTGAGAATCTTGCTCTGCAAGTATATTGTAATATTTATGATTTACTGAATAATATAATGGGTGGCTTTTGGAGTGTGAGGTTTTTCTCTTGAAAGGGTTTTCCCCAAGTAAATCACTGTGTCATGGTATGCATGATATTTGTGTTTATTTATGTTTAACTTTCTATAATTCTTAAAGATCTGTAAAAGTTTTGCATTATTCTCCTCTCGAGATTAGTGTAGGAAGTTGTTCTGCTACCTTAGCTTCCTTACAAGTGGTATTAGAGCTTGATCACCTTTGGTTTTAGTTGTGGGTTGTTGGGTTTTTTGAACTAATCTAGATTTGAGTGGGAGCTTGTGCAGAAGATACTTTGTGATCTTGTTATAGGAATTTTTAGATAGAAAGTTCATCTGAGAGAATAGAGGTGGATAAATTTTCTAGAAATAATTTTGAAATGTGGAACCTGAAGATGGAGGACCTGTTGATAGATCGAGATCTGTGGGATGTTGTTGATGAGAATGTTTCAAGGCCTGTAGATCTTACTCAGGTTGCTCAATATGATCTTATGGATCGTAAAGCCAAGGGTCTAATTATATTATGCTTGAAATACTCTATTTTAATTAATGTCCATGAGGAGACCTCTGCACATAAACTATGGAAGAACCTTGGTGAGATGTATCAGGCCAAATATTTAGTGAACAAGATTTTCTTGAGAAAGAAGTTGTATTCCTTGATAATGGAAGAGGGTGGACGAATCACAGACCACTTGGAAGCATTCAATATGCTGGTGGCTCAATTGGAATCTGTTGGTGTCAAAAATGATGATGAGTAGAAATGTCAGATCTTGCTTTGTTCTTTGCCTGATTCGTGGGATTCTCTTGTTATGGCTATTGGGAGTACTTCTATAATTTTGAAGACTAAATATGTGATGGGTTCTTTCCTTTTTGAAGAGATGAGGAGGAAGGTATCCATCATTGCCAAGGTGGCCCTAAATGTTTGTGGAAGACCTAAGGAAAAAATCAAGAAGAAAGAGAAGCATGACAAATCCAAGTCTACGGGGAGATCTAAATCTCCTGTAAAGTCCAAAGTTATTTTCTAGAGCTGTGGTAAGCCTGGGCATGTTTGTAAGGAATGCAGAGAAGAAAAAGAAGAAATTTGATTCTAATTCTTAGTTTGAGAAGGAAGATGGCAACACATGCATTGCAACTTTAGCAACTCATGCAGGTAATGATGCATGGTTAATTGACTCAGGTGAATATTTCCATATGACCTTTAATAGAGATTGGTTTTGTGAATATGAAGAATTTGATGGAGGTAAGGTGTACTTGGGTGATGATTCTCATTTAGACATTGTTGGCTATGGTAACGTTAAAATCAAGTTTCTTGATGGTAAAATAAAAAGGATTAATGGTGTGTTGCATATCTCTGGATTAGCATGAAATTTGTTATCTGTAAGCAAACTAATAGATGCATGTGTGTAGGTAGTATTTTCTGATAGAGGGTGCAAGATAGTCAGAGGTGCTATGGTGATTGCTAGAGGTATCAGATATGGCACATTGTATAAGCTAGATGCATGCACTATTGAGTGCAATAATACTTCTATGAAAATAAATTCCGTGGAAGAGGTGTGGGTTTCACCTTCAACAGATGGTCATGTTCATTTTTGTGAGCATTGCATTTATGGAAAACAAAACCATGTTCATTTTTACTCAAGTTCTCATAAATCTTTTGGTGTATTGGATCTTATTCATTTTAATGTGTTTGGTCCTATAGATGTTCCTTCGATTGGTAAATCCACATATTATGTTTCATTTATTGATGATTATAGTAGAAGGACATGGGTGTATTTTCTAAAGAGTAAATCTGAAGTTTTCAGTCGATTTAAAGAATTTAAAGAAATGGTTGAGTTGTAGATTGGAAAGAAAATAAAATGTTTGAGAGCTGATAGTTGTGATGAATTTTTCTCTAATGATTTTAATAGATGTTGTAAAGATTGTGGTATTCATAGGCAGAAGACAACTCCATATTCTCCACAACAAAATGGAGTTGTAGAAAGAATGACAAAGACACTAATGGAGAAGGCTAGAAGTATGTTGAGTGGTGCTAGCATAGAACAAAGGTTTTGGGTTGAAGCTATTGCCATTGCCTGTTACTTGATTAACATGTCTCCTACATTAGCTCTTTTTGATAAGACACCTATAGAGGCATGGTCGGGTCACAAGCCTTCATTAAGACATCTTAGAGTTTTTTGTTACGAGGAATATGCACATGTGCCAAAGGAGAAGCATGTTGGACTTAAGGAACATTGAGAGGGGGGGTGAATCAGTGTTCAACAATATTTAAATTTCATTTCAGATCTTAAACCATTTACAACATTTCAATAGAAGCAAAGATTCAAGCACAAGAAGGAAACAATCAAAATACCATAACACCAATATTTTTATGTGGAAACCCTATTAGGGGAAAAACCATGGTGGAGGTTAATCCATAATTTATACTCTATTAAAAGTATGAAGAAAAGGGAATGCACATGCATTCAGGCACATTACCTAGAGCTCACTGCTCAAAAAAAGGAAGGATCGCTGCATTACAAAATATTTGAATTACAATGAATGGTTGACCTAAGAAAGTAGCATTTGCAAATGCCTGATATCAGTTCCGGTGAAGCTCATAGATCAGACTTTGGACCTTCTGTCTGATTCTGTACTTTTCTCTACTCTACCTTAATTCGCTTCACAAAAATACTCTTCTGCACAAGAAAAATTTGCTCAACTAATCTTTTGATATTCACACACACATCTGCTCTACTCTTCACACCCATTCATACATCAAAATGAATTGCCCGAACTCACATATATATCCACTATCAAGGATTTAGTAGCTTTATGTTGGCTTCGGCGAAATTAAAAATATTTTCCAATTGTTGGTTGAATTCACATTTAATATTTGATGTGAACCCATCAAAGTCAGAAAATGTTATGCTAGGACCCAAAAAAAATGTTTGAACACAAAAATATTTAAACAATTACTCCTTATACATCCACGACATTCTACATTCACCGATTCGACCACAATGAGAAAATAAACAGAAAAATCATCCTACTGGATCTCCTAACTCATACATTGATTAATGCAACATCATAAAACTTAACAATAAGATAAAATAGATGCTCAAAAACCTTCCTCGAGATCCACAACCTAAAATGATAATCCGGTGAAGCATATAGATCGACATACTAACCAGATACCCTGTTCTTCATTCTCTCTTCCGCTAAAACTCCGTTCTTCACTATGCCTGCTGGTAGGAACAAATTCTTATCTGCAGACCAAAATAATGACTTAGGTTGCCATCAATGAAAACACTAGAATCAATAAGCCAACAAAGCAAACAAAGTTGGAGAACAAGGCTATGAAATGTCTCTTCATGAGATACAGTTATGGTGTGAAAGGATACAAGCTTTGGGATCTAGTTGCATAGACGGTAATATATAGTAGAAGTGTTATTTTTAGAGAAACTAAGCCTTCTTCTGTTACATTGCAGCCATAACAAAGTAAGAAGGAAGATGTGATTCATTTTCCTTCTACACCTGAGAAAGTTGAATTGAGGACCAAGGATAGACAAGAAGTTGAGGAGAGCTCATCTAGCTTTGGATCTTCAGAAGAAAAGGAAGAACCTCCAACTCAACTTGTTTGTAGGTCTACAAGGCATAAACAACCACCTTATGATTGGAGATGTATTTTTTCTTTGAATACTAACATGGATGAACCCAAATCTATAGAAGAGGCATTAGGTATGAATGATGTAGAATCCTAGAAGATTTATATGGATGAAGAAATGGCATCTTTGAAAAAGAATGATACATGGGATCTTGTACCATTTCCTAAAGGATAAAAGCTTTTTGGTTGAAAATGGGTGTTCAAGAAAAATATTGGTTCAGATGGAGGTATTGAAAAGTACAAGACAAGGTTGGTTGTGAAAGGTTACTCTGAAGTTGAGGGTGTTGATTATGGTGAGATTTTCTCTCCTATTGAAAAAATGACATCCATTAGATTTTTGCTTGCTATTGCTATTTCTTATGAATTAGAGGTTGAGCAAATGGATGTGGAAACTACTTTCCTTCATGGTGACTTGGAGGAGGATATTTATGTGACACATCCAGAGCACTATGTGGTGAAAGATAAAAGTAAATTGGTTTGCAAATTGAAGAAATATTTGTATGGCTTAAAACAAAGTCCTAGGATGTGGTGCCAAAAATTTGATACATATGTCTTGAGTTTTGAATTTGAGCGTTCTAAATCAGATCATTTTATTTATTATAAAACTGATGGTGATTATTTCCTATTTATTGCATTATATGTTGATGATATGCTATTTATTGGCAAAGGGAAAGGTGTGATTTCAGAATTGAAATCTCAACTTGCTGCTAAGTTTGAAATGAAAGACCTTGGTGTAGCTAGGCACATTGTTGGGATGAAAATTAAAAGAGATAGAGTGAACAGAAAGCTATGGCTTGGCCAAAGTATGTCAATTCAATTTTATAGAGATTTAACATGCAATATTGTAGACCATTGTGTGTTCCCCTTTCTATTAGAACACAATTATCTATTTCAGATTGTCCAACATTTCCATCAGAGATGGAAGACATGAGTAGAGTGTCTTACTAGAGTGCAATTGGAAGTTTGATGTATGCTATGGTTTGTACTAGACTAGACATTGCTCAAGCAGTGGGATTTCTTTCTAGATATATGTCTAATCCTGGTAGAGTTCATTGGGATGCAGTTAAAAGGGTCTTTGAATATTTGTGTTGTACTTCAAATTATTCCTTGTGTTATCATAGTAACATGATTGAAGATGATATTTCCCTTGATACTCATGGTTATGTGGATTCAGACTGAGCACGTGATATTGATAGAAAATGATCCACTAGTGCTTATATGTTTACATTATTTGGTGGTGCAATGAGTTGGATGAGTAAGTGACAGGCTATGGTTGCTTTGTCCACTATTGAAGCAGAGTATATGGTAGCTAATCATGCTTGTAAAGAAGCCATTTGGATTAAGAGACTATGTTAAAATATTGGAATAGAACAAGGTGCGGTGACAATTTATTGTGATAGTCAGAGTGCAATATGTCTAGCCAAGAACCTGACATTTCATGCTAGGACCAAGCACATTGATGTATAGTATTATTTTGTTCAAGATATGGTCGAAGATGGAAGGGTGAAGCTGGTTAAGGTAGAGGATTTGATGAATGTTGTTTTTTCTTTAACTAAGCCTGTGAGCATAGAGAAGTTCAGATGGTGTTCAAAGATTATGGACCTTTCCCCTAGCAATTAAGAGACAATGTTTACTCCCTCATGTTGTTGTTGCAAGGTGTTTGACAAGTGGGAGATTCATTGAGAAAATGTGTCTCAACCTTGCAATTATATAAGAGTTATTGTTGAATATATATATATCCTAGTTACACTGATAGGTGTAATATACAATGGCAACAAGGGGGGAGATTGGGATGCATGTGAACAATTTTTTGTTATTTTTTTCAGGAAACTTCTAAAATGACCAACATACATTAGATAAATGATACATTGTAAATCTAGACCGTTAATTATTAGGTTTTAGATCTAATGGTGGATATTTTGTTGGCCTGTCTTGCCCTAGAATGTAGCCCTATTTTATGAGGGCACTATATTATGGCTGCGGTAGAGAGAGACAGTAATGTATTCTGAGAATCTGATAGCAGTCGTGTTGTCTCTTGATCTTTGAGTGGTGATAATCCTTTGAGAAGCTTTCTATGCAAGTATATTGTAATCTTTATGATTTATTGTATAATATATTGGGCAGCTTTTGGAGTGTGGTATTTTTCTCCCGAAAGGGTTCTCCCCATGTAAATCATTGTGTGGGTATGCATGATATTTTTGTTTAAGTTTATGTAACTGTTAAAGATCTGTAAAAGTTTTACATTATTCTCCTCTCAAGATTAGTTTAGGAATTTGTTCCACTACCTTAGCTTTCTTACATTATTATTTCCTTGTATGTGGATGACATGTTCATTGGGAATAGTAAGGGTATGAATTATGAATTCAAGTCTCAATTGTTAGCATAGTTTGAAATGAAAGATCTAACTTCAACTAGGTAGATTCTGGGGATGGAAATCAGAAGGGATAGGGGAAATAGAGAACTTTGGCAAAACTAGAGCAAGCATATAAATTTTTTCCTAGAGAAATTTAACATGGTGGATTGCAAGCAGCTAGTTCTTCCAGTGTTGCAGGGAATGAAAATTTCTAATAAAGATTGTCTGAAATCTCCTACTAAGATGGAGGACATGACCAGGGTGCCTTATGCAAGTGTAGTTTGCAGTTTAATGTATGCAATGTTCTATACTAGGCCAAAAATTTCCCAAGCAGTGGGAGTGCTTAGTCAATTTTTGGCTAATCCTAGAAGGCCACATTAGGATGCTTTGAAGAGATTTTTTAGGTATTTGAAGGGTACTTATAAGTATGCCTTGTGTTATCATGGTTAATTTATTGGATTTCAAAGTTCAGTTAGCATTTTTGGATATGTGGATTCTAATTAGGCAGGGGACATTGACAATAGAAGATCCACTAGTGGATATGTATTCACATTTTTTGGTGATGCAGTTAGTTGGAAGAGCAAGCGGTAGGCTTCAGTTGCTTTATCTACTAATAAGGTTGAGTACATGGCAGAAAATCATGCCTATAAGGAAGCCATTTGTCTTAGAAGATTGTGTTATGATGTTGGTTTTGATGCAGGGAAGATTGTTATTTACTGTGATAGTTAGAGTACCATTTTTTTGGAAAAAAATCCAACCTTCCATGCTAGGATGAAGCATATTGATCTGCAATACCACTTTGTTCGTGATATGGTGGAGGATGGAAAGGTTAGTCTAGAAAAAGTTGATACTCTCGAGAATGTTGTTGATGCATTGACAAAGCCTGTGAGCACTAGTAAGTTCAAATGGTGTGCCAGTTCGATGGACCTTAGGGCCTAGAATATTCAGTGACTTCAAGCATTGGAAGGGGTTTAGTGAATTATTCGTCAAGTGGGAGAATGTTGAGAATGTGTGTCTCAAACTCACAGTTGAAACCTTATCTCAGTTGCTTCGCTTCCCAAAATTTGCATTCAACCTTCACCACAGTACCGCTGGATGCAGTTAAGAGGGTGCAGGCTAGCGGTGTTACCTGCCATCGTGTGGTAGTCTTCTTCAGCCCATGCAGTAGTGTAGGAGGAGTCCTAACCCGTAACCCCACAGTGGTCCATGGAAGGTGCTGGTGGTAGAGTGGTGGTTACCTTGCCACCCTGCAATGGTGGTTGGAGAGGCTGGTGGGTGTGCGGGCCATCCTGCCACCCCATAATGGTCCAAGTGATAGCCTACAGTAGTGTGGGGAAAGTAGCCTATGGTATAGCGGTGATCCTATTGTCTAGCAAAGGTTAGTCTAAGTGGCCTATGGTGGTACAATATTCATACCACTGTCCCACAATGGCTAGTGAAGGTAGCCTGTGATTGTGTGGTATTTATACCGCCATCCCATGATAGTCAATGGAGATGGCTTATGGTGGTGCAGTATAGATCTTTCCATCTCACGATGGTCAGGTGAAAGGAAAGGAAGGTTGGTGATAAAGCTTCATCAATGATATCTTCTTATATTGATAGGAGGTGTTACCTAGTCCCTTCGATACTACGATGGCAGATAATGTAAGTTGATCAATGATGAGAGACGAACAAGTTAGATGGCGACATGTGGCATAGAGTTATTTGTTGATTGCACATCATTGTTTTGAATCAACACGATCGTTGGCCCAACGTTTTCAACTTGAAGCTGATAGTTGAAGTCCCTCATAACCATGCAACTATTTGCAGGATCTCGATGTTCATTGGTCGACAAGGTGGTACTAAGACATTGAGAGGTTAGGCCAACCTGAAGGAGGAGATAGATAAATATAGATAGAGCGAATGCTATAGTGTATTGGTTTTTTGACCGTGGGTCAAAGGAGGTTGTTGGTTGAAGCAAGAGTGAATGTAATGCTACCAATTTGATTCTATGAATTGACACCTAAAAGAGCATAGCTCTGTGACTTGTATGTAATTTATGTTTAACTGCAATACAAGAGATCTCTGCTTTGGTGTGTGGGTTTTTTCCTGAAAGGGTTTTCCAACGTAAATTCTTGTGTTGATGTTTTATTGTTTATTCATGTTCTTAATATGTGCATCTTAAATTAATTGTAATTGCAAAGTTTTAAATGGTCTTTCTATATCTCTCTCCTGAAGATTAGGAAGGTGTTTTCCACACTCTTCTTTCCTTTCACTAGTGTCAACCTCTAGTGTTTCTTTGATAAGCTTTTGTCTATAGATGCATGGTTGAGTTATTATGTTATATTTGGTTCAGTGGTGACAAGGAAGTGTTGAATATATTGAGGATGTGTCTCTAGTGCTTGGTTTCCAAGTGATTTTGAAAAAAAAAGAATAAAAAGAGGAAACAGTGTGTTGCAGTGGTGTTTTATGTTGTAGTGGTGTTCTACAGAATGGTTTTAGGTCTTATGGATCTTAAAGTGTGTTGATAGTGTTTGTATCTTTCTTTAGTTGAAGTTGTTTAATGTTTGGTGTTTCAAAAGTCAATTTCTTGAGTAACAGTGTGTGGGAGATTGTTTAAATATACTAGGTGTGTACATTCTTTAGGTGAATGTTGTTGCAAAGGAATTTGTTGTATTTCAAGGTGTTTGTGGAATATTCTAGATTGTGTTTAAGTCATGTTTGTTGTCTGCAAGTTGTCTTTGGATCAAAGGAAGTGTGTACTTAAAATTTTAATAGTTTCTAGACGGGTTTAGCTAACCTTGGGTGTTTACACTACTTACGGAGTTGCTTCAGTGCTTGTGGAAGTGTGGCGTGGCATGTATGAATGGATTTAGGTCCTAGCTAAGGTTTTTTGTGGATCTTCTTCATTCTTTTCCACTACGGGAATGTTTTGGTGCTGACCTAACTTGAATTTGCACGGTTGAGGTGCATAGCTGACCTTGGAGAATGTTTTCAAGGTTGAAAATGGTATAAATAATTTTTGAGATATTGAGAGATGATAAGACAGATGTGGATGATGCAAATTTCATATTTTTAAGGTGTGAATTTGTGAAGTGTAGTGTGAACATTCATGTGTTAGATTACTGAATGCAGTGAGTAGAAGGTGCCTACACTTCTTCAATAAGACTGCAAAGGTGTTGGTGATTTTGTGGTGGACTTTTTTGTTGTATTGAGATGGATTTCTCATTGTAACACTTTTCTCTATCTTCTTTTCTATTATGATAGTGAGCCTTTGGCAGTGTGCCTTTCTTTCTTCTGGGTAGTGAGACCTTTGTAATTGATGTTGATATTACTTTATATTGTGAGCTAATCATCACCGTAGTTTTTCTCTTCTTGGGTTTTCCACGTGAATTTGGTGTTTCATTATGCATGGTGTTGCTTTGATTATGTTTCTCTTATCTACTTTTGAATGATAAATCATTCTAACAGATTAAGGGTTAATTGATTGGACAGAGATCTGAATGTTTGTGAGGGTTTTGAAGTTTTAAGGTACAACTGATTCACCCCCTTATCAGTTGTCTTGTGCATTCAACATGTACCTATAGAAAAAAATCACATGTGTCACTATGAGTATTAGATGCATTAAAACATACATAAAAAGCATGATTTTGTAGATCAAATACAACACTCTATAGTCAAAATCATCGTTCTAAGATCAAAAGCAATATTTTACACCTCTAACCTAAAAATCATGGAAACTTAATGTAAACTATTAAATTTAGTGGCATGGGTCCCACTAGGCATGCTATAATGTAGAGGAATATTATGAAATCATCAAGTATAACAAGGTGAACAATCAATAAAACCAAAACTCAATGATCAAATAACCTACTTCAATAAAGTGTGTGCACAAACAAAGTAAATAAAACAATATCAAAGTTACCTCCACAAGAATGTACCTAACCTTACTCCATTTTATGTGATAATAATGTGATAAATATATTTGGATTGCTCTTAGCTTAGCATAACCTTAATTTGCAAAATGGATGTAAAGATAAAGATTCATGGAGAGTGAGTGGATAAATGGTGGGTGTTTTATAACTTTCATGTATATCTGATTAACTATGCAGGATGATTGGATAAATCAACAAATGAGATTGGTTGAGATATCATGATGAACATGCAAGTGACATGTGTCAAGATGAAGGGCTAATATGTGGGTTAAGCAATTGCATGGAAGAGATGATTGAATGCATGGATGAGTGAAGTTGGAGTGAGTGAGAGTGAACTGAGGTTGCTTTTCAGTGAACTCACTAAATTAGAAGATGGAAGAATATAAATAGAATTAAATAAATTTACTTAATTCATGTGCATGAGATGAAGATATATTTATAAAATAAATAAACTATTAATTTTATTTATTTTTAGAATAATTTAAAGATAGAAAAGTCAAATTAAATAATTTATTTAATTTAGAGGAAAAATTAGCTAATTAAATAATTAAAATTCTTTAATTATGGTGGATGAGAGGAATGCATGATTTAGTTAAATAATTAAAAATTATTTAATCAATGTGGATAGAGGAAATTAGGAATTTAATTAAATAATTAAAAAATATTTAATTATAGTGGTTGGAAGAAAATGATAAATTAATTAAATAATTAAAAAATATTTGATTAAAGAAGAAAATATATTAACTTAATTAAATAATTAAAATTATTCAATTAATAGTAATGAATAGATTGATAACAAGAAGATGATAATGGTTTAGACTAAATGTATTAGTCATTTTTAGGTGTCTATTGCTCGAAATCTGAAACAAATGAATAACCAAGATCTTTCTATGAGAGATAAACTATAAAATTATAAATGAAATAACACAATTACATACCCAAAGTTCCAAGAGATGTGCAAATGTCAAGATGACAAGATTGTATTAGGAGCTCAAAGAAAAACTGCAAAATAATGACTGCATGCATCAATGTGTATGTATGCCAAAGTATGCAAAAGTATACAAATACAAGTTAGGTAGTGAGTTTATATAGAACTAAGGAGAGGATGGAGGTGGAAAATCCAACCAATAAGGATTGACCACCAAGTAGCCAAAAATAGTAAATTCTCCACCCTTTTTAGTATGAAGATACCTCATCGCCTTATCTTCTAGTTATTAAATAATAAACTTACTTTATTATCCTAAGAAAGCTTAATAAAATTATAGGAAAAACCTATAACTAAGGGAACGTAAATTATCCCTATTGAACACACCTAGACTAAGACGGGGGGTGAATCAATATCTTCAAAAACTTAAACCCCTTTAGATCACAAACCTTTCAACAATGTGCAAATTCAAACCCTCAGCAAGACCAACAACTCATACATAGATCAACAACACTTAATCTAATCAATAATAATGAAAGATAAGGAAATGAACACACATGCACAAGATAACACCAAATTTATGTGGAAAACCCAAGGATGGAAAAACCATGAAGAGAAAATTCTATATATAGAAGCTCACTGCTTTTGGAATTACAATTTGTTTTAAGGCTCACTGCCTAATAAAGCACACTACTCTTAGAAGGACTTGCAAGCTGAGGTGCACAACCTTAGGGAAAGATACAAAGGACTTGCAGTATTGAGGTGCACAACCCTAGGGAAAGATACAAATTACAGGGACCTCCTGAGATTCACTATCTTAGAGCAAGATGCATGAAGATTTAAGAATTACAACATATGTCAAAAGTACACTCAATTGACTAAGGCCTTAAAGCTCATTTCAGTTCTCCTTTTCACAACTCAATGCTTCAATTCATCTTTGCACATCACTACATACTCATCCTTATCTTACAACTAAGTTTTTCTTGTATTTATATCCTCCACAAGATCTCAAAACATCAATTAGGTTGGCTAGAAAGAATATAAACATTGATTTCAACAAGTCAACCACAAAACATAATGTGATCGTATCTAGAAGATAGAGAGGAACAAAAACAATCTTATTACATCTTCCAATGTGATCCAACAATACACACGTTGGTGTAGGTCAACCCAAGTTGACAACAAGGAAACATGTAGATGAAATGTCTACCACATTACCAGTCGGCCCAAAAACATACATTGAATTGAATTTACTCAATGCAATTCTCAACAAGATAGGTCAGGACCCAAATCCATCTTAGCAAAACCTCAATTGTTGGTGCAAACCCCCAAACACTATCCACAAATTTCCTAGAAAACCAACTTAAAATAATATTCATAACCAAAGAGATCAATCATTGACATGTATAATAGAAAGAGATGTTCCATGAACATCCAACAACACTTTCAAACACTTCTTTCACATTTTTCATACCACAAACAACCACCATAAACCAAATAGAAACATAATACTTCATCTTAGAAACATAGAATAAACCACCATGAGCTAGAACATTAATAAACCAACTTATGGACTAGACCATCACATGAAAATTGAACTAATTCACTGCATAAGCACTAAGAGCACATCCACCAAGCCGCAGGAGAAAAAACCTGAATGCGGAGAAATGCAGAGAATTTTTCAAACTAGTCCAGACAACTAACAAAAACTACCAACTCATTGCAAACCAAAAACCTCCTCGAAAAAATAGGTGACTTGAAAAATATAAGAGTGCAACATCCACAAAATACAAACACTAAATCCCAAACTGCAAGATCATATTTTCAATAGTGGAGAAATGCGGAGCATTCTCCCAAACAACCTTCAAAGAAACTTCCTAAAACAAAAAAATTCACCAACTTGTGAAGACCAAAGCAATATTGTAGCAACGCATTCAACCTCAAGAACAACAAGAGAGAGCATAAAACATACTAGAGACTATCAACAACATCTCTCCACCATCATTACTTCTAATCCTCATCTTAATGCTTCTAATCGTCATCTTAATAATACATCATGATATTATCTCTTCTAACATCAACCGTAATCAATAATACTTTACATGATATCAACTAAGGAATGAAAACCAACCATGAATGTCAACAACATCAAATGCATGACATACAAATAATGTCAAACAACAATCTCACAAACATGTGCAACAATCTCTCCAAGTGTTGGCAACCAAAGCCAAAAAACTCACCAAGTGTTGATATCACAATAATCTCCTCAAGTGTTGACATCAATGGCAACCAATGCCAATGATCTCCCCCTTTGGAATTTATGGAAACACACACTTGCACACTCTCCCCCTTTGAAATCAAAGACAAAGGGAAAAAAAGAGATCTTCATTTGCATCATCAACACATTATCCCCCTTTTGACTAATAGGAATACTCAACAACTACACATTTTCTTTAAGCTCCCCCTAAGGATCACATTCTTTCTCTTCTTCAAGATTCTCCCCCTTTGATTTACATACACTCTTTCTTGAAGCAACTAATAGAATCCCCCTATCAACAACAACCATTACCAGCTCCCCTTGAGAGGAAGCCACCATCAATCCAAGCATAAGGATATATCTTGAATTGCTCCCACTAGACAAATGCACCGATTATGCATCTTGTTAGTAAATTGAGGGTCAATAATCCATAGCTTCTTCTGGAGATACTTAAAAGTATCCTTTGAAAGTGCCTTAGTGAAGATGTTTTCAATCTGATCCTTAGTAGGCACATACTCCAATCTGACTTCTTGTTTTGCAACCTTCTCTCTTAGAAATTGATACCAAATAAAAATATGTTTGGTTCTTGAATGCATCACCAAATTCTTAGAAATGTTAATTGCACTAGTATTATCACACAATATTGGAATGGGTTCATCATATAGAACATTTATATCCTTTAAAGTCTACTTCATCCAAAGCACCTAGGTGTAGCAAGATGTTGCAACAATATATTCAACTTCTGCAGTGGATAAGGACACTGAGTCTTGCTTCTTTTTGAACCAAGAAACCAATCTATCTCCCAAGAAGAATGCACTTCCACTGGTGCTTCTCTAGTCATCCACACATCCTACCCAATCAACATTAGTATAAGCACTCAAAGAAAAAATATCATCCTTCTTATACCATAGATCATAATTCAGAGTTCCTTTCAAATATCTGATTTTTTTTTACTACTTTCTCATGAGTTTTCTTAGGATTAGCTTGAAATATAGCAACCAAAATTACTGCATGCATAATATTAGGTCTAGAAGTAGTTAAGTACAATAAACCTCCAATCATAGACCTATAAAGAGTTTGATCAACCTTTGAAGACTCATCAATTTTTCTCAAGTGACAACTAGTCACCATAGGATTACTTACAGGTTTGGAATCCTCCATGTCAAACTTCTTCAAAATCTCTTTAACATACTTAGCCTGAGAAATAAAGACACCATCATCTAGTTGCATGATTTGAAGCCCAAGGAAGAAAGACAACTCACCAATCATAGACATCTCAAACTCTTTCTATATCTCTTTTGCAAACCTCTTACACATATCATCATCTCCACCAAAGATGATGTCATCAACATGCAACCACAATCAAAATATTGTCTTCCTGTATCTTAATGTAAAGGTTACTATCTGCAATACCTTTCGTGAATCCTTGCTGAAGTAAATATTTATCTAATCGAGCATACTAAGCTCTAGGAGCTTGCTTGAGTCCATACAAAGCTTTCTTTAGATCTTTTGATAATTGGAAACTATCTGGTTGCTCAATATATACCTCTTCCTCTAGAAAATCATTCAAGAAGGCTGACTTGACATCCATTTGATAGACTTTGAAATCCTTGTGAGTAGCAAAGGGAAGAAACATCCTTATTTCCTCCATTCTAGCTATCGGAGCAAAAGTTTCCTCAATATCAATACCTTAAACTTGTGAATATCCCTTGCATACCAATCAGGCTTTTTTCCTCACAACTTCACCATCTTCATTCAACTTGTTTTGTAACACCCACTTTGTTCCTATCACATTCCTATTAGCTTCTCTAGGAAGCGATTCCCATGTTAGGTTCTTTTTCATCTGATCCAATTCCTCTTCCATTGTCTTTATCCAACCATCATCTTTGTTAGCATCAACAAAAATTTTGGGCCCAGTCTTTGATAGTAAACACAAATTCACTTGTTCACTTGATTTTTCAAGCCTTCACCTAGTCAGCACACCTTCATTCTTATCTACAATGATCTGATCTACAAAATGGATCTTTTTGAACATACTTTGTTGGATTCTTAGGAACTTTATGTAATTCTTGTTTCTTCTCTTCTTTCTCTTCTTCTTTATCTTCTTCAAAGCAGGGAGGTATATCATATCTATGTAAACCTCTAGTTCTTGTGATGTCTGACACAAGTCTTCATATACTTAAACATTTGTGCTTTCAATCACCCTTCCCAATCTCTTGTTGTAGCATTTATAGACCTTGCTTTTGGTTGAGTAGCCAAGAAAGATCCCTTCATCACACCTTGAATCAAACTTTCCAAGGTCATCTTCATCTCTTTTGATGTAGCATTTTTTGCCAAATATCTTGAATTATCTAATAGTGGGAGGTATTCCATACCATAGCTCATAAGGGGTTTCAGTGCTATTGACCCTCAACTACACTTTTTTAAGCAAGTAGACAACAATGTGAATTGCTTCTTTCCAATACATATCAAGTAGATCAACATCTTTCAACATAGTCCTAGACATCTCTTGCACAGTCCTATTCTTCCTTTCCACTACCCCATTCTGTTGAGGGGTCTTAGGAGAAGACATATATATCCTAATACTATGATCTTCACAAAACTTTTCAAATTCATTTGAAGTAAATTCTCCTCCTCTATCCGACCTTAAGCATTTGATCTTAACATCTATTTCATTCTCAATTTTTTCTTTGAAGATTTTAAACTTTTCAAAATATTTTTATTTATCTCTTAGAAATGTAACCCAAGCCATTCTAGCATAATCATCAATAAGCAACATGAGATACCTTTCACCTTGTTGACTCATTGTTCTTGTAGGTCTACACAGGTCAGTATGAATCAACTCCAATGGCATTGTAGCAGAGCACTCCTTACTTTTGAAACTTGTATTTGTTTGCTTTCCCATTTGATATTCCTTGCATAATGTGTTTTTAGGCTTGGTTATCTTAGGCATATCTCTCACTGGATGAGTAGAACTGATCTTTACCATATTTTCAAAGTTGATGTGCCCCATTCATTTGTGCCATAGCCAACACTCACCGGATTAAGCCAATAAGTAGATTCTTCAATTTTCCTCCCTTAGATGATAGACATTTCCATTTGTCCTTGTACCTTCAACAACTAGTCTTTTGGACCCTGCCTTCTTGATCTCACATCCATTGGCATGAAAATTAAGATTTTATCCTTTGTTGCAAATATGTCTGCACTAAGAAGATTATTCTTCAAACCTTTGACATAGAGGACATCCTCAGTCCTATTCTTTCCATCAATTGTTATGGTACTCTTTCCACAAATTTGTGTTGACTCATCACCACCAAACTTAACAGCTCCACCATTACACTTCTTAAGACTAACGAATCTTCCCTTGTCACTAGTCATGTGGTTAGAGAAACCATTTTCAATCAACCAAACATTTTCTTCTTCCTTTGCATGAAAGGCAGTCCACATAGCCATAGATATTTCATTATTTTTGTTAGCCTGCAAATTACCAGACCTCTTACATTTTTTAATATCACACTTTTTGTCTTTCAAAGCCATAAATAGGGTCTCATCCTTTAAATCATTGTCCTCATATTTTGAGGAACAACTACTCTCATTAGAATATAGACCTCTTTTGAACTTATCTCTTGTGTTACTATCATCTGATTCTTTATAAGGACATTTAGAAGCAAAATGACCAATCCTTCCACAATTGAAACATTTTAAAGGTACCTTACCTTTGTATTTGTTGGTTTCTTTCTTCAATCTTCTTACAAAGTTTGCTTCAACCTCATCAAATTCATCATCCTAATCAACTACTTCATCTTCTATATTTTTACTATTTTTGAATGTTGCTTCCTTCTTTGAAACATCTTTGTAAAATTCTCTCATTTCAAAGGCTATCAGAGTACCAAACATTTCATCTACTAAATACTTATCCAAGTCCTTAGATTCTTCAATAATAGACACCTTATGACTATAAGCTTTAGGGAGAGATCTTAGAACCTTCTTTTACTTCTCCACCAAGACCTCTGATTCCAGTAACTACTTCATCCACCCGGAGCATATAACTACAATATTTTCATCCTCTGTCATTCTCAGGGTCTCAAATATTCTCTTGAAGATTTTCATCTTGGCTTGCTTTACTTTATCATCTCCTTCATATATGTTGCTAAGTTTTTCCCATACTTCCTTAGCAAAGCTACAACTCATCACTTTTAGAAGTTCTGAATAAGCTAATCCACATAAGATAACATTCTTTTTCTTGTTATTTCTCTCATACAATCTAATCTCAACTTGATTTGTTGGAGTAGTAGGAGTAGTATAACCATCTTTGATAGATTGTCAAACACTAAACCCTAGAGAGTTTAGATGGCCTTCCATTCTCAACTTCCAAAAGGTGTAATTTGTACCATCAAACCTAGGACTTTTTAAGCTCCATCATGTGCCATCCTAGACCTTTCATCTAGCGACTATGCTTCTTCAGAGGAACTTGGCTCTTATACCAATTTTTGAACACACCCAAACTGAGAGGGGGTTGAATTAGTATCTTCAAAAACTTAAACCCCTTTAGATCATAAACCTTTCAACAATGTGCAAATTCAAACTCTTAGCAAGATTAACAACACTTAATCTAATTAGCAGAAATGAAAGATAAGGCAATGAACACAAGCACAAGATAACACCAAATTTATGTGGAAAACCCAAGGATGGAAAAACCACAAAGAGAAAACTCTCAATATAGAAGCTCACTACTTTCAAAATTACAATTTATTTTAAGGCTCACTACCTAAGGAAGCACACTACTCCTAGAAGGACTTGCAAGCTAAGGATTACAACCTTAGGAAAAGATACAAAGGAATTGTAGTACTGAGGCAACAACCTCAGGGAAAGATACAAATTACAAGGACTTGATGAGATTCACTATCTCAGAGCGAGATACATGAAGATTTAAGAATTTCAACATACGCCAACAATACACTCTGTTGACTAAGGCATTAAAGATTTTTTCACTTATCCTTTTCATAATTCACTAATTCAATTCATCTTTGCACATCACTTCATACTCATCCTCATCTTGTAACTAACTTGTTCTTGCATTTATATCCTCCGCAAGATCTCAAAACATAAATTAGGTCGGCCAAAAAGAATACAAACAATGATTTCAACAAGTCAGCCACAATAAAACATAATGTGGTCCTATCCAAAAGATAGAGAGGACCAAAAAAAATCTTATTACATCTTTCAATGTGATCTAACTATACACATGCTAATGCACATCAACCCAAGTCAGCAACAAGTAAATGTGTAGATGAAATGTGTAGCACATTACCAGTCAACCCAAAAACATACTTTCAATTGAATTTACTTAATGTGGTTCTCAAAAAGATAGGTCATGACCCAAATCCATCTTATCACAACCTCAATTGTTGGTGCAGACCCCCAAACACATGGCACAAGCAAGGTAACAAGCCCTTCCATCCAAATATCCACAAATTTCCCAAAAAACCAACTCAAAAAAATATGCAAAACCAAAGAGATCAATCATTAATGTGTGAACAACAAAGAGATGTTCCATGAACATCCAACAACACTTCTAAACACTTCTTTCACACTCTTGTGCCATAAACAACCACCGCAAACCAAACATAAATAGAATAATTCATCTCAAAAACACAAAATACACACCCATGAGCTAGAACATTAATAAACCAACTTGTGGACCACACCATCACTTGAAAAATGAATTGAGACACTGCACAAGCACCGAGATCATTTCCACCAAGCTACAGGAGCATAAACATCAATACAAAGAAATGCAGAGCATTTTTTGGACCAATCTAGACAACAAACAAAAATTGCGAACTCCCTCCAAATACCAAAAACCTCCTTGACAACATAGGTTCCTTGACAACACAGGTGACTTAAAAATATAGGGGTAAAACATCCACAAAACACAAGCACTGGATCCCAAACTACAAGACCATATATTCAACAATGGAGGAATGTGGAGCATTCTCCCAAGTAGCCTTCAAAGAAACTTCCTAAAATAGAAGTTTTCACCAATTGACAGAGACCAAAGCAACATTGCAGCAACACATACTTCCTCAGGAACAATAGAAGAGAGCATACAACATACTAGAGACCATCAACAACATCTCTCCACCATTAACATTACTTCTAATCCTCATCTTAATATATCATCATGATATTATCTCTTCTGATAGAAACCATACTCAATACTACTTTACATAATATCAACTAAGGCATGACAACCAACCATGAACATCAACAACATCAAAGGCATGGCATACAATCAATGTCAAACAAAAATCTCACAAACATGTGCAACAATCTCTCCAAGTGTTGACAACCAATGCCAACAAACTCACCAAGTATTGACATCACAATAATCTCATCAAGTGTTGACATCAATGACAACCAATGTAAACAATCCCACTAGGAAAATAAAAACCTACACTAACATCTATATGTATAATGTATTTTTTATTTATGCATGTGATATGATGAAGGGTTTTGTGTGTTGTTTATAATGTATTCATCATAGGAGAAAAGATTGTATACTCATATTATGAAATTAGGAAGATCAAGTTTTCAAAAGACTGCAAGTTATTCATAAATGTCTATTTTATGAGAAAATGATTTAAAAAGAGTGTATCTTTCATTTTATTATTTTATGTGTTTATCATTTTGTATTTATGCATGTATTATCATGCAAATACAAAAGGAAATTTTTCGTTGAAGGAATAAATAAATCTTGGGTAATGAATTAGGCCCCCAATCATATTCTTCCTTAATTATGATAATAAATTATTAATCTAAGCATTTCATGAGTAAACTTTCACTATTGTATACTATATTCCTAGTATGATGCTAGATAATAACAAACCCTGTACTAGAAACTTTATATTGCATAATATTTCATATTTTTAGTATTGATCACTATCAAATTATTATTTAATTGTGTTAGGGATGATGATATATTTCTTTATAAGTTGTGATTATTATTTTTTTTGGAAAATTTCTATAAGAGAGGATAGTGCTCTTTCTATTACTCTAAAGTTCTAGATTACATATTTTAGACACAATTTACATCAACCCTATATTACATATTTTCTGATTTTTTAGAAGATATTAGTGTCATGAGATGCTTTTTTTTATTGATGGTGTTTTCTTCCTCTTCACCTCTATCCATTCTTGTTCAATTTCAAGAGGATCATTGTTGTTTTCCACCTTCAAATTTTAATTATTAACACCTGCATCTAAAGAAATAGAAGAAATTTTAGTGTCCCTATGTTGTGAATCTTTTTTCACCAAGGGAGATGGAGAAACCATCATGAGATCCTCTTTTGACTTCTTATCAGGAACAACCTCTTGAGATAGATGTGGCAAACTTGGAACCTTTTCTTGAAACATAGGGGAAGGGATGACATCATTCTGCTCTACATATTGATGGGATTCCACATCGTCCCACCAAGATGACCTGCTATCCTTAGTTTGACCCCTACTACATTGTGCAGTAGCATGTTCAGTTATGAAACATCTTTTGCACCTGAATGCAATTTTTTCATAGTCTATTGGTTTGCGCCACTGCCTATTGCCAAGTTTGAGAAAAATCTCTATCAAAAGCCCTTTATAACATCCATTTCGACACAAAGACGAGCAAAAGTCAATTTTTCATAATTAATTGTTTCCTTTGAAATACTATGATACTTTCCCAGATCATTACCAATCGCCTTCAAACAATCAATTTCCCAAAATTGTAATGGAAGGTAAGGTAACTAAACCCATATAAAGGCAGAAGAGAATGTCTCTGTTCATGGATTGAAAAAAGTAAACCAAGGTTTCATACATAAGAAATCTCCTTAATAAAACCAAGGCTTAGTATTAAGAATCATTTCTCTATTTTCTATTGAATCGAATTCCAATATTAAAAATCCATTTGCACAGGGATAGATACTAATTTATTCCTCCAAATAATATTTCCAATGTGTGCTTATCTGTGAATGGAGATCATATAATTTTGGCCATACCTTTGTGAATTTATAGACAAGGGCATGGGATTGTAAGTAGATCTGACACTAGTGGTACTATCTAGATAAACCTATGGCGAATTCGAAGAAACATGAACTGAGAAAGGGTTTTGATTTGCTCTATTGTGAGAGGGTAGAACAAAAGTCGAACCCAAACCCCCATAATCTAGCGTAGATTTGTAGTTTGGTCGAGAAAACTTTGCGCCAACATTTATGCCTTGCTTTCCATCAGAAGAACCAATGGAGAATGCAGGTTCAAAACCCCATTTAGAGCATGAAAAAGGGAAGGGGGATATTTCACTTGAAGAAATGCTTGTTGCCACCTAACCAGGGAAAAAATCCCTAGAAAAAACTTTGTCTGCCTCTCCCATAGCGCCATCTTGCTTCGTGGGAGGGAGAGATTTTGAATAGGTTTTGGAAGTAGGAAGGCCAACACCGAACATTGAGGAAGATGCAAATGGTGCCATCATTTCACTCTATTTTCATTGAAATCATTTATCCTTTCTAAGTTGTGATTATGTTATCATTGTCTTGATCAAGTTTTAGTACATGAAACTAACATGTGTCAAAACTCTTTGATTTCTCCTATCTTGTGTGAATTATTTATTTTTGAGCGAATGAGATTTTGGTTGGATAAAGATACACTTATTGACTTATGTTCTCTTATAACACCTTTGGTTGGTTTTAAGGTATCACATGTGTGCCATTTTTATTGATTATCTATGGATTCATTGTGATACTCTTGAGTATTATAACATATTTTATTTTATTCATGTCCAAAAAGGTTAATTTTGATGATGATAATGGCATTAAAATTCCTATTTAACTTTGTGGCATTTAAATTATTTGATGTTATATTGGAAATTGATAGAGATGCAAATAATATTATGGTTAACTCTTGAATTTTAATTTATATGCAACTTGATTTTTTCAATATTATTCTCTTCTACTTGGATAAAGAATCTTATGGATGTTATTAATGTCATTAGAGAAAGAATTGATTGTTGTGAATATAAAATAATTGAGCTAAATTTTGTGATTTTTAGATGTCATATAATTTAAAATTTAATTTCTAATCAATGCATTGCTAAATATGAGTGTTGTTTTTGATATAAAAAGCATAAAAAACAAGCGTGTTGTCCCATCAATACAAGGCAACCAAGTCCATCCAGAGTAAACACACTAACAACACAGTGACATCAGAGTAAACCAAGCCATCACCCCCAGCAAATCATATCAAAAACTCCAAAACAACACTAAACACTAAATAAAAAGAGTCCATCATGCAAGCATGATACAGAGCAATTGAGTCCATAGACCCCCAGGGGTCAAACCAACCAGAAAACAACATATACATACTAGAAGCCATAGATAAACTATCAAAAAACATAAAGAACCAAAAGCCTAATTCTTTTCTTCCATGCATGGTTTGTCCTGAATAGCAGTCGCCCAATCCACCGTGAGGAACTTAAGCAGTTCCTTAAAGCTAGCGTCCTCCTCACCATCGTCTGCGGACTTGTCCTTCTACAGCAGATATAAACTAGTAGTCGACCTGTGCATGACCTTCAGGGCAAAGTGTGACACTTCCTGAACCTTTTTTTCCAATCTCTCGATTCTCCCTTTTAGCTTGTCAACTTCTTCCCACGCCTGTTCCTTTTTATTATAATGTTCTTTCAAGGGGGCATTTCCCTTAGCCGTATTAGAGGCTTGGGGTTTAATTTCCTACACATTAATATTGGCAGGGCCTTTCTTCCAACTTTCAGAAATGTGGGAGGCACTACTCACCAAGATAGGCTGATTCTCCCCTATTGCCACCTGTTCCTCAATATTTTTGCTGTCACTCCCATCTCCATTATCTGAATCTGAAGCCTCCTTGAGACTTCCCACTTTATCCTGCTTATAGACCAATCTATTGGATCTGTAGGGGGTATTAGCTTCTTCAATGATTTTGATATCGGAATCAATTTGGTGGAGGCTAAACTTTGTTTTCTTAGAAGCTTTGGCCTTAGGTCTTGGGGTAGGAGTAGCACGTTTTTTATCCTTACCCTTTTCCCCTAGAACCATCACAGGGGACGTGTTATGGGGAAGGGCTTTCAAAGTGGATTTTTTTAAGCATTTTTTCTTGCTTGGGCCCGACACATCCAAAATGCTAGCAGAAGGGGGGGTAGAGGAAACTGGGATTTCGTCAAGAGTGGGCAGACAAGGGACTTCTTGCACAATGATAGTCCGAGTAGGGAAAAGGGCCATATGAAAATGGTAAAGCCTAGACATAAGGCCTTGGTGTAGGATGGTGTAATTCCTTCCAGAAAATGAGGCTTCATGAAACTCAAAAGCAGTGCTATCCAGAGAATAGAAAAGGAAAAACAAAATGGAAATATACTGGTTATTCCTAAGGTGGTTGAGGAAGTTAAAATGGTAATAGTGGTAAACCCCATACCTTCCTTCCAACGTGAAGTACTTCATGATCACCATACAAATTATGTCCCATGGTTCCGGAAGTGCCTCCCGGTCATAGCCACCTCGTAGCTTGATGGGTTTCTCCTTGCCTCAGAAGAACAGGTTAAGACTAATCTGGTCTGGCACTTTTGTGGTTTTCTTCCAGGTTCAACCACTATTCAGAAGTTCTATAGCTCTAGCAATAATCTCCTCAGAGACTTCAAAAGAAATGACGCCAATGGTAACCCTACCATCATTCCAAGAGGTGAAAAACTTAATTGATAGGCCCTCGTCGTGCTCAGTCATGTTCTCCATATAATGGGAAATACCACCATCTTTGCAAATGTGCCAAACAGTGGCATCTGCTTTCCACTCGTCACACTTGTCTGGCTCCATGCGCACTCTGTCCCCACCCATAGATCCCACACAAAAGTCGCAAACCACCAGAACAGTAAAGAGATAACTAGGGAAAAAGTGATGGCAACCAATTCTAGAAATGTCCACAGGGAAAAGGCAAGTGAGAAGTGACAAGAAAAGTCAAAAAATAAGGCAATAAATGCCACAACTCACATCCCATGCAGAGGTAGCAACTCCTTCGTATGAATCACCCCAAGCACGTAAGGGCATGATAACAACGTAATACTTAGCTAGCTCAAAAAATCTAATAAAATCTGCTAACTTATGAGGCTCAGCACAAAAATTTAGGGGGTTCAAAAAATGATGACTTCATCGGCCACTGGGAGTAGAGAGACTTGCCTTACCATCGGCCCAAAAGAGGCCATACATGCCAAAGGACAATCGCATGATAGCCATCACCTCACATAACAACCAATTATTCAAAACCATGCTCCCACCAGAAATACTAACCAAAGTTAGTAGGAGCCCAACTAAAATGAGTGTTGTTGTAATGTCTCTTGTAGAAGATTTTTCAAGTGAATTTCAACATGTATGTATGCATGTATCTTTATAGTTGTTTTTTCTTCTATATGATGATATTTTCCACACTTCTTGGAACATGTTCCATAATTCTTGAAATGAAGTGGACTATGAGCTAGTGTGAATTCAATTTAATTGAATTTTAAAATTTGAGTTCCTTCAATTATTTCAATTAATTTTAGATTCTATTAAATATGAATTATATATTTATTTAATTTAATTAAATACTTAAGTTTATGTTTGACCCAAGTTCATTTTAGATATTTATTTGAGATATTTTGGAGGTGGTGTCATTCTTAGTTCACCTTGTTTAAGTATCTCTCATGTGTGTTCACATGGCTTATTTGAGATAGTTGTTTTTTTTTTTTTAAATTTATTTATTTAGTGGAGTTGTCATTGTTAATTACTTGTTGAAGATAATGACAATTATCTTATTTTATTTATTTATAGGTGATTTTTTTTAGGAGTTACTTTTGTTGACTATTTTGGTCTTGGGATTCCTTGAATGAGAATGGACACATCCCACCAACTAGTTTTTAAGGGAAACATGAATTAGGTATGAGTCATCTAAACCTACTATTAGATTTGTGTTGAGATACATTTCCCTTTTTGTTTATTATTCCATTTTATATTGGTAGTTTTGAGGGGAAAATCATGGGAAGAGTGTTAATAGAGTTTTGAGGGGTTTAAAGGCTTAAGAAAGATTAGAAATTATTTTTCTTTATGGGTTTTTACTTTATGCTTATGGGTATTATTGTAGTGGTGGAGGATTCTTCCCACATACTTGTGAATATGTGTATGAACTTGAATAAACTCTCTTTGGTGTGTTAATGGAGGCTTTACTCTTGGGTTTTGATTTGGATCTTGGTCGGTGTTTCATGATGTCTTATGTATGGAAATTCTTCAAAAGGCTTGGGAGAAGGAAAAATTAATTTATCTTCATCTTGTGGTATTTCCTTGCAAAGGGATATATTCTTCTTTATTTTATTAATTTAACTTGTTTCCTTTTCATTTAATAATATGAAATAAATATATTCTCATGTTGTCTTGAATGGTTAGCCTATAGCATGTGTTATTTTAGGCATTGGCATCTTGAAGAATTCCTTACACCCTTACGTATAAGGAAAAATTGTGTTATATTTTAAAACCCTTTAGTTAGGTTTCAAAGTCATGATGCCTACATACAAAATTGTTTAGATTTATTTATATTTCAACTTTGTTGCTTAGAATAGTCTTTTTATTTAAACTTATGGGTTTTGTGTAAAACTTTGAGTATCTTTTGTGTGGCTTATTGTGAAAATGATTGTTCTTGGTTGAAGAAAGTGTTGTTTTAAAATTTAAAAGAAGAAATTATAGATGATTTATCAATTTCAAAATTATTAAATAGGATTCTTGAGGGATCATGTGTGTGTTTTCTTATGAGTATCTAATACACCCATCTAACTCTCCTTTAGTCCTCAACTTACTAAGGGATAATCTATATCTTGTGTGATGGCTAAAGACCCTGCTAGTCACAAGGAATCAAACTCACACAAACAAACTCTCTACAAATTCTTACAAAGGGAATTCGAGATTGAAACTAGAAACAACAGGCTATTACATCGATCACACACAACCAGTGACAAAATGAAAAAGATGGTAGATTATATTTCTCAATGGCACTATCGATTACAAATAACTCAATCTCAGAAACAAACTTCGTTTCATTCTACAGGGGGATTTACATTGTACAACACATGTGGCCTTCACTGGTTAGCTTGGTTACATTCCCCTGTTGACACTTCCCAAATCTTCCACTTTCCTCCAATCATTCAAGGCATCAACGTCCAATGTTTCTTCCTCTCACCATTGGGGGTTCCTCCAAGAACAAGTACCCCTATTCTTTACTACATCAAACCAGAAATATTCTCAACATTTCTTGTTTCTTGGCAACCATCCATCTCCCAACTCATCCCTCAGTCTATTGATCCCTTCATTCCCTTATGGTCCTTTCTATTTTTCATGCCAAGAATAGCAACTGTTCCATGCCCAAAAACAACCATTCATAGCAACTTGTTTATCTTTGATAATTGAATTCAAATTACCTCCTCTATTGATCCTTTTCTTGGCAACTTTCAAAACTGAATTTGCAACTTATTCTTGACTTGGTCCCGCACACCCCAACCTCAAACCAAAATATAACATTAAAACAAAAATATTACATTAAATTTGGTAGAGCAAAATGATACTCCTGCATCAGACTCCCTAGGAGACTAAAAATTCATGGGATCCTGCACACGAATTCCATGATGGAAACTTCAATTCCACTGTCTTTTTCCTCACCTTCTAGTTGTTTAGCCTCCACAATTCTTGACACACATACTTGCATTTTTTCCTTCGATATTTCTCAATCTGCATTCGTTTGCTTCTTTCTTTCTATGCATACTTTTTCCATTGATTCTCTGTATCAACTTCAAATCTCCACCATTCTAACTCATCGTCATGGTCTTCCACTGGTATCATCTCAAATGAAAATAAAACTTCATCCTTTCTTTGTGTAAAATAAATTACCTCCTGAATCTTCACTACTACTACCAATAAATCAACAATACCTTCTCCATCTGTTTGTTCGTCCACTGCAATATTAATTGAAACTTTAGTGTTTTCCTTCTATATTGTTATAACCTTTACCAAGTCCACACTTCCATCTTTGAAATGTCCTTTCAAACAGTTATGCACTTCTAATTTCTCATCCTCTTTTTCAAACACAAGTTTCTTTTCATCTTCATTACAATTGTCATATTGAGAAATAGAAGCATGAACTATATTTTCTCCAACATTGAACTCTAAATTACTTTGAGTATCAAAATGATCAATTTCAAACCTCTGAGAATCTACATTTTTTTTTATTTTCTATCACTTGGTAATCTTGTTCCTTAACATCTACAAAATGTTTGTAGTCTTCATTATCATCATCCTTGTCTGTAATGTCTTCTACACGACTTGGCTCTGCTTTAGGCTCTCTTTCCTTGGATTTTTTCAGATGTCCTACATTCACCATAGGGTTAGGAAAATAATACTTTTCCAATGCATCCATTCGACTTGAAATCTTTTGCAATTCCTCATATAGCTTTCTCTTCTCCATGCCATCCCAATATCCATCCCAAGATGGAATTCTTATAGATCTTCTTAAACTAATACTCATCCTTCTTACTGCTGCAATCCTCTACACTCACAACTACAACCAATCTTTTGTGCCTCCTTCTCTACCCTCTGCAATTACAGGTCTCCTCTCTCCTTCAAAAAATTCTCCTAGGGTTTACTCGAGATACAAATGCTTGACTCTTTTCCCACACCCATCGGTCTTGGCATAGGTTGCCTCATTGTTGGCATTCTAACCATGCACTCAGAACCATCGACTCTAATACCACTTGGTGGCTAAAGACCCTGCTGCTCACAAGGAATCAAACTCACACAAACAAACTCTGCAAATTTTCACAAAGGGAATTCAAGATTGAAACTAGAAACAATAAGCTATTACATCGATCACACACAACCAGTGACAGAAAGATCAAGATGGTGGATTATATTTCTCAATGGCACTATCAATTAAAAATAACTCAATCTCAGAAATAAACTTCATTTCATTCTATAGGGGGATTTACATTGTACAACACATGTGGCCTTCACTGGTTAGCCTGGTTACATTCCCCTATCAACACTTCTGAAATCTTCCACTTTCCTCTAGTCATCCAGGGAGAATGACTGCCAATGTTTCTTCCTCTCACCATCAGGGGTTCCTCCAAGAACAAGTACCCCTATTATTTATAGCATCGAACCAGAAAGCTTCTCATCATTTCATGTTTCCTAGCAACCATCCATCTCCCAACTCATCCCTCAGTCTATCAATCCCTTCATCCCCTTATGCTCCTTTTTGTTTTTCATGCCAAGAATAACAACTGTTCCATACCAAAAAACAACCGTTCACAACCACTTTCTTATCTTTGATAACTGAATTCAAATTACCTCCTCTATCGATCCTTTTCTTAGCAACTTTCAAAACTGAATTTGCAACTTATTCTTTCCTTGGTCCCGCAGACCCCAACCGCAAACCAAAATCTGCCATTAAAACAAAAAAAAATACATAAAATTTGGTAGAGAAAAATGATGCTCCTACATCATTGTGGAAAGCATGTTAAAGATCCTATAGATGTCTAAGAGAGAGATAATCCACTCCCCTTGCACCTATGCTAAATATAAATTATTTTATTAAATTCCCTAATATGTGAGAATATAACAAAGAATAATATTGGATGGTGGTGTTAGTGGCACCCTTGTCACTTGTCTAATCCTAACCCACTATAGGAAGGCCAACACAACATGTATAATATAATTTAGGACCCTTGGGAGATACTCCTACTCCTTATCCCTACTCCACCATATGATCCATCTTATATCATGTCAAAATAAGTGCTAGTCAACCCCCAATATCATCGTTTGTAGAAAAATCAATAAAAAAAAAAATTTCTTAAGAAATTTTAAATTAAATGTTGCAACAAGTCAAAATTTAGAAATTGCTAAGGTGCTTGGTGTTGGAAATTGGAAGATTGTCATTGATGTCAACATTTGCATTAGTTTTGGAAATTGGAAGTTTTTTATTGATGAAAACCTTTATACCTTACTAACATCACCTGTACAGATCATTAGCTGCTTTGGTAATAATGGTTTGAACTATGCATATCCGGTACTGAAAGTTTTGTTGATCCGGTATTTTGGTCTGGATTATCTTATTTTGTTAGATTCATTCAGACACTAATAATATGTTCTATCTTGACATCATTTCATCTACTGATAATATTTTAGTTGGTTTGGTTATATGGTTGGAAAGATATAGTTAGTAGAAGTTTGGTAAAACAATGTTCTATTTTGTTGATCAATTTTTTGGTTCAGATTCTACTACAATGAAAGATATCATTACAGGATTTTGTACACAGATTCATGACTATAAGATTCATCTTACCTCAAATTTGTATGATAATATGTGAATGCATATGGAAGATATGAATAACAGTGTTTAATACTGAGGATTACAATAAGCTTATGCACAACACATTGATGTGGGAGATTCCACGTTTTCTCATGATTAACTATTTTGTCTTGTGGAGTTGAAGATAAGTTATTTGATGTCATCTAAAGGAGAATTTGATGTGTTAAAAAGTTTTGATATTATCATGATTGAAGTATTTGATGTTTTAGGTGTTACTCTATCTGACCTAATTATAAATTTGTGTTAAGAAGATTAAATATGTTAAACAGGCGTAGGAAAACTAAGAGGGGGGGGTGAATCATTTGTCACAAAATTCAATCTTAAGACTTCAAAAATTATCAATTCCACAACCCCACTATTCTGTTATTAAGTAAGAGCATGAAACACAAATAATAGAAAGTAAATCAACACAATGAACACTAGATTTTTACGTGGAAAACCCAATAAGGGAAAAACCACAGTGAGGGTTAAATCACAATATAAAGAGATTATAAAACTGAATACAGAGGCTCACTGCCCAAAATAGGACTCACTATCCATGTATAAAGTCTCACTGCCTATAGGAAGGACTCACTATCCAAGAGGGAGGCTCACTGCCTATAGAAAAAATTACAGAACAAGTTAGGCCATACAACCAGAATGAACTAAAAAGATGCACCTATCAAGTGCCGATGCAGTTTCGATGATGCTCAATATACAAACTTAACACATTTCATCTGTTTCACACTTCTTCACTTTAGCATTCACAACTCAATCATCTGTCTCTTATTTTCTTCAAAACTATTATATATATATACCTGATCTTCACCACAAGCATCAATTAGGTCATCCTAATTAGATGCACTTCTTATTCATGAAAAATATCAAGTGTAGGCTCCAATCATTCACAAAATATTTCCAAAAACAATTCAAACCTTCATCACATATGTCCATATACCGTATCACAATTAACTCAAGAAGTCAGCCAGGAATAGACTTCAAAGAAAGAAAGCAACCAACAGAATAATGCCACTATGCCGTACGAGCACTAGATCACATAATAATTTGATCATACATGCCTTCAACAATCATAAACAATCTCCCAAAACTGCAACCAGTAACTATCAACTATGAAGAAATGCAAACTAAAATACCATAGAGTACACCAAAAATACCAGATCCACCACCGGAGGAGATAAACCAGTTGTGCACACCGTTTTATGGTACCAGACCAAGCTGCCAACATGGTGATATCAATGACAACATATGGAAAAACTTCTCCATTCTTCCAACAATCTCCCACTTTGTCATTGATGGCAACATGTAAAAAATTTCACCATACTCTAACTCTCTCCCCCTTTGACATCAAAGGAAAAGGGTGACAAAAAAAAGGTGTAAACATGGTGACATCAAAATTTCAAAAAGAATTCCAACTCTTCAAAAAATTTCAAACATTCAAAATTTAAGTGAAGATGACATTCTTCACTTGAAATACCTTCTTGTACCTCTCTTTGAGAGCTGGATACAACTTCTTCCAGTTGAATACAATTGAATCCATTCTTGTGCACATACTTTCTAATAAAGCCAACATAGTGAAAGAAGATGACCAATTTGTAGAGGAGCACTATTTTTCAACATCTTCTGTGTTAGTAAGTATTCCGAAAAGATGGTCTAACCGGACCTCAGCAATCTCCTTAAGGAGCCAGAAGGTCTTCACCACATCATCTCTTTGTCTTTGCACAATGATCAGTTTAGCTTATAATTCACCAACTCTTAGTCTTTTCTTCCCTTCTTTATCTTGAAAGATATCAAAATTCTTTCCAATGTTGTTCACTTCAGATTCAATTGCTTCAATTTTGCTTCTGAAATTATCTACTGTTGCAGGCCACCGGAGATAGTATTTGTAAATATCTGATATTTCTTTAATGCACTTATTTGTTTCCATGATTAGTTTAGATAATCTCTAATTAGCTTTACCACATCTCCTTTCAACCAAGTTTTCCAACTTGCATCCTTTCGGACCTTCAAGCAACATTCTTTCTTCAACAATCTCAACTAGATTTTCCGGCAAGGAATAAAAAAAAACTGATACTTCAATACCTTTCTGAAGTAGATATTCTACCAAAGCATCATCAATCTTCAGTCTGTCAATAGGAGAGGATGTATTCCATAATTTACCAAATTTCTTCATCTTTCCCTTAACCACCATAGACAAGATGTCATCAGGATTAGAGGATTCAGATCTAGTCAGGGATTCTTTCTCCTTTTCTTCTGAAATGTCAATGATATCTTCAATTATAACTTTTCTCTTCTTCGATTCTAGAGGGGAATCACTAATGACAACCTCCAATTATCTTTTACCGGAGGAAGAGCCCACTTCAAAGTAACTTAATGCAGATATACTAGAGAAAATATTTGTTTTCAGGATGAGAAATATGATTTGCACATACTTACATTATCTGCCAATGACTCTAGATATCTATAGACTTGCTTTCCAATAGGAATACTAGATTCCTATACAACATTATCCTTTCCCAATAGGGAACTCAAAAAGTAAAACACCAAGCACACCGGCAAAGATCCGAAATGAAATGGATAACCCTCAACCAATGACATTCGAGCATTTTCAAGTAACAAGCTACACAAATCAAACTGCCTATTCTCCTTAACCATCATATGAGCATTGTGTATGGCAATAGCCAAATTCGAGCTTTCATGATTTCTGAAATAAATTTTGTAAGAAATACCTTACGCAACATACCTAACAGCCAAATCTGCAAGTGTATCTATCAATAGTGCTCGAGGGTCTTTACTAATGCCATTCAATTCCTCCACGTCTTTGTACTTCACAATTTTCTTTCCAGGGAGTTTTCCAATATTGCATAAACTAGTAATCACTTCACTTTCTTCCTTCGAGATTAAGTAGGGTTTTTCCAATACAATACTGTCGTTCTTGAAATGATTCAACAGGAACAAAATAAAATCTTTATCAGTAAACCATGGAAATTCTCTCCACAAATCCATACCTAGGGTTTTTATGTTCTGTAATTCATTTTCACTCAGCCCTAGTTCTATTCCTTTCATCTTTCTATGATCATATTCTTCTAATTCAACCCCTTTCAACTTCAGAGGAATAATACCACTCGATCCTTTATCCATTGCTATACTTTCTTCAATTTTTAATCGAAACCTCTTTGATTTTCTTCTTCCCCTTTTTGTAAATTGAGAAATGTTTCCAAATTACCTGAGACAATCTCTTCAAATTCCCTTCAAAATTTCTTCAAGCTTGCTTTAAGATCACTCCAAGCCAGCATTCAAGTTCTTCAAATGCTCAATTAACCAAGAAGACTCACAAATTTCAACTTATACATCATCAAATTTACCCTAGAATGCATTAAATGTGGTAGACATCAAAAAGTTGCTAAAAACATTCTTCTTAACATAGAAAGCCCTAATTCGGTTTGAAAATCATCATGACAACATAATTTCTTCTGGTTCTTTTTCCAAGGCCTTTGAATATTCATTCTTCACATTTCAACCTCGTTCCAGCCTCTAACGCACCATTATTCTAGGGGTTTTTTATAATTTTTTGTTAATGCTCCCCCTAAGACCATGCTAGGTCTAATTTCCTAATAAGTTATTTGTACCAGATGAGGGTACAAACACATTAGTAGATTCAGGTTTTTCTTCTTCTTTCTTCTTCCATATCTTATTAATCTCTTGCTTCACGTCTTCTTTGTTGATCTTCTTTACTGGTTCACTCTTCTCTTCCAGAGCAAACTTCTTTCCCTTCTTACTTCTGCAAGATTTTGAGACATGTCAAGTTTGTTGCAGTTATAGTAGACAACACTTTTCTGATTAGCCTGTCCTCCATTATTCCTCGATCTACATTGATTTACTTAATGTCTAAATTTATTATAGGTATAGTAGTAGCCATTAAAGAGTTGATTCATTCTACCTTCATTAAAACTGTTCCTTATTAACCGAATGATCATTCTCACCTGAGATTTGCATTATGTAGCCTTATGTCCAATCTTCCTACATTCAAAACATTATCCAATGAAGGGACCAGAAAATTGTTTATTCCTGCTCTTGCATTCTGTTGCTTTGTGACCATATTTGTTACAATAAAAACAAACACCATTGAAATAGGGATACCTTTGTGCATTAGGTTGTCTCACAGGCGGTCTCCTTGCAAAATTCCTTGAATTTCTTCTCTTCTTTCCTTTGTCTTGACTCTTCTGATTGTTCATTGTATTCTTCACATCTTTAGAACTTTAATTGGTATCAATTCCCAAACCACCTTTGTCTTTACTTGGTTTCTATCTTGCAAGTAATTCTTCAAGTTTACCAGAGCTAGATCTGAAATTATTGTCACAAAGTTTTGCCTTCTCTAGTTCCACTTTTAGGTTTACTATCTCCTGTTCAAGTCTAGAGCATTCATCAGACTTGTTCTGCACCATTGTATTTAGAAATTATTCAATCCTCTTCTTCTCTTCTACTGTCACTTTCAGTCCAATTATTTCTTGTTTCAACTGTTAACTCACTTCATTGTGTCTTTCCTTGAATTTCTTCATTGTTCTTTCAGTTTTCGGACACATTCATTTGCATCATCCAGATTCTCTTTTAGATCTCTATTTTCTCTTTCCACTTTATCAAGATCCTCAAGAGTAGTCTAAAGCTCTACTTTATCATCCATTTAACCAACCTTTAGGATCCTCCTTAAGCAATTAAGCTCTTCACCAAGGAACCAAAGCTCTGATACCAATTGTTAAACAAGCACAGGACAACTAAGAGGGGGGGTGAATCAGTTGTCACAAAATTCAAGCTTAAGACTTCAACACTTATCAATTCCACAACCACACTATTATGTTATTAAGTAAGAGCATGAAACACAAATAATAGAAAGTAAATCAGCACAATGAACACCAAATTTTTACGTGGAAAACCCAATAAGGGAAAAACCACAGTGAGGGTTAACTCACAATATAAAGAGGTTATAAAACTGAATATAGAGGCTCACTGCCTAGGGATCACTACCCAAAAGAGGACTCATTGTCCAAGTACAAAGGCTCACTTCCTACAAAAAGGACTCACTATCCAAGAGGGCGGCTCACTACCTATAGAAAGGACTAATTGTCCAAGAGGGGGGCTCACTACCTACAGAATTTTTTTTAGAACAAGTTAAGCCTTATAACCAAAATGAACTAAAAAGATGCACCTATCAAGTGTTGATGCAGTTCCGATGATGCTCAATATACAAACTTAACACATTTCATGTTTTTCACACTTCTTCACTTTAACATTCACAACTCAATCATTTGTCTCTTATTTTCTTCAAAACTATTCAATATATATATATACACTTGATCTTCACCACAAGCATCAATTAGGTTGGCCTAATTAGATGCACTTCTTATTCATGAAAAATATCAACTATTGACTCCAATAATTCACAAAATATTTCCAAAAAAAATTCAAACCTTCAGCAAGTTACATGATGTTGGCATAGACCAAAAATAGGTTGCACATATGTCCATATACCGTATCACAATTAACTCAAGAAGTCGGCCATGAATAGACTTGAAAGTGAAAAGGAAACCAATAGAATAATTCCACTATGTTGTACGAGCACCAAAGCACATAATTATCTGATCATACATTCCTTCAATAATCATAAATAATTTCCCAAAACTACAATCAATAACTTTCAACTGTGGAGAAATGCAGACTAAAATACTGGAGAGTGCACCAAAAATACCAAATCCACCACCGGAGGAGATAAACCAGTTGTGCACACCGTTTTAGGGTACCAGACCAAGCTACCAACATGGTGACATCAATGACAACATATAGACATACTTCTCCATTCTTCCAACAAAATATGTGTTGCAAATGCTAAAGGGATCTATCTTAGGTCTGTGTCCATTGATACCATACGTTACACGATTATGCTGGGTGCAAATATGAATATTTTTTTGAGGATAAAGACGATAGAGTTAATTTTGATTTGAAATAATGCTAATCTAATTAGGCCAACCTAATTAGTGTTATACAAATGTATACGGTATATATGAAATACATTTTTGGGAAGTTAGATAGAGATAGATAGGTAGGATGAAGAATGAATGAAATGGGACATAGAGAAAAAAGGTAGATCATGTACAAACTACTATATGGTGAGAATATGTGAAATTATATGAATGAGCAAAAAGAATTGTTGAGTATACTATACAAGGAAGTATTTTGTATTCTATGCTTCATTGGAACTGAACTCCAACACAAGGTGCATTCTGTGAGCCATACTCTTCCCTATAAATTATTTCAAGTTGTGAGCCTTCAAGGATAGTGAGTCCTAACAGTGAGCCATTGTAATATTCTATATCTAGATATATTACATTGTGAGTTAATCCTCACTGTGGTGTTTCCCATTTTGGGTTTTCCATGTAAAAATCTTGGTGTTCATGTGTGTTGTGATCTTGTGTTGATTTTATGCTTTCACTTGTTATTAGAATTAGAGTTGTGTTATTGCTTGGATGGATATTATGTAAATGGTTTAATGGAATACTGATTCACCCTCCCTCTCAGTATTCTGAGTGTTCAACAATTGGTATTAGAGCTTGGTTCCTTTAGAAAAGCCTAACAACTTGACGAAGGTCTTAGAATTTGAACACATGGTAGATAAGAGATTTCCTATTCCTCTAGAAGAGTTTCCTACTAAAAATATTGAAGAAGATTGTATCCTAGATAATAATGGTGAACTAGAAATTTCTCTTGAAGATCTTGATAGAATTGAAGAAGAAAACAAAGATTTGAAGAAAAACCTCCAATAAGCAAATGAGTGCATCAAGAACTTGAGAGAAAAAATCAAGAAATTCAAAGAAAGACATAGAGAAGTCTGTGATCAGTTGAAGAAATCAAATGAAGATATCACCAGACTAAAAATACAAGTGGAAGAAAAGAGGAGAATTGAGGATTTTCAAAAAGATGAAATTCAAAAAAAAATGGATGAATGTGTAAAGCTTGAACAAAAAGTTATAACTCTAATATTTCATTTGGAGAAAGTGAAATCTCATGAGGAAAAATTTAAAACAAGTTCTACAATGTTGGATGAACTGACTATAGGAAAAAAAATCCTCTAAGGAAGTGGTTTGGGACTTGAAGAAGGAAAGAGTTTAGAAGCAAATTCAATCCTCTAACAAGGTTGACAATCAAAGGAAGACTCAAGGAAATGGTAGACAAATCAAGAATTAGAGTGTGGAGCAAGCTTGAAGAGTCTGAAGCACTTCCATACTACAAAATTTCAGTATTTGGCTTTGGTGCACATGTAAAAGGTTAGTAATTATTGTTATACATTACTCTTTGTGAATTATTCATTTGAATATAATGGATACACCTCAAGTCATGGATAATTCAGAGAGACCAAAACCACTATTTAAGAAGTACCCTACTAAAACCATAGAACTTGACCCTTTGGGTGCATTTTTTGGAAGTTTCCCTTGGTGTTATTCCTACTAAAGATATTGAAATTTACATTCATAGAAATTTGGAAGAACCTACTCATGGAAAAGCACATATATTGTGGTTTGAAGAGTTAATTGGAGAATATTATACCTTGAAACCAAAACACAAAGTACTAATAGAGATGAAATTGGATGTGTGGGATCAATTTCCTGACTTTAGCAATGAAGAAAGATGCATTAGAATGACACTGAGCAAGTTTCATGATCAATTTGTGTGGCTTAATGATTCTAATATGATATCCAAGGAAGTAATTAGAGATGTTACTGGTCTATCCTCCTCTAGACCTACTTGCATACCTGACAAAGGAAAAAGATTGAGAAGGAATATAGGTACAAAAATCAATAATTTAGTTGTTCGATACGCGAGTGTGGTTATTTCACACTTGATTTTTGGTGACAATGATGTCTCTAACGTCACAATTAACATAGCTTTAGAAATGATCAAGAAAAGAATTGAATATGATCTTTGTGAGTTGCTTTGACAACAACTGTTGGAAAATTTGTATGATATCAAGAAGAAGAAGTGCACATTCAGGTATGGAACATTGATAGTATGCCTAATCTTTTACTTTATGAAGGAAGTTCCTGATGTAGGAGAAGTTTTTAGGGTGAATAAAAAATTGGTTACACATCAAATTAGAGAGATAATGAGAAATATTGGAGATTTAGATGCACAAGGTGAAGCCCTTGTTGCATTCTTTGGAAAATTTCAGAGAAGAATGAATATAAGGAGAAGAATTACTAGAGATATAGTGAAAAAATATAAGAATGACAACATTTTTGGTATTTGTTGATTACTGCATTATCAAGGTGGTTGAACCTAGAAACATATGGATTCTTGGACTAGGCTATGAAATTGAGAAAGATTATGCTATTGGTTGTACTAAAAGATCAATTAATAACCCTAGAGATCCTAGTAGACTAAGATTCAAAACTTATGCAAAAGAGGCTCAAGAAATTCATGAGAAATTTGAGTTGAATGCCTCCAAAGAAAAGAGATAACCTATTGATGTTCATGCATTATTTTCTCAATTAGAGCCCATCCAAGGAGACTCAAGTAGCTAGCCAGAAGAAAGGTACATTCTTATTCAGTTCCTAAAGTAGAATCTAGTTCTTTACAGTCTATTATAGGAAGCACAAACACATTGAATGATTTATTCAAAGAACTGAGAAGTTAAGCAGTAAGTGAAATGATATCTTGGGTTAGGGAAAAAGGCTTGTTGGAAATTGGAGATATATGTAAGTATATATATAGCAATGCATTAGAGAAACTAAAAGAAGTTCAAGATTGTGAAAATGAGGCCATAAATCTATTCTCATTTTGTTGGACATGGCTTGATGAGATTCAAAGGTTCAAGGATGTTGAGGACACAATTGAGACAAAAATAAAATATACATCTAAGAAATTTAATCCAGCCCTGGATTGGGATGGTCAAACTTGATTTGGTCTAAAAACTTGCATGAATAATATCTCTAGCTGCATAAGGAAAAAGGAGAAATGATTGAGCAATATGGACAACTTAGAGACTTGATAAAAATTAAGCATACACTTGTCTCTTATGCTCTTTCTCTTGTTGATAGAATCTTGAACTCAAATATCACTCCCAAAACTCTAGTTGAAGGGAAAGATATACTAGTTGAACTCAAGTATCTATGCAGAGCCTTGGTATAAGCAAAGAAGCTGTGGGATGAAAGAAAAACTTCATGGGCAAGAACTCTCCACAAACTTCAAGGGACAACCACCTACGAATAATCAATCATAGTTACTGTTTTGATGAACTCCTAAGGGGGAGTATTCAGGTACGGAGAGGAAAATTGTTAAAGTATTTTGTTTAGTATATTTATCCTTTGCTATTGATGTCAAAATAGGAGAAGAGTACCATGTGAAAAGAATAAATTTGTGGGAGAAAGATGAAAAGAAGTTGTTCTTGATGGTGTTCACATCATGTGTTTCCATCACTAACAAAGGGGGAGATTGTTGGAAATTGGAAGATTTTCATTAACATCAACATTTACATCAATGTTGAAAATTGGAAGTTTTTTATTGATGACAACCTTTATACCTTACTCATATCACATGTACAGATCATTAGGCTCTACTTTGATAATAATGGTTCAAACTATGCTTATTCGGTACTGAAAGTTTTGTTGATCCGATATTTTGGTCTAGATTATCTTATTTTGTTAGATTCATTCATACAATGAAAAAATATTCTATCTTGAAATCATTTGCATCTACTAACAAGATTTCAGTTGGTTTGGTTATATAGTTGGAAAGATACAGTTAGCAGAAGTTTGGTAAAACAATTTTTTATTTTGTTGATTTGGTTTTTTGGTCCATATTCTACTATAATGAAACATATCATTGCAGGATTTTGTGCATAGATTTGTGACTATAAGATTCATATTACCTTGAAGTTTTATGATAATATTCGAATGCATATGGAAGATATGAATACCAATGTTCCATTCTAAGGATTACAGTAAACTTCTACATAGTGAATTGATGTGGGAGATTCTGTGTTTTCTCATGATTAACTATTTTGTCTTGCGGAGTTGAAGATAAGTTATTTGATGTCATCTTGTAGACACCTGAATTTGACCACTCTCATATGGTCAAATTCACCCTCACATTCCTCCATCATGCATCTCTAAGCCACATTAATTAAATAATAAATCAATATTATTTAATTAATATTTCACCTTAGCCTAATGTCTCCTAAGCTATTTGATTAATCAATTAAATACCTTACCCTATTCATCTCTAAAGTAAATAAATAGACTAATTTATTTAATTTAGTCATTAGCCCAAATGAATTAAATCAATTTTTAATTCACCTTTTTCTCTCTCCTCATGTCAACATCCTCCATAATCCTCTTTAATCAAGATTAATCTAATTAATCTATGATTAGGGTGTGCACATCCCCAACCATTATTAGGGTCACATCCTTCATAATCTCTCACTTGCCCCTAATCCTTCATTAGCCTACCTAATCTCACATTTGCACAACCTTAATCAAGGATTATTCTCTAAACTCACCTAATGCCATTTATGGCATGTACCCTTAGTCAACCTTCATAAATACTTTCTCCTTTTGGAGAAGTTACACCCTTTCCCATGTGAATTTAAAATTCACATTTATTCACCCCACATTTTAAGGAATTTTTAATTCCTTCTCCTATCCCCATGAGGATTTGTAAGGAATTTTTAATTCCTCACATGTCCTCTCAAGGTACATGTGGACAAAGACCTCCTTTATGAGGAGATCTTGTCCATTCCCAAGGTACATCATGGTACCTCCACATCATATCCACCTCATCTCCCCTTGTCCACCTCACTATCCACGTGTCAACATGAGAGGGCTTGTGAGTTCTCAACTCACCCAAGCCCTTGATTTCCTCCACCTTGGATGCATCCTGGCCATCCATCCCTTTAAAGGCCTTTTCCCTAAATATGGTAAATTTACCTCATTTTGACTATCACACACTTAGCAAATTTTTAGCACTCATACTTCCAAGCATTCAACCTCCATTGTTGCAACACTTTTGATCCCTCATATTACACCCAATCATTCATCCATGGCTTCCATTGCATCCAAATCATTTTAAGCATCATTTAGAGCTAATTTTTCAAGAAAGGAGCACACAATCAAGCATCAAAAAAGGGCCAACCAACTCATCAAATCAAGCAAGGTAAAAGGTATCATTTCTTTATATTTTGATTGAATTTAACTTAGGCCTATCATTGAGTGTTTTTTAGTGTTTTCCCTTTTGCATTTCATCTTGTTTTACATTTTTAGAGTAGGAATTTCACTGCACACATTTCTGGCATGCCCGGTGGGACCCACGCCACGGGTCTACTTTCATGTTTACTATTTAAAATTTTACAAGTTCGGGTTTCACACACATGAGCGAATCCACTTGACATAGAGACAGACCTATAGTAGACATAGGTGAACTCACTCCCACCCTTCTGGAGAAAGGGTGATCCTGCATCCACCAATCCCAGACAATTATCTTTAGAGGAAGATACACATGGGAGACTGAAAGGGGTGAACTTGCTTGAGGAAGTGGTGATCTCGCTGTGAACCCAAAGGCGAATATGCTCCCAGCCCTCCACTCTACAGGTGATTAAGACCCTGCCTATTCCTGAAACAAAGGCGATCCTAAATTTAGAAATGGAAAATTTGCTTCACACAGAGGTGAACTTGAGGTAATCCAGAACGTTGAATTTTTCAATTTTCGCTCTCATTTGATTTCGGATTTGGGGACTAATCCACTCACTTGTTTGTATGTGATTGTGTAATTTCACTAAAAAATTGTGCAACTTGTCCCATGTTTGACGAAGACCGGTGGTGAAATTACTAACACGTGCGTTGCAGGATGAGCGATCGAAGACCCCTAGATTAGCTCTATCTATTGTCATTTTCATACTAATTTAGACACACGTAGACTTAATTAAAGGGTCAATTAATTTTTTTTCCATGTTTGGGAATAGGTTGTTGACGTATGTACTCCCCTTGAACCGTATAGTGATCTTGGGTGACCAGAAATCATAACTCATTCCAGTCCAGTCAAGTCTACCTAGGGAGTACTAGTACTAGTACACTCTCCCCTTGCACTACGTGCAAGCCTGAGGACCAGCAAAAATGTCTATTATTTCCTTCCCATAGTGAGACATACCTAGGATTTCATCAGCTAGGGGACAATCTCGACCATGTGTTACCAACGGGGTATATAAAGGGGGGAGAGCCAAATCTGTACCCCAATCTAGTCACGTCGTGTCTAGTGAAGCGTCAAAACTAGAATGATACCTAGATAAGACGTGCAGGGTTGGTCCGAGTTTCTAGTACCTCACTAGGGCTCCTGATCCACACTTGTGATAGGCTGGTGTTCACGGTTGTGCCTCATGCACCCTTCTGGTGTATCGAGGATGCACAAGATAGCATGTTCAGCCTAGATAGAGACCCATGTTCGGCAACGACTTGGTGTAGTGCAGGGGATGTGCACTGTACCTCGAATTTACTCATCACATACTCCCTTGGGTTGAGATAGAAATCATTGTGGTGAACTATGATAGTTCTTGAGTGAGAGAGTGAAGGTGAGCCTATGGCATCTATTGATGACCCTATGCCACTGAATCTCTAGCTATCCACCTTCGCAAGAAAGGGTGATCTAGAGAACCACCCTGGTATCATGGAGTATTAACCTTGGGGTGTCCTCTCAAGGTGGTGGGCCTACATTGAGTTACCAAACCCTTATTACTAATTTTAGGCTTGTGTTTTTTGGAGTTTCTTCTTATGATATACCAATGCTTGTGATCATTCTGAGTCAATCCAACCCACTGCTTCTTGTTTATCATGCTTTCAGTCCTTTGCCATAGTCTTTTCTTGCCCTCAGTGGAATTTTTTCTTCACACAAGGGCAAACTTGCATTGTGGACAAGCGATCATGCCCTAGAAGGGGCAATTCTATGTCTTGGTCTAGTCTAGTAATCCCTTTAGGAAAACTCACTCTTGTCAGGGGTGAATTTGCTTCTGGGTCTCCTAGATAGGTGACCCCAAGTCCACCTATTCCCTAGAATAGGTGATCCTATCATCCTCTTAGGCGAGTCCATGTCTAGTTGGTACCATCCCCATTCGCCTCTTCCCTGAATAGGCGATCTTGTCATCTTCCTAGGCGATTCCATGTCTGAGTCTACTAGTAATCTATTTGTACATTCCCTAGCATAGGTGAACCTATTGTCTACATGGGCGATCCCATTTCTAGTCCATATTATCTCCATTTGTACATTCCATTACATAGGAGGTCCTGTTAAACCGAAGAAATATGCGATCCTGTCATAGGCATTTTCATGTCTCATCCGTACACCTAAAGAAAGAGGTGATCCTAATAATTAGATAGGAAAACTTGTTCACCACAAGGATAATCCTACGTTTGTCTGACTATACATACGAAGATTTAGGTGACCTTGTTTCTCAATTTGGTGATCCCATGAAATCCATATGCACATCAAAAGATATAGGAAATCCTGCTACCTAGATAGGCGATCCTGCATTACACAGGTGATTTCATCCTCCCTTAAATAGGTGATCCCGTCACTTGGAGGGGAAAACCTATAGTACATAGAGGTGAATCTACCTCTCATACGAAAAACTCAAGAGTTAATCCTTTGGACCACTGAAAGCTTTTTGTTTTCCGAGTCCATTTTTACAATCAATTTTTTTTTATAATCATCCATTTTCTCGTAATTGTCATTTTAGTCTGTCTATATTTTCCAAAAGTTATCGAATCCTCAACCAAATCACATAGGTTCATCTTAGAACATCCCTATATTGCATATTCATCAATCAAATTGTCAATCTAAATCTCTTAGAATTTTTTTTGGGTATTTTTATCCAATTGTGTTAGATAACTAACCCTAATCGTCATCATTCACGCTTACTTAGGATTGTCATTTGTCCTGAGTCAGTAATCCTTCATGGCTTTATCAATCTCCTCTCATCTTGATGTAGATTTTGTGCCATAATCATCTTTTTTATAATCCAATCCAATCATCAGTATGATACATCATCTAGTTAAGCCCATGAACTTAGTACAAAGTTAGTCTTATCAATCTAATCTAATCAATCATTTGATCCTATCAATCTAGTCCAATCAATCATCCAATCCTATCAATCATTTAATTCAATCAATCATCCAATCCAAATCATCCCATCAGTCATCCAATCAATCAATCTATCATCTTAGAAATATTTTTATTCATCACCTAAGTCATCATTTAAGTGCATCCTAGGGCATAGTATCATCTTAGTCACCTGGTCATTTTGCATTTTCATGCCTCTTACCTGATTGCAAGCAAAGAAACTCAAGGAACAACAACAGTCCCAAGGTGCTCATCCTTAGGATCAACTCACCAATGGTGGCTCATCTCAATCCAACATTGAGATCCATACCTAATCTCCCTTGGAGGAAAGCATGGTCAACCAACCTTAGCTCACATTTGATGAATATCTTAGCAATCCTACTAATGTACAAATGATAGATCATCTTCTCAATGAGCGTGGCAATAAAATCCTTGCCATGTTCATGAAGGGTACCAAGCCACCATCAAGGTTTGATGTATCAAAATATGTCAATATTACACCCCCTACTCTACCACAAGATCCAAATCCTCGTTCATCAGTTCGACAAGTCCCCTAGGTCACACCACAAGATACATGGTACCAACCAGGATTTGGAAATGATGTGTGTTATCAGCTTCCGCCTACCTACATCTTGATCTTAGTAACGAGTGATGCACCCAATCCTAACAATCCCCAAGGCCTCCTTCCTAACAATCCTCCTGGTCTTGGTAATCCACAAGGTCCTCCCAATCCACAAGGCATGAACATCCCTCAAGGTCCAACCCCTATACCATCCGCACCACCTCCCCCATCAAATCAATCTAGTCAGCTTTCAGGGAATACAGGGGGAAATGCTTATAATCTTTTCACTAAACCACCTCCACCTTTTGGCCCCACACACACATGAAACTTACAACCACCTCAAGGAAATCTCCCTCCCTTGCATCACTCCCAAGGTAATCCACAACAAATACCATCACAACCTCCGCAACATACCCAAATTCCATCACAACCTTTGCAACATACCCAAATTCCTTCACATCCCCCACATGATGCACAAATTCTGCCACAACATCAACAACCACCTCTGCACCAACCGCAAGGTAATTCATCACAACCTCCTCATTAATTGCAGGTCCCTCAACAACAAATCCCATCTTATCAACCACCACCTCAAAAATCCCAAATCCCATCTCAACCTCCTCAACAACAACCACCATCCTACCAAGAACCCCTTCATCATTCATTAATCCCCTCACAACCTCCACCTCATACTCAAATCCTGTCACAATCACAATAATCCTCCCAACAAATTCCAGGAAACCTTACTTCCTAGTACCTGTATCATCCTCAAAGCACCTATTATCTACAAACCATTATATCAAATCCCAATCCCAATTATTCTTACTATAATCTGCAATAATCCCAACAACAATTGTCTTATGCTACTTCCTCGTAATCACAAAAAAACATCTACTATCATCTAGAGATAAATCCCACTATGGGAACAAGAACAAAAATGCTATCAATGATGGTGTTGCTGACACCAAACAAATCCAAGTAGCGAACACTTCACAAAGATCATAGTATGTCCCCAATCTGCAATCTCTTTCCAACATCATATCCATACCACATGGTGCGCCCTATCCTCCCCAACAGTCCAATCAATTCAATCAAGGAAATAATAAGCCCTCATTCACCTTTTGATGAGTCAAAACCAAAACCTGCCTGGTATAGGGAAAATGAGTATTGTGATTTTCACAAGATTAAAGGTCACTCCACTAATAAATGTCAAGGACTTAAAACTTATATCCAAGATCTTATAGATCGAGGTGATATTGTGGTGGATGCAAATCAGGCTACATCATCCAATGCTCAATTATAGATATATCAAAATGCCTTCCCTAAGCACAATCAGGGTCCCAGTACCTCAAATGCAAACCCCAAGTCTAGTAATAACAACTAGAATAACAACACTAATAATATTAGTTATAAAGTTGTGCCCTATAATTATGACAACATTGTTATGTGCATCAATCAAGGGGAGCCACATGTATCTATGATTTGTGTCAAAGGAAAAAACCATCAATGTGTTATTACTACATGCCATACTCACATATATATTCCTAGGGCTTCCACTTCATCTCAACCCACTCCTGTGAGTTCACAATACAATATTCTTGACCGTCTTGCTAAGACACCAGCCCAAATATCCATTCTGGATTTGCTTAGGTCTTCCCCAATGCACCAAGAAATCCTTACAAAAGCCCTTCAAAATAAACATGTGCCCAACGACATAGATCCTACCTAGTTTCAAGCTCTAGTAGGACATTTATCTACTACCTATCAGTTGGGATTCAACCAAAATGATATGTCACCAAACGATTCATCCCATAACCGTGCCTTACACATTGAAGTCATTTTCTCCAGCCATAAGGTGAAATAGGTCTTGGTAGATAATGGCTCTACCCTCAACCTATGTACATTAAAGTTCATAAAAAGGTAGGGTATACTCATGCTGACCTGGATAACTAGACCATTACAATAAAGGCATATGATAATGCAAAAATGGACTCAGAAGGTATTATTTGTCCTCCTATTTAGGTTGGCCCTATCGTGCAATACACCACATGCCACATCCTTGATCTATATTTTCCATACAACCTTCTCCTTGGCTGACCATGGATCCAAACCATGCAGGCCATTCCATCCACCTATCACCAATACCTAAAGTTCCCATACAATGGGGTTGAAGTAACCATCCATGTATATCCTCATCCTTTTGAGTATTTTCATGCTCTAGAAGCTTCTTTCCCCCACTCCCGATATTGTCCAAGAGTAGAAGTGGGGGCACCTCAGGCATCATCTTCCAATCCATCTTCCAATTAATCATCCAACATGTCATCGAATCCATCCACTGCATCTGAATCCACCATCACCAAGGTCGAAATCATCGATAAAGGATATGGAGAATATGAGATGCATACAACTCTTAATGTGGAAACCATGCCTCCATCTCCTCGTACCTATAGTCAACCTTCACAATCTGCACCAAAAAATGAAGTGAAGACAAAAACTATTAGTTCTAAGAACATGGGTTCTACCACTTTCCAGTCCCTAGGAACACAACAAGATCCGACAGATGAGGACATCAGTCAATGGGTCTACAAAGAAGAAACTGAACCATCAACTCCTCTCATTCAATACTTCCAAGAGGTTTATCCCCATGCATCTAAGCTAGAAAAGAAATACAACTATCAAGGGGGAGGTCTTGGTGTAGAGGAACATGGAAGATTGTAGCCCATTGAGACACCTACGCGACCTAAAAATGTGGGCTTAGGCTATGAAAAAAAGCAAAAGGTTCCCGCACCATCCACAAACACCTCAAATAATGTCGTATCGGATAACGATTTCCTTGACAACATACCTAAAGAAGAAGCCATCATACTCTCATACGACGATGCTGACCTCCCTTCCCTCTTCGATTCCACATCCATATTTTCCATTATCCTTTCCCTTCATCACCCTGACCTTATTGATTGGGACCTACAAGGGAGCGCACCTGTAGACATTTTTCCTTTAGAGGATGCTTACATACATCTTATGGGATTGGGGGAAGATGAACACCCTAATTGCAAAAGCAAAAAGAAACAAAACAAAAAAGAGTCATTTAGTGAAAACCTCCTTGAGGCACATCTTGACTCATCAAAATTAAAAATAAAGGGTGTATCTTCTAGTGAAAACCTAGATGAGGTGCTAGAGGATGGGGGTGTTCATCTTCCCCTTGTTGGAGCTCATTTATCTAAACAGTATTCAATTCTGATCGAAGAGATGCAAGAAGTTAACCTAGGAACAAAAAAAGAGTCCAAAATCACCTATGTGGCCAAGTCATTGTCAAAAGAAGAGTATCCCATCATTGTCAATCTGCTAAAGGAATGGATCATTAAATTTGCATGGTCCTATTCAAATATGTGAGGATTGGATCCTGCATTGGTTTTACACCATCTTGATTTTCATCCAGATGCAAAACCAGTTAAAGAGAAGCTCAAGAAAATGCATCCCCAAGTGGCCCTACTTATCAAGAAAGAACTCAAAAAATTGTTAGAGGTTGGATTCATCAGACCTATTGATTACTCTGACTGGATATCCAATATAGTGCCTATGGCTAAACCAAATGGGAACATTAAAATCTGTATAGATTTTCAGGATCTTAATAAAGCTTTCCCAAAAGATGATTTCCAGCTTCCAAACATTGACATGTTGGTAGATCTTACGACAAGACATGCTATGCTATCCCTCATGGATGGATTTTTTGGCTATAATCAGATTAGGATTGCACCTGAAGATCAACATATGACTGCATTCACTACCCCCTTGGGTACTTTCTACTATAATTTCATGCCCTTTGGTCTTAAGAATGCGGGGGAAACTTACCAACATGCAATGGATGTCATCTTCCATGACCTCATCCATATTATAATGGAAGATTATGTTGATGATATACTAGGGAAATCCAAGACAAGAGAAGATCATCCCAGGATCTTGAGGAAAATATTTGAGTGGTTAGAATAGTACAAGTTGCACCTATATCCAAAAAAGTGTGTGTTTGGTGTCACATCTAGAAAATTGTTAGGCTTCATAGTATCTAGAAGGGGCATTGAAGTGGATCCAACAAAAGTCAAGGCAATAATGGAAATGTCCCTTCCACGCAATCTAAAATAATTAAGAAGTCTGCAAGGAAAATTACAGTCTATCAAACACTTCATAGCCCAACTTTCTAAGAAATTCCAATCATTCACACACCTCTTGCATAAATACATAACCTTCAAATGGGATCTAGAGTGTCAACGTAGCTTTGACAAGATCAATGTGTACCTAGACAATCCACCAATTATGATGCCTCCCATTCTAGGTAAGCCACTATTGCTATATATCTCAGCCACATCAGTTCTACTGGGGGCATTGTTGGCACAACATGATGAGTTCTCCAAAGAACGTGCCATCTACTATATAATTTGTACACTTGTTGGATATGAGCGTAATTATTCATCTATGGAAAAATATTGCTTAACAATTGTTTTCAGTTCACAGAAACTGTCACTATTTGCTCAGTCATCCTATCAAGCTAATATCAAAAGTTGACCCACCCAAGTATCTGTTATCCAGAACATCATTAACTGGTCGCATGGCTGAGTGGGTTATGCTACTAAGCAAGTTTGACATAGAATATGTGGATTGTAAATCAATTAAAGGGAAAGTGATAGCAGATAAATTTGTTGATGCTCCTTCGGTGGACGCATATCCATTAGTAGTTGAATTTCCTGATGAAGGGATCCTTATATTTTCAGAATTAGATACATGGAAACTATATTTTGATGGGTCATATACTCACAATGGAGCTGGTGCAGGTGTCCTCTTCTTCACCCCTCAAGGTGATTACATCCCGAAGTCATTCAGGCTAGCATTTCCATGCATAAACAAAATTGTTGAATATGAAGCTCTAATCACTGCCTTAAGAATTGTAGTCCAATGGAATATCACTTGTCTACATGTCTTTGGCGATTCTCAACTGATAATCAAATAGGTCAATGATGAGTTTCAAACTAAGGATGAAAATCTTTTACCTTACAAACGCATGGCGGATGACTTCAAGAAATATTTCACCTACATCCAATTTGAACAGATTCCTAGAGTGTAGGACAAGGCAACGGATGCTATGGCTATAATTGGTTCCCTCATTGACATGCATGAAGACCGAATAGATTGTGAGTTCCTTGTTGAGCAACTATTAATCCCAATGTATGATGTTCTTGAGAACGAAATGGTGTGTGATATCGTAGGTCCTGAATCACCTTCGTATCACAAAATTTATACCTATCTCCATGACAACATCCTACCACATAACCTTACCCTAAATCAACACAAATCATTCATCCAATGCACTTCCTGATACACAATCATGGGAGATACATTTTATTGTAGAGGGTATGATGGCACTCTCCTTCAGTGTCTAAGCGAATCAGAATCTCATGTTGCATTAAACAAAGTGCATAGTGGTGTCTGTGAGTCTCATTCTAATGGAATGGCCTTAGCCAAGAAAATTTTGAGTAGGATATTACTGGCCCACTATGGAGCATGACGCTTGTGAGTTCGTGAATAAATGTGTACCTTGTCAATAACATGCAGATTTAATCCATGCTCTTGCACAAGATTTGTAGCCTATCATTACACCATGGCCTTTTTCACAATGGTGATTCTACCTAATTGGCAAGATTTACCCTCCATGATCTACTAGTTACACCTTCATCATCATCGCCATTGAATACTTCACTAAGTGGGTGGAAGCAATTCCACTCCCCCAAATCACTGGTATTCAAATTTCCAAATTCATCCTTTTCCATATCCTCTGTAGATATGGTATCCCCTCCACCATCATCGTTGATAATGGAAAGCCTTTCAAAAACTAATATATGGTTCTCATTCTAATGGAATGGCCTTAGCCAAGAAAATTCTTAGAGCAAGATATTACTAGCCCACTATGGAGCATGACGCTTGTGAGTTCGTGAAGAAATGTGTACCCTATCAATAGCATACAGATTTAATCCATGCTCTTGCACAATATTTGTAGCCTATCATTGCACCATGGCCTTTTCACAATGGGGATTTGACCTAATTGGCAAGATTTATCCTCCATCATCTGATGTTCACACCTTCAACATCACCGCCATTGAATACTTCACTAAGTGGGTGGAAGAAATTCTACTCTCCCAAATCACTGGTATTCAGATTTCCAAATTCATCCTTTTCCATATCCTCTATAGATAGGTATCCACTCCACCATCATCACTGATAATGGAAATCCTTTCAAAAATGGTATATGAAACATCTCTGTGAAACTTATCATATCTAACATTGTTGGTCAACCCCTATTACCCATAGGGTAATGGCCAAGCTGAAGCAACCAACAAGACGCTTATCAAAATCTTCAAAAAGGTTGTCAATAACACTGGTCAAGATTGGCACCTCCATCTTAATCCCGTCCTTTGGGAATATCACACATCCATCCACATCCCCATTGGCGCTATCCCATATTCCCTTGTTTATGGCACCAACACTATCTTTTTGATTGAGGTTGAGATCCCATCACTTCAAATTTCTCTGAAGAGTTTAATTAGTGATGAAGATGCTCAAGTCGCATAGTTAAGTCAACTTGAACTCCTAGATGAAAAAGGAATCAAGGCCTATAATCATCTCCAAACATATCAACATAATCTTAGGAGAAACTACAACAAGAAGGTTTGTCCCCACCAATTCAATGTTGGTGATCTAGTCCTGAAAGAGAATCATCGTACCCAATAGGATAGAGGAAAGAAGGGAAAGTTTGAAGCAAATTGGTTGGGTCCATATTTTGTCACTGCAAAATATGGTTCTAGGGCATATTGACACCTAAGGGGGAACCCTTGGAGGATCCTATCAACATCATGCACCTTAAAATATTTTACACCTAGGTAAGTTGGGTTATCCTACTTGAAAAATCCAAAAAAAGTAAAAAATCAGCAAAAATACAAAAAAATTGAAAAGTAAAAAAAAATCCAAAAATAGTAAAGATAAATAATTTGTCCTATGGTGAAGATCACCCTTGGTGGCACCTTGAACAAGTACGTTTGGTGAAAACCTGGCAATAGGCGCCATTTGTAGAGAACTTAATCATTATCTACCTTGCATCCTATTTTCCTTACACTTCCATCCATCCTATCAGCATATCCTATCCTCACATCCTATCCTCACATCCTATCATATCCATCCTCCCATCAGCATCCTATTTATCCATCACTTGGTATATTTTGATTGAGCATTGGATGATTCATATTAGCTATCCAAAATCCTGAGCTTTCATCCTGAATCTAAGCTTTTCATCCCTTGTATGTTGTTGTCGCTTGTCGGTCTCATGTCCTCATCTAGGGTCCTTCATTGTGTTGGTCATCATTAGGTCTCATGTTGTCTTTCATCTATTTTTTTAAACTACATTTCCTCTACACTTTCATGTGGGCAAGGCCGATCATTTGATCGGCCCCTGAGGCTTTTGTCTGTCTGTTTGTGTAAGTATTTGTTATCCATCGAGGTCTCCATTGTACTCTTTCCGCTTTTATCCATGGTCAATTGTCAGTCTTTTATCAAACTATGAGGGCTCTATGCTTTCACGTAGGAAAGGCTAATCTTTGATCATCACCTGAGCCCCTAGGTCCTTAGGGTGTGTCTTGGTTTCATGTCGTGTTGTCAAGTGTGGCCCTATCCAGCTGGTTCCTAGAAATAAGATCCATTAGTATCATGAGATTCAATCGGTTTTGAGTATCTTGAGTCCTGACGATCACCTAATCTACCCTCCATCTTTGGTCTTAACAAGATGTATCCTTCCTTAAATCAGATCACATCAATCCCACCCACTTACTTATCCTATGGCAAAGGACATTTGAATTTTTTTTTGATCTTTCTATGCTCTTGCATTTTGTTTATCATTTGAGCTTCCTATTATACTTTTTCAGAGTCACCATGATCCATCATATCATGGTGCGCTTTGACTGGTAAACATAGGGGTAAGTCTTAATTTTCTACGTGATCTTGTCTTCTTGGTTATCCCACGTGGTACCCACCAAGATCCTTGCAGTCTTGTGTTACACTGGGGCATCCTTTGTGCTTGTGGTTATTCCAACATTAGGCCCAACCAAAGCCATTGCAGCTTTGGGGTGTTGGGATAGCCTTCTTGTTTGCTATGTTTTTCTTATGCATTTGACACCAATCTTCCTTGGTTCTTCATACCCTAGTGTATCGTGTCTTATGCTATAGAAAAAATTAGTGCTCCTAATATGGAAAAATGACATTAGATCTGCATTTCATTTACCATCTCATTGCATTGCATTTATCCCCATCCATTCTTCCCCTAGCCTATGGTTAGTGATTTTTGGTTGTGTAAATGTTATTCCCCTACCCATTCTTCCTATCGGGATTCCTATGGTTTTGACAGGTGCACTATCACACCCATCATCATCCATCTCACTATGCATGTTCATTGTCATCTAAGTTCATTTCATTTCATGACCCCACTTCATCATTGCATTGTTATTTTCATTTCATTGAATTATCATTTTCATTATCATCTTAAGTTGTTTAGATTATTATAGATCTTCTAGTCTAAGCATCGTAAGTTCATTTCATTATCCATTGCATTATCATTTCCATTGTCATCTTAAGTTGTTTAGATTAATATAGATCTGTTAGTCTAAACATCTTAAGTTCATTATCATTCCATTGCATTATAATTTCCATTGTCATCTTAAGTTGTTTAGATTAATATAGATCTATTAGTCTAAGCATCTTAAGTTCATTATCATTCCATTGCATTATCATTTTCATTTTCATCTTAATTTGTTTAGATTAATATAGATCTGTTAGTCTAAGCATCTTAAGCTCATTATCATTCATTGCATTATCATTTTCATTTTCATCTTAAGTTGTTTAGATTAATATAGATTAGTCAGTCTAAGCATCTTAAGTTCAATTCATTATCCATTGCATTATCATCTTCATTTTCATCTTAAGTTGTTTAGATTAATATAGATCTATTAGTCTAAGCATCTTAAGTTCATTTTATCATTCCATTGCATTATCATTTTCATTATCATCTTAAGTTATTTATATTAATATAGATTGGTTATTCTAAGCATCTTAAGTTCATTTTGATTATCATTTTAAGTTGTTTAGAGTTATTATTCTAAACATATTAGTTCATTTTTCCACATACATTGCATTAATTACATTTATCATATCCATCCATAACATGATCAAATATACATATTGCATCCATTACATATTTTCATCTCATAGTATACATGCATTATTAACCATTATAATCCAATTATCTATACATTATTCATCATCCATGCATAATCCATCATCATATCATATCTCATACACATACATCACAAATCACAATAAAATCACCACCTGCATCACACCGTTAGTATCATGTCTATAACATACATCAAATCATAAATAATATCAAATCACATCCTGTATCCACAAGCTTTAGACATAATGCATATAATTCATATAATCCAGATCAACATAAGCATAAACCATAATCATCATTATGCATACATCATAATCCTAACCATACACACGAGCATGATAAACATCCACCACATCACATAATAATCACATAGTGTCGACAATGTCCATAGCATAGCATATATATATATTAAAAAAATAGTGTCTATCACGTGTCCATCATAGTCCACAATAAATAGATCATACAATCCATAACAATCCATAATAAAATCCCATCATAGGGTCCATAAGTGTCTATCAAATCCATCAGATAAAGGTACAAGTGCAGAGCTCTAATTAAACACAGATGACTACATCTGACATAGCCTAGTATCCTGAACCTATAAAGAATAAAGAATAAAAGAAAGAATGAATGAATCAAATTTCTGCAATCCTCTACATGAAAGAATCAGTAGTCTTTGCCGTGTACCCATCCACCCTACACCTTTCAAAATAGGGAACCATGTCTCCACTCCCTCTATCCACTACTCCAGACATCTGACCTTTGTGGGGAGTCTGGCATTGAACCTCAGCCACGGGGAGGTGTCTCACGATAATTGTTGTACCCTTGGGTGTGTGTTTGAGTTGATCAAGAGGGTGTTGGTGCCTATGTCATTGCTCTAATGTATGGAGGCACCCTCCATGCTGGATCATCCACCTCCCTAAAATATGTGCTCATATAGTATCTAGCCTCCATCCTGGCATCGACCTCTCTTGCTTCCTATCACTATATCCCTCTCCAAGTGATATTTGTCCCTCTGTTGTGTGACACTCCACCTCTCCTGCTCCCAAGCCTCATGTGCCAATCTCATTTGATCCACCTATGCCTCCAACTACGATATCCTTTGGATGACCTCATCTCTCTCCGTTTGAAGGGTCTACACTTGGCCCTCCACTGCCTCGACTCTCTCCAATAGAGCCCCTACCTCCCCAACTACCGCCTCTGCACACTTCGCTCTCTCCCGAGCCTCATCCCTCTCTCCCTGAACCTCCTCTAGTTGTCTCTACAATTCATCTCACTCTATATGCACCTCCAATAACCATCTCCCTGCCTCATCTACCAACTCTCCAAATTCCCTGTCTCTTCCTCTCTGTGTGTCCTGCAACTGGTACACCTCGGCCTGTAACCTACCCACCTTAATTTGCAATCTATCTTTTTTAGCCTCTGACTCTCTAAGTCTGTGCTTTGCTATCTATAGCTGGGCCAGGGCTCCTATCAACAACATTGCTAGGTCCTCTGGTGGTGGTGGTACAAATGGCACCATCACCAACAGCTCCACTGCAATGGCATTTATGTCCATCGCCTATTCCTCCCCTCCTGCCTCCATCTCCACATCCCCATCTATCCTTTGCCTACCAACCATCCTCTTTCGTAGCCTCGCCAACTCTCACTCATCATCTGACCCAGAATGAAAGGCACCTACAATCGGGTGCATAGTAGTAATCCTCCCTAGCTTGCGTTAAGCCCACCATGCTGAGTACCGCACTGTTGTGCTTGCATCAGCCTCTCCTCCCGTCCAGGGCCATACTATGATTGGGACTGTATCCCACATCTAGCATGTATACTTGGTCATAATATTCTCTCCCCATATGCCCCTCGACTCCCTGCTCACCCATCTAAACATCTATGGCCCTGCCAGAATGTCCTACTGTACCCTGTACTATTAGGTGACCCTATCAGGCCTATCCAACTCTATAATAAAGGGGTCTTGGCTAATCAAATAACACTACAAGAATAGATACCCCCTCCATTACCTATCATCTTCCCACCATCCTAGAAATCGCCATCCCATATAGGGTCTCCATGTAATGTCCTCCCCCACAAGCCCATCAAGCCATCGTCGCCAGTCCTCCAAACTCCCTACATCCTGGTAATGCAATCTCCAACCATAATCCGCCCCCCACCAATATGCCACTGGTAATGTCCCATCTTGAGTTTCGGTAATCAATATATCTAGTTGCGCTACCTGAATGTGCTCCTAGGCCCATACCTAAAGAAATGTCACATTTGTAATACTAAGCACTCTTCTATAACAGACCACGTGCATATCATGGTATAACTATGCCAATACGCACACACCCCATGCAAACACTCCCTCTCATCTCTCCACAATGTGTCTAACCACCTCAATCATCTTGAGGCTAAAAAAGAGTCCACTCCTATCAGGTAGGAGGATCCCATTGATGAGTTCACAGAGGTATAGAGGTAATGCTGCCATCTCAATCCCCAAGCATGCATTGATATCCAACTCCTTCCCTCGAATGGGAAGGTCCACAAGTCCAAACACTGCTTGTACACTCCTATCCACTGACCGTTGAGGTGTTGTGATGATCAAGTGTCTACAAATCGACAATCTCAAGATCCTCCAGACATCCTCCAAGGTCACCATCATCTCCCTTGTCGGGAGATGGAATGTGGATGTCTCTGAGCTCCACCGCTCCATCAATGTTGTGAGTAGAGGTTTGTGTGCTCTAATGTTGGGATATCCCAACATATGAAGTAGTCCAGCATGGTCTAGTGTTGTGTGATGCTCCGTGGTCATCGCCCTCAGATTCACCTCTAGAATGGTTGAGTGCCTCTCCCATGTCCTCAAAGTCTTAAAAATTTGCATCCATACCAACCATTCTATCAGATTTTCTAACACTTCATTGCTATTTTCTTTCTTTTTCATCCATGCCCTGGTTTGGCGAATTCACCTCTGTGGAAGGCGGGTTCACCCATCCCCTTTCCTAGCATGTTCACCAATCCAACATGTGTATTCACCCATCCAACATGCGTATTCGCCCCTGTGTTTTCCTTTCACAAGTTCGCCAGTTTCTAAAGTGCACCTGCCCCTTTCTTGTTTGGGCGTGGATTCACCCTTCTTTTCCTCAGAGGTGAACTCGCCTTTGCCCCTTTTTCCCAATGGGCGAGTGCACACTCGCCCCTATCTTTCTTCTTCTTGAGTGGAAAATTTGGATTTTCCCTTTTCCCCAAGGGGCGAATTTGCATTCACCCTTTTCCAGTTTTGGCGATTTCACAATCGCCTATCCCGGTTTCCACCTGCCCCTACGTTATGCAGGTTCCCCTTTGTCGAAGAGAGGTGATTTCACAATTGCCCCTCTCCTAGTGCATCCACCCCTACGATATGCACATCTACCCCTTTCCTCACCAATTCATCAGATAGGTGAATGCGCTTGGCTGGAAGGGCACATCTGCCCTTCCATGGCAACTACGTTTTCCTAGCTACCCACCAAAAATTAAAGCATGTGCATAAAATTGAAATCAAATCACGAGGTCGGGATCTGAATCCTACCTGGCAGGGTATTGCTTGCTCGTATTAGTACACTCTTACCTCCTCTCCTCGGTGGATCAACTCGTCATCGCCCTCCATGTCACTCATCCTCTCAACAATCCTGATCACTCTCTCTCTCTCTTTCGTCTAATCATGAGCTAACAAGTGTGCAAATGAGAATTAGCTGAATAGTGAATTTTTAAATTTACTATTTAAAATTTTCATTTTTGACCCTATTTAGCCTATTAATTTTTGGGTAATTGGTGCAGGGGCACCTAAAAACATGTAATTGCAAAGTGCATTCTATGAGGGTTAGTCTAGGAGTTAGTGATATTATGAGTAATTTTTATGTTAAATAAGGTCTTTGAGACTATTACTGATGTAATTAGGGGTCTTTGATTTTATTTAGTTCAAAAAATGCAAAAGGTTGCATAAAAATGTACTAATTGTCAACAAATTGCTAAAAGTGCAAAACTAGGCAATTAGGGGTCTAATTGGTAAAAAGTTGGTTTCCAATGTCCAACTAATTAAAATTCCAGTTGGAGGATGTTTGTAAGGGTGGTTAGATGTTAAGTAAGCCTCTCATGGTCGAGGTATGGTTGTTGAATCATTTTTTTTGAAGTTATAATGAAAAAAAGGCTGCTTTCTGAAAATTTCTGTGTAAATTTGCTGCTAAAACGTGTGGTACGACATTTGTACGACCTGTACGGGCTCAACCCTGGTATGGTTGGAAAGAGGAGAGAGTCAGCTTTCATTTGAAAGTGGTTTGGTGAATTTTCATTAATTTTAGAGGGTTTTATTGATGTTTTACTGAAACTGCCTTGTTTTGGTGTAAATTGGTGATTTGAGAGTATTAAAATGAGTTTTTAGGGCATTCCACCTACTGTAGCAATTGTAACTCGGTGGAATGGCCCCATTTGTTGTAAAATAGGTTTCCAAATTATTTGCAAGTCAGAGGAAGTGTGTTTGTGGGTTTTGGGTGTTGCCCTAGATTGAATTTGGGTGATTTTCCTTGTGAAAGTGAGGAACTAAATGATGGTTTATGAGTTTTCTGGAAGAAATAACCTATGTGATGAATTTTAAAGCTTGTGCAGGCATAATTATGCGTGTTTGAATAGGTGGCAGAGTCTGGAAAGGTCTGGAGGTATGATTTACAATAAACCCTCCTTTTGAAGGCCTAGAATCAAGGGTTTTAGGCTGTGCTATGTTGGAAGAGTGATTTCTAGAAACTATTGGTGGATTTAGTAGTTTTTGGGCATTTTAATTTCTGTCCCAAGGTTTCATAAATTTTGGTGGAGTTTGAAGGGTACTTTCTTTGTAAAAGTGGGCTAATCCACTAGCCGTTTCCATGGCAGGAGTATTGGATCTTTGAGTTTTTCCAAAAGAGTTGATATTGGTTTTCCTGTATGTTTTATAACTTGAAAAAGGGTATCTTAATCATCCTTGATTTTGTTAGGTGTTTTGGAAAATGTTGGTGAAAATGCCTAAACTTGGTTTGCACTAAAACTGGGGTTTAGGAGTGAAATTGGGAAATTGTGCTTCTGATGATTGTAGAACTTGGAAGGCTGGTTGAATTACTTTATGTGATCATTTTAATCTTTCTAGATACTTCTTGAAGGCAGGTTTCCAAGTTGATTAAGGTTGAGCCTCCGGACTCTGCATCAGTAATTTTTACCCTTTAATTAACCCTTTATTAATTCATTTCCCCCTTTTCTTTCGATGGCTGCGATTTGCACCCAATATGCCTATTTTCCTCCGTTCAAAATCCATTCTTCATGGCTTTTCATGCTTTATCACATGGTAACCTCCATTTCTTCATATCGAGAAGTAGCTCGGGGCCCCTTTTTCTTCCCCATCCACCCTCTTGAGGGGGCATTACCCTATCGTATTTCTACTTTCTTCATTCCTATCCATTTTCCTTTGATACCGAGGCATCATCTAACATTATTCTATCAAGTTGTTTGTGTTTTATTTTTCTTCAAAACACTGTTATTGTAATAGTATTTCAAAGAGGGGAAAAATGTAGACAACTGAATTTGACCACTCCCATATGATCAAATTCACCCTCACATTCCTCTATCCTGCATCTCTAAGCCACATTAATTAAATAATAAATCAATATTATTTAATTAATATTTCACCTTATCCTAATGTCTCATAAGGTATTTGATTAATCAATTAAATACCAAGTACCCTATTCATCTTTAAATTAAATAAATAGACTAATTTATTTAATTTAGTCATTATCCCAAATGAATTAAATCAATTTTTAATTCACCTTTTTCTCTCTCCTCGTGTCAACATCCTCCATAATCCTCTTTAATCCAGATTAATCTAATTAATATGTGATTAGGGTGTGCACATCCCTAATCATCATTAGGGTCACATCCTCCATAATCTCCCACTTGCCCCTAATCCTTCATTAGCCTGCCTAATCTCACATTTGCACAACCTTAATCATGGATTATTACCTAACCTCACCTAATGCCATTTATGGCATGTACCCTTAGTCAACCTTCATAAATACTTTCTCCTTTTGGAGAAGTTACACCCTTTCCCATGTGAATTGAAAATTCACATTTATTCACCCCACACATTTTAAGGAATTTTTAATTCCTTCTCCTATCCCCATGAGGATTTGTGAGGAATTTTTAATTCCTCACATGTCCTCTCAAGGTACATGTGGACAAAGACCTCCTTTATGAGGAGATCTTGTCCATTCCCAAGGTACATCATGGTACCTCCACCTCATATCCATTTCATCTCCCCTTGTCCACCTCACTATCCACATGTCAGCATGAGAGGGCTTGTGAGTTCTCAACTCACCCTAACCCTTGATTTCCTCCACCTTGGATGCATCCTGGTCATCCATCCCTTTAGAGGCATTTTCCCTAAATATGGTGAATTTACCTCATTTTGACTATCACACACTTAGCAAATTTTTAGCACTCATACTTCCAAGCATTCAACCTCCATTGCTGCAGCACTTTTGAGCCCTCATATTACATACAATCACTCATCCATGGCTTCCATTGCATCCCTCATTTCATCCACATCATTTTAAGAATCATTTAGAGCTATTTTGTCAACAAAGGAGCACACAATTAAGCATCAAAAAAGGGCCAACCAACTCATCAATTCAAGCAAGGTTAAAATGTATCATTTCTTTGTATATGGTGAGAATATGTGAAATTATATGAATAAGCAAACATAATTGTTAAGTATATTGTACAGAGAAGTATTTTGTATTGTGTGCTTCATTGGAACTAAACTCCAATACAAGCTCTTGGTAATGAGCCATACTCTGCTTTGTAAATTATTTTAGGTTGTGAGCCTTCAAGGATATTGAGTCCTGGCAGTGACCCATTGTAATATTCTATATCCGGATATATTATATTGTGAGTTAATCCTCAATGTGGTTCATGTGTGTTGTGATCTTGTGTTGATTCCATGCTTTCACTTGTTATTACAATTAGAGTTGTGTTATTGCTTGGATGGATATTATGTAAATGGTTTAATGGAATACCGATTCACCCCCCTCTTAGTATTCTGAGTGTTCAACACTTGGAAAACCATTGTGGTGGTTCCCTTATCACCAGTTTATTTTGTGACCATAATGGTAGTTGCAAACCCACCTCTTATATCAAACTAGTGGTTTCTCCTTGAAATTGATGGTTCTAGAATGTAGATTTTAAAAATAAAAAATACAAATCTAAATCTAAGAATTGACAATTGTTCTTTGGAACCTACACTATCTATAGGGAACTAAAAACACTTTAATGCTATTTACATTCAATTTTATGACCTGGTTATTTGGATTAGAATAATTTACATTTCAAATAAAAATAGTTTTTTGTGTAACTAACTTGTCCAACTCTAACTATGCCCATGACTACCATCTTCACAATCATAGTTTCACACTCATCATATTGATTATAAGAATGCAAAAAATGGCCATAGGTGAGAAAGAGCTCAAAAACACCACACACACAAATAAAAATAAATAGTAAGTTGAGTTAATTTTGAATATATTTACCCCTTAAAAGTAGAAGTTAACTCCTTAAGCTATAATTGAAAAAAAAATGAAAATTTCAAAAAAAATCAAGACAAATGAAGTATAACTTGATTTTTTAGTTTCAAAGAATAGGAAGGAATTAGTCCTTTTGGGAAATTAAAAGTATTTTTACAATAGTTGGGTGGAAGCATGTTTTAGATAATTTGTAGTTATAAGAAGGAATAAAAATAATAAAATATGAAAGACAAAGATAAGAGGGTGTCACTTTTCTTATAGGATGTTAATCAATAATTTGACAAGTTATTAAGAGTGAACTATCAAGGAAAAGGTCTAGGCCTTCATGAGAAAGGTATTTTGGAGCCCATCCAAGTCAAAGAATAAGTCTGCATGCAAGGTCTTGGACCTATTTCCCAAGACTCACAATCTAAAGATGTTGGTACAACCTCTAGACATCCTCAACGAGCCTTTTCCAAAAGAAATGTTGGCTCTTCCCATCACTTCACCAGATCCTATGCTGTTATCCCTCCTCCTCTATCGTATCGCTTCAAAACAACCGTCCATATTCCTCCTTCATCTGCTCCATCCATTTTGGGTCCTTACATCCCTCCACCCACCATCTCCCATCCTTCCTCTACTCCATCCATCTTGGGTTCTTATGTCCCTCGACCCACTATGTTTGCTTTGGGTCCATATATCCCAAGATCACCTCCTCCATCTCATCCTTTCATCCATCCAACACCTATCCATGTCATCCATCATACACATCCTAATCAGGATCAACAAAGGCACATACCTACACATCCTCCATTCACATATCATCCTCAAAATCCTACCTCCATCCCTCCATTCATATTACCTCCACATCATCCATCTGCTTGCACCCATCCCATTGCTACTAAAAGCACTTTGGATGTTAAAGAAAAAATTCCTAAATCTAAAAATCCACATGAACCTCAAGCTCCTCCTATCCCCTCTAAAAGACATGGTGAAGAGAAGAAAAATCTAAATCCAAATCAAAGATCAAAACCATGTGGATCCCAAAGAAAAAAGATGCAATGCCATCACATGAAAAATCTGTAAGAACATCCAAAGTCGCTAATTCAAAAGCTATTCATACACCCCTTTCATCTCCTAAGTCTGTTTTGGGTCCTTATGTTCCAAAGTTCACCAACTCATCTCCTCCATTATCCACACATTCTCCATCCATTAATCCTCTTATCTTTTCACATCCACCACCACATGTGCCAATGTTGGTCCTAAACACATCTCCCCATCACATATCCACCCCATCATTCCATCCATACCCTTTGCAGCATCCCATCCATTATCCCATGTATCTTCCCTCTCAAATCCCTCTAATTCATCCTCTTGCATAATCCATTTATCCTAATAAGGTTGTACTAACATCCAACAGTCGCTCCAAACAAGGGCTCTTAATACCTCCTATGGAACTTGATGCTTGAGTCCTTCATCCATATCCTTATCGCATGTCTTCTAAATACCCTTATCAACATCCCTATCCTTATCCATTTTCATCCCCTTGCTATCTACAAATCTAAAAAAGTAAAAAAATCCACAAAATCCAAAAAAATCAAAAAAATCAAAATCAAAATTTTTTTTTTTAGAAAAATCCAAAAAAATAAAAAAATAAAAAATAAAAAAATGAAAAAATAGTAAAGAGAAATAATCCATCCAATGGTGAAAACTTGGAAAACAAGCGCCTTGGATAAGTACCATGATGAAAACCTGGCAAACAGGCATCATGTGTAAATCCCCATCTGCACTTGGGGGCAGCCTCCTGATATGCATTCCCTCCTTCCACTATGCTTCCCGCTATGCTTCCAGCTATGCACCCGTCTTCTTGTTATCCATCCTCTTCATAAATCCCCTCCATCCCACCTATCTTCTACATCCTACCATCATATCCCATTTATCTCCCATCCCTCCATCCTTCTTGTGATCTTGATCAAAATAGGGGTACCTATCTATACATGCTTTGGCCACTTCTTGGTATACACATTTTCATCCATGCTCTGTTGTATTCCTTGGTCACTCATCCTATCCACCTCTAGTTATCTCCTTTATCTTCCCATCCACTCATCTCCCATCCCTCATGCCTCATCATATATGACATATCTAGAGTGGGGGCATCTGCTTCCTTTGTGACATAGTCCTTGGAGACATCATCTATCATAACATCCCTTCATCTCCCTATCCATCTATCACAACATCCCTTCCATCTCCCCATCCTTATCTTCATATCCATCTATCCTAGCATCTCTTTCATCTCCCAATCCTTATATCCCTATCCATCTATCATAGCATCCCTTCCATCTCCCCATCCTTATCTTCGTATCCATCTATCCTAGCATCCCTTTCATCTCTCGATCCTTATATTCCTATCCATCCAAACAATCCCTCCCATCCCCCATCCCTATATCTCTATCCATTCTTTCATCTTTATCCTCATCCCATCTCACAATCCCTTGTCATTGGTATCTAGATATAGGCCTCCCTCCATGCAACCTAATGCCATTTATCTAATCATCATCACTCCTACTTCTCTTCCACATCTTTCCAATCCCCTATCCTTTCTCATCATTCATCTCTCCATCATACCATCCTCCCAATTCATCTTTTGATGATTTGGATAAGTATCCCATCCCTAAGCTTTATGTGATTTTCATCATCCAATCCAATCCAACAGGTCTATCCTATCTCATCATATTAGTCCCATAGGTTATCCACTTATCCTATCATCATCCTCCACTCATCCTATCATCAGTCGTTGGTCGAACTACGTTGTCCTTGTACTTTCACGTAGGCAAGGTTGATCATTTGATCCGCCCCCGAGGATCCTTTATCATCTATCATCGGTCTTTCCTTTCCATCTTTTCATCCATCAAAGTCTCCATCATGGTCCGTCGTCAGCCTCTCATCAAACTACGTTGCCCCTGCGCTTTCACGTAGGCAAGGTCGATCACTTGATCCGCCCTCGGGGATCTTCTATCATCTAGCATCGGTCTTTCTGCTTTGTCCATCCACTCCTTTATCGTCTATCATCAGTCTTTTCTTTTGTCTCTCCAGTCTTTGTCATCCACCATCAATCTTCACCATTCTCTTTCTGCTTTTATCCATGGTCAGTCGTCTGCCTTTTATCGAACTATGAGCGCTCTACGCTTTCACGTAGGCAAAGCTAATCTTTGATCAGCCAAGCCCCTAGGTCACTAGGATGTGTCAGTCTCTTATCTTGTGTCATGCCTCTTGCATCATGTCGTAAAGCTATGCCCTTATCTAGCTGGTTCTTAACAAATGAGATCCACTTGTATCATGAGATCCAATTGATTTTGAACATCCCACGTCATAACATTTCTTTTAGTTTCGTATCCATCATCTTTGGTCTCAACAGGATGCATCCTTCCTAATAGACCTCATCAATCCCATCCATCCCCTTGATCCTATGGCAAAGGACGTTTGCAATTGATTGTGATATTTTGATGCTTTTGGATTTTGTTTATCATTTAAGCTCCCTATCATCACTTGTAATGGTCACCTTGATCCATCATATCATGGTGTGCTTTGACCAGTCAACATAGGGGCATATCTTGATCTTCTTATGTCTATTTTTTGTCTTCTTGGTTGTCCCACGTAGTACCTACCAAGATCCCTGAGGTCTTGTGTTACACTGGGGCATCCTTTTGTGCTTGTGGTTATCTCAATACCTAGCTCGACCAAGTTCTTCGTGACTTTGGGGTGTTGGGATAGCCTTCTTGTCTGTTGTGTTTATTTCATGCATTAGACACTAATACGCCTTGGTTCCACATACCTTGGCACTTGGTGTCTTATGCTATAGCAAAAATCAGTGCTCCGAAGATGGAAAATTGCATTAGAATTGCATTTCATTTTCCATTCTATTGTCTTGCATGTATCCCCCCATCCATTCATCCTTCATCCTTATCTCACATCTCTATCCAATCCCTGTCCATTCCATTTAGCCCGAATCATCTAATCATATCCTTGGTCTTGTTCTCAGTCTTGTTACAAGCCTAGATCCAATCATCCTCATCATCATCCTCATCATCACCATCATCATCATCATTAACAACACTTTCATCATCATCATCGAGAGGTACTCTTCCCTATCCTTTAGTGGTGTTTTGGGATGTATCCTTCCCTCATCAATACCACTCATTGGGATGTACCCTTCCCTATCCTCATTGACAACACTCCATCCATCCTCCCCTTTTGGCTTGTACCTTGACTGGGGCAACATCATCTTCGTCTCTGCATCCATTTTTGTTTCCCAACCTCCTGCTGCCTTTTCATCCTTTCATATCCATCCCTTTGCCTCCTCTTCCTCATCTCCCATTTCATCCTCTCATCCATTTTGAGAGCACATCTGTGTTCTCTTGAACCCGCATGTCCTCTCGAGGGGGCATCCTCAATCCCTACTCTTCATTTTCACCCCCATCATATTTCTTCCTAGTCACTCCTTTGAATGACTAGGGCATCTTTTCCAATCTAACCATCTCCTTTTGGGTTCTATATTTTAATATTCTTTGAAATGATGCTACTTCTAACACGATCTCAAAGAGGGGAAAAATGTAGACATCCAAATTTGGACACTTAATTTATCCAAATTTATCACTTTTCATCTAAACATCCTCGTATCCAGATTAAGTAATATTACTATTATTTAATTAATATCTTTAATTTGCCAAATCCCTAAGGTATTTAATTAATAATTAAATACCTTACTCTCCTTAATCCTCTTTTCATCAAATGAATTAAATAAATATTACATTTATTTAATTCCTCACATGTCATTTTCATCTAATCCTAATCCATCTCTAATCTTCATTAAGGATGTGCACATGCCTAATTTTGATTAGGATGTGTCACATCCTCCAACTTTTGCAAGTTGGCTTCTAATCCTCATTAACCCCTAATTATCCTCTAATTACTGATTAGTCAAACCTAATTAGTACCTTGGTCAACTCTCTCCATCCCCCAAGGAATTTTTAATTCTTTTTTATTCACCCTAGGCTCCTCTCTTCCCCATGTGAATTTTTAATTCACTTTTATTCCTCCTAGAATCCCCTTTTCCCATGCATCTTCTAGAACCTTTGACTTGTCATATCAAGTCACATGTGACAAATTCCCACCTTTTGGGAACCTTGTCTTATCCACTAGATTCTTCAATCATTGTGAATTTAAATTCACTTTTATTCTCCCAAAGCTTTCCCCTTCCCCATGTGATCATTGAAAGGTCACATCAAAGTACTTGGAAGGTACTTGTCCTTCCTCCACATCATGTACCTCCCTTCCACATCACCTACACATCATCTCACCCTTAGCCATCTCACAATCCACATGCCAAGATGTGAGGGCTTGTGAGTCCTCAACTCACCTCATCCCTTCATCTTGGCCTTGTTGGATAAATCCCAACCATTGAATTCTCTAGAGAATTCAATTTTCTCTATAAATACCCCATCCTCTAAGGCATTTGGGAAGACTTAGCCATTTGCAACTAAATGCTGCCATTTTGTGCACTCATCTAGCCATCAATTTCATCCATTTACATTTGCATTCAAGCACATAGTCAAATCCTTCATTTAGCCACATCAAGAGCCATCAAGGAGCATACAAACCAAATGATATCAAGGGCCAACCAAGGAGTTTCAGCTGCAAAAGGGAGGTATACCTATTTAGCATCATTTTACACTTTTCTCTTTGCACTTTCAAATTTCTTAGGCTAATCTTGAGGTGTTTCTTTATGTTTTTCCATTGCACTTTAGTTGCTTAGAAAGGGTTAGACATTTGGATATCACAATATTATTCTAAGAAGATTTGTAGGGATAGGAATTCTAGAGAAAGAGCACTAGTATTTAGGAAAAAATTACTTGATTTGGGTTAAAATAATTTGTAGGAAAATTTATGTTAATTTTAATGTACTATATTTTTCTCTCTAGGTAGTTCCATTCAAAATATTTTGATTTAGATTTATTCAAATTTTACGTGAAATCTAATCATTGGGACATTGATGTGTTTGCATGGATGTAACTACGTGTTCATGGAAACAAATATTCTTGCAAGAATGGAAGTGCTCTACATGGACATTATCATGCATGCAAGGATGCTACTACACACATTAGGACATTGCCATGTCCTTTAGGGTGCTACCATACCTTAAGGACAAAATTATGTAGAACAAGACACAACCACACTCATTGTTTTGACCTAGGCATTGTAATTATGTCCTTTGTCAAAATATAGTACCTTTTTGTCTATTAAAATATATAATATATTTGATCTATTTTTTTTTGTTATGTTGTTGAGTCTAAGCTAGTGGGAGTATGTAAACTAGTAAATCTTCTTGTATTTATGATGAAAATTAAATTTGATTATTGATAGTTGATTTTGTCTTACTAGACTAGTAAGCCATCTAATAATGATGATGAGCTAATTGAATAATAAGGCAACATTAAACATGTGCCAAGATTATGAATCCTAGTGAACTCTTAGTATCTAAATTAGGAATATTTAGAATTTTAGTAGGGTAGCTACTATTTTTTAGATTGATTGACTGGGTAGCTTACTATTCAACTAAATTAGGACCATATATCATATCCAAATGAAGCCATAGTTTTATGATTAAACTATCATAAGTTAAGTAAGTACAAGTCTATAAAGGGGAGCCTATAATCCCTTATGTTGATGTTGGAATAATTTGATATGTTAAAGAGCTGGAAGTCTCTTAGTAAACAACCTACCTCCAAGTCTATAAAGGGGAGCCTATAAGCCATTATATTGATGTTGAAATAAACTGATATGTTAAGGAGCTAGAAGTCTCTTAGTAAACAATCCACCTCCAAAATACTTGGCATGGGCCAAGTGACCCTTTAGGAAATTTCATCACAAGATATATAAGGGTGAGGAAGTACAAAAGGCATAAGATGTTACTGTGGTCAAAATGCATACCTCCTCTTACCTTATCCTAGGTGTACATCAAAGTTATAATACATGTGACTTGAAGGATGTGACATTCATACCAAGAAAAACTAGTAGTAATAGAAATTATTGTAACCTATAGATTTTATTAGGTATAAATGTAGTGTCAAGCCTAGCTTTATGTATGTTGATATTTTGGCAAGGCTACTACAAGATTTTCAAATGAGCAATAAGGTAACTTATTGTGCGACTAATAGGAAAAATATATTAGCTATGGATCATTTAGATATATTGGCTAATTGTTTGAAACTTTGACAAAGAGCTAATGAACTCAATGAACCAAATGAACCTAATGAAACTTATGAAATAATGACCAACAAAATATATTAAAATGATAAAAAATGGTGAATTATATTGATATAGAATAAATTATTTAACTAGTGTGTCTTATTGTATGGTATGAGATTATAGCGGATTTATTTTGGTACCTCATGGTCTATTGGTTATCTACTTGAACAATCTAGGGGGTAGATTGGGATTCTCATGATGGTTTTGTTGAATTTCTCCCTTCCCTCATCATGTAATTATGAATTAAAAAATTCATGCATTACATAATCTAATTGGATTAAAGCCATGTGATGTAGCCTTCTAAGTAAGATCATTGAAACTATGTTGATAAATAATTTTTTTGTAATGTTATCTTTATGATGTTAAAAATGGATTCCATTTTAACATATATATTAACACATTCACACTTTTAAAAAAACAAGAATTTTTTAAATTCAAAATAAAAAGTAAGAGATTATAATAGTCTATGAGATTTTAAAAAATATTGAGGTGTGTTTTTTGCAAATAAATGGATAGTAAGAGTAGTACATAAAGAATTACCAAATATACTAAATTCTTATTCAACATTAAACTCTTAATTTTTGATAAGAAGATTAAGAGATCATTTCAACTATGTGATATTAATGTTTTCTCCTCGTTGGAATCATCAATACTTGAGAATATTGAGGTTTGAAAACATGTTGGTTAGAATAATTAAGGGCATATAGGTACTCGAATATTGCTTCACAACCCATATAGACCTTCTTCCTCTTTTAACTAATTTAACCTCTTTCAATATTTGGTAGGTTTCTTATTTATAAGGAATACCTTTTATATAAGTGATATCTTTAGGATGATGATCAACAACAATGCCATTCTTCGAAGAATTTAAATTAACTCCACAATTTGAATATAAAAGATAAACTAATTATTCAAGCTCTACTTGAACGATCTTTAAGAGTTATCTTTTCAAAATGCAAAATTATATGGAACATATCCTTATTACAAAGAATAAAAATAGATTAATGTAAATGTGTTTTACAACTATCACAAAAGATGTATGTCAATTAGTAAGGTATAACTTAGCTAGTATTCATCAACATCTAATTTATTCTAATCAAGATTTGTCTCAGCAGTTGGATCACTTGGTGGAACTTGACATGCCTATGTAATGCCCTTGCTTTGTACTTCTTCTTCTTGTTTTAATAAAAAATTTACCCGTCCTTTATGTAACAATAGTTGATCATTAAATGCATTTGTGCTAACTAGTATTATAGACTCCTTGTGTACTAGGTGTAAGTGAAAGGAAATACTCTTCATATTATTAGGATTCTCTTATACAAATACATTCTAAGAAGTGGGTGTAAGTTAAATTTCCTATTTTTTCTTCCACTCATTTCTCTTGTGGATGTGATCTCTTTTAAGAAATGTGTAGATGATCATGAAGAATTATAAGAATATTTGAAATATAATTTATGTATCATTTACTTGTTTTAATAAACAATACATATAAACCCTTTCAAGTAAACAACTCTTCAATCAACTTAAAATAAATAAATAAATAAAATAAGTAAATATAATTTTGAAAACTAAATAACTTGGTCTCATGAAAATATCAACTCTTTATATTAAAATACAATCTCAAATATTTTTTTAGAAGTAAGCATACAGTTTTGGAAGGGGTAAATTTGCTTGATTTCAGAAGGAGCCTAGGAAGTTAACTCATTGCCCTATAAAGAGGAGCTCAAGTGCTTATGATTTTATTTATGCACAACTGATGTTAACAGCAAAGAGGACAAACAGTTTGATAGATGGAAAGTTTCTAGATTTGTGCCAAATAGCTTGGAACGAATCGACACCATTCATGCACCAATCAAAAATATCTTGACAACTTCCAGGAAACATCCTAAACTTGACTGTAGCTCCATGTTAGCTACCCAGTTTTATTCTCGTACTAGGAAAATTGCAAGCAATACAAGAAGTCACTTCATTGATATTTAATGGAATGGTACAGTTCTGCTTTTATGGCTTGTCTACACTAAAACTTCAGGAAAATGAAACTTTCAACAACCCTGATTGCAGATATATTGAGCTCAATTTCCTTATATGATTACATTTAGTTTAAGACAGATTGTACTAGTTCAGCTTAAGGATAATGATCTTAATGCAGCAATATATGGGTAGGAAAATAAAATTAGTCTTTGTATTTTTAACAAGAACAATGGATTCGTCAATAGAGATTATAGATACACATTAATTATTGTGTTGAGAAGAATATTTTTTTTCTTATAAAGAGACAATTTTGATGACTGCATAATAATTTTTAGAGTGCGAATTTTTTGGGGCTTGAAAATTTATGTAGAAAATGTTATTGGATAATAACTTTATATTAATCTAGGTATTATTAATTTATATAAAAAGAAAATAAGAATTAGATTTACATTACTAAGTTGTGAGATTGAAAATTTTGAAGGATTAGAACAGAGAGAAATTAGCAACTAGAACAAGGCATGTTAGATATTGAATCAAAACAAACATAAATAGAACAAGACTATCTACAATTGAAAGGTCAAGAGAAGCAACCAATTCAAAACATGTGGCAATATAGATTGGCATGCATGCTAAACATAAAGAGAAGCTTGATCAAAAGAAACTAAGAACAACCTATACACAATAGTAAACAAGACAGTAGAGCTCAATTTCATCAATTATATGCAATTCTCTGCCCTAGCCAATATTATTGGCAATCTAATTGATAGTGGGTTGTACATTATGTAGGTAGTGGAGATTAGCTCTATTGACTTTTCCTTCAATATGTAGCATACTAGAGATGGTGTAGAATTAATTATTCTCCTTTGTGATCTTTGCAATCTTCTAGAGTTCATGTCATCATGTTTTTCTTCCAACAATTAGAGCTAATATTGCAAATATTTTAACTTTTCTTTCAAGGTTTTTGTTGAATTTCATTTGTTCCTTGAAAGTTGTTAGGTTTGACATATGGGGCAACATGTTAGCATAAATAATTTGACATTCAATTTCTAAAGGAAATGTAGTTTGTGAAAAAATAGCTAAGAAATGATATTTCCATATGAACTTGGTAATAACTGGTCTACAATTCTTGGTGATTACTCACTGAGTAGTTGATAAGCCTAGAAGGGAAAGCTTTCATGGCCATATATACAAGAAGAGTAGGCATTAAACACATGAAGGGGAAGACACATTTTGTGAGCATGGGGGCAGAAACAAAAAGTATGTTTGAAAAGAATTAGCTTGCCACATAAGGGATAAGTAGTAGGGGGGTAAATGACCTTGAGTTGGATACCAATGGGAAACTTGACATGTGGTAGTTTCCACATAATGAATTGGGAATGTGCATCTACTTTAGATTGGTAGATTTGAAGACTAGATTTCTTCAATTTGGTCCAATTAAACTCACACAACTATTTGGTGTTAAGATGAAGTGAGAGGGGGAAAAAGGAGAAAATCCACCTATAGATAGCTTTAAGGGGAGGAACTAAGCGTTATAGACATAATGAAACCTCCAATATTTTAGAAAGTTAGACTGAAAAAAAGTAGAAAGCATGATAATAAGGTTGGGTGGAAAAAGATTTTGGATGTTTAGAATTGGTTCTTTATCTTTATGGATAAGGTTGAATTGAAGCTTGAGCTGCTACCAACATTTCCACTTCAAGTTATGCATATCCCATAGATCTCAGAACACTTGTATATCATATTTAAAGAGGTTCTTTCATTTTAACCTACTAATGAGGCATATAGGTTTGTTTTCTTGTTGAATTAACCATTTCCACCAAATGGAGGAAGTAGAAAATCTTAGGTCATGTCTGAGGGATTGGTCAAAATAGGTTAGTCATTATGAGACTAGTTGCCAAGCCTTCTAGATGTTATTGAAGGGGGATGAACCATACATCTTGAAAAATAGAACTAGTAGGACCTTATCATTCCATTTCACTACATCCCAAGGGTGATTAATAGAAGAAAATTGGATTCATAAATAAGCCAAGCGTTTCCAAGGCACATTTCCCTTTGGAGCCCTCATAATCCATTTAGCAGTTAGACAAACACAATAGTAGAAGGGGTTTATGATGTCAAGAATCCATTTGTCCCTTAGTTGAATATAATTTAGCTAGAATATGGATAGCATACTCTTATCATAAGAAACTAAGAACAACTTATGCATAGTAGTAAACAAGACATTAGATCTCAATTTCATCAATTATTGGAAATTCTCTATCCTAGCCAACATTATTGGCAATCTAATTGATAGTGGCTTGTACATTATGCAGGTAGTGGAGATTATCTCTATTTATTGTATCTTCATTATGTAGCATACTAGAGATTGTGGAGAATTGGATATTATCCTTTGTGATCTAAGCAATTTTCTAGAGTTCATTTCATCATGTTTTTCTTCCAACACTTATAGTTGGGATTACAAATATTTAACTTATCTTTCAAGGTCTTTTTTGAATTTCATTTGTTCCTTGAAATTTGTAGTTAGGTTTGACATATTGGGTGACATGTTAGCGTAAATAATTTGACTTTCAATCTCCAAAGGAAATGTAGTCTTTTTAAAAATAGCTAAGAAACGATACTTCCATATGAACTTGACAATAACTTATCTACAATTCTTGGTGATTACTCACTGAGTATTTCATAATCCTAGAAGTGAAAGATTTCATGAACATATATGCAAGAAGAGATTAGGCATTAAAGACATGAGGTAAGGAAAGTTTTGTGATCATGGGGGTAGAACCAAAAAGCATGTTTGAAAAACTCTAGCTTGGCACATAAGGGACAAATAGTTGGGGGATAAATGACCTTGAATTAGGTAGCAATGGGAAACTTGACATGTGGGAGTTTCCACAAAATGAATTGGGAATGTGCATCTACTTTAGATTGGTATTGAAGACTAGACATTCAATTTGGTCCAATTGAGCTCACACAACTATTTTTTGTTAAGATAAAGTGAGAGGGGGGCAGAGGAGAAAATCCACCTATAGGTAGCTTTAAGGGGAGGAACTAAACGTTATAGACATAATGTCACCTCCAATATTTTAGAAAGTTAGAATGAAAAAAATTAGAATGGAAGATAATAAGGTTGGGTGGAGAAATATTTTGGATGTCTAGAATTATTTCTTTATCTTTGTGGATAAGGTTGAATTGAAGCTTGAGCCGCTACCAAGATTTCCACTTCAAGTTGTGCATATCCCAAAGATCTTGGAACACCTGTATATCCTTTTTACAGAGGTAGTTTCCTTTAAAACTACTAATGAGGCATATAGGTTTGTTGTCTTGTTGAATTAACCATTTCCACCAAATCGAGGAAGAAAAAAACATTAGGTCATGTCTGAGAGGCTAGTGAAACTAGGTTAGTCACTATGAGACTAGTTTCCAAGAATTCTAGATGTTATTGAAGGGGGTTGAACCATACGTCTTGAAAAATGAAACTATTAGGATCTTATCATTCCATTTCACTACATCCCAAGGGTGATGGATATAAGAAAATTAGATTCATAAATAAATTGTGTTTCCAAGACCCATCTCTCTTTGGAGCCATCATAATCCATTTGGTGGTTATAAAAAAACACTAGTAGAAGGGTTCTATGATATCAATAATCCCTTTGTCCCTTAGTTGAATTCAATGTAACTAAAATATGGATATCATACTCATATCATGAGAAACTAAGAACAAGCTATACACAATAGTAAACAAGACATTAGAGCTCAATTTCATCAATTTTAAGCAATTATCCATCCTAGCCAACATTATTGGAAATCTAATTGATAGTGGATTTTACATTATGTAGGTAGTGGATATTAGCTCTATTTATTTTACCTTCATTATGTAGCATACTAGAGATTGTGGAGAATTGGATATTCTCCTTTATGATCTATACAATTTTCTAGAGTTCATTCAATCATGTTTTTCTTCCAACACTTATAGCTAAGATTGCAAATAGTTAACTTATCTTTCAAGGTCTTTGTTGAATTTCATTTGTTCCTTGAAAGTTGTAGTTAGGTTTTCCATATGGGGTGACATGTTAGCATAAATAATTTGACTTCCAATCTCCAAAGGAATTTTAGTTTTTGAAAAAATAGCTAAGAAACAATACTTCCACATGAACTTGATAATAACTTATCTATAATTCTTGGTGATTACTCACTAAGTAGTTGATAATCCTAGAAGGAAAACCTTTCAAGACCATATATGCAAGAGAAGAGTAGGCATTAAAGACATGATGGAAAGACAAATTTTGTGAGCATGGGGGTAGAACCAAAAGCATGTTTGAAAAACTCTAGCTTGGAACATAAGGGACAAGCAATAGGGAGATAAATGACCTTGAGTTGGGTACCAATGGGCAACTTGACATGTGGGAGTTTCGACACAATGAATTGGGAATGTGCATCTACTTTAGATTGGTAGATTTGAAGACTAGACTTATTCAATTCAGTCCATATGTACTCACACAACTATTTAGTATTAAGACAAAGTGAGAGGGGGACATAGGACAAAATCCCCCTATAGATAACTTTAAGGGGAGGAACTAAATGTTATAGACATAATAAAACCTCCAATATTTTAGAAAGTTAGAATGAAAAAAATTAGAAAGCATGATAATAAGGTTGGGTGGAGAAAGATTTTGGTTGTTTAGAATTGGTTCTTTATCTTTATGGATAAGGTTGAATTGAAGCTTGAGCTGCTCCCAAGATTTCCACTTCAAGTTATGCATATCCCAAAGATCTTGGAACACCTATATATCATTTTTAAAAAGGTTATTTCATTTAAACCTACTAACGAGGCATATAGTTTTTTTTGTCTTGTTGAATTAACCATTTCCACCAAATGGAGGAAGTAGAAAATCTTAGGCCACGTCTGAGGGACTGGTCAAACTAGGTTAGTCACTATGAGACTAGTTGCTAAGACTTCTAACTATTATTTAAAGGGGTTGAACCATACATCTTGAAAAATGGAACTATTAGGATTGTATCATTCCATTTCACTACATCCCAAGGATGATTGATAGAATAAAATTGGATTAATAAATAGACTAAGTGTTTCCATGGACTGTCTCCCTTTGGATCCCTCATAATCCATTTGGTGGTTAGACAAACACACTATTAGAAGGGGTTTATGATATCAAGAATCCTGTTGTCCAAAAGTTAAATGCAATGTAGCTACAATTTGGATAGCATAGTCTTATCATAAGAAATTAAGAACAACCTATACATAGTAGTAGACAAGACATTAGAGCTCAATTTCATCAATTATAGGCAATTCCCTATCCTAGCCAACATTATTGGAAATCTAATTGATAGTGGCTTTTACATTATGTAGGTAGTGGAGATTAGCTCTATTTATTTTACCTTCATTATGTAGCATACTAGAGATTGTGGAGAACTGGATATTCTCCTTTATGATCTATACATTTTTCTAGAGTTCATTCAATCATGTTTTTCTTCCAACACTTATAGCTGAGATTGCAAATAGTTAACTTATATTTCAAGGTCTTTGTTGAATTTCATTTGTTCCTTGAAAGTTGTATTTAGGTTTTCCATATGGGGTGACATGTTAGCATAAATAATTTGACTTTCAATCTCCAAAGGAATTTTAGTTTTTGAAAAAATATCTAAGAAACAATACTTCCACATGAACTTGATAATAACTTATCTACAATTCTTGGTGATTACTCACTAAGTAGTTGATAATCCTAGAAGAAGAATTTTTCAAGACCATATATGCAAGAAGATAGTAGGCATTAAAGACATGATGGAAAGACAAATTTTGTGAGCATGGGGGTAGAACCAAAAGCATGTTTGAAAAACTCTAGCTTGGAACATAAGGGACAAGCAGTAGGGGGATAAATGAACTTGAGTTGGGTACCAATGGGCAACTTGACATGTGGGAGTTTCGACACAATGAATTGGGAATGTGCATCTACTTTAGATTGGTAGATTTGAAGACTAGACTTATTCAATTCAGTCCATATGTACTCACACAACTATTTAGTATTAAGACAAAGTGAGAGGGGGACAAAGGACAAAATCCCCCGATAGATAACTTTAAGGTAAGGAACTAAATGTTATAGACATAATAAAACCTCCAATCTTTTAGAAAGTTAGAGTGAAAAAAAGTAGAAAGCATGATAATAAGGTTGGGTGGAGAAATATTTTGGATGTTTAGAATTGGTTCTTTATCTTTATGGATAGGGTTGAATTGAAGCTTGAGCTGCTACCAAGATTTCCACTTCAAGTTATGCATATCCCAAAGATCTTGGAACACCTATATATCATTTTTAAAAAGGTTATTTCATTTAAACCTACTAACGAGGCATATAGTTTTTTTGTCTTGTTGAATTAACCATTTCCACCAAATGGAGGAAGTAGAAAATCTTAGGTCACGTCTGAGGGACTGGTCAAACTAGGTTAGTCACTATGAGACTAGTTGCTAAGACTTCTAAATATTATTTAAAGGGGTTGAACCATACATCTTGAAAAATGGAATTATTAGGATTGTATCATTCCATTTCACTACATCCCAAGGATGATTGATAGAAGAAAATTGGATTCATAAATAGACTAATTGTTTCCATGGACTGTCTCCCTTTGGATCCCTCATAATCCATTTGGTGGTTAGACAAACACACTATTAGAAGGGGTTTATGATATCAAGAATCCTGTTGTCCAAAAGTTGAATGCAATGTAGCTATAATTTGGATAGTATAGTCTTATCATAAGAAATTAAGAACAACCTATACATAGTAGTAGACAAGACATTAGAGCTCAATTTCATCAATTATAGGCAATTCCCTATCCTAGCTAACATTATTGGAAATCTAATTGATAGTGGCTTTTACATTATGTAGGTAGTGGAGATTAGCTCTATTTATTTTACCTTCATTATGTAGCATACTAGAGATTGTGGAGAATTGGATATTCTCCTTTATGATCTATACAATTTTCTAGAGTTCATTCAATCATGTTTTTCTTCCAACACTTATAGCTGAGATTGCAAATAGTTAACTTATATTTCAAGGTCTTTGTTGAATTTCATTTGTTCCTTGAAAGTTGTATTTAGGTTTTCCATATGGGGTGACATGTTAGCATAAATAATTTGACTTTCAATCTCCAAAGGAATTTTATTTTTTGAAAAGATAGCTAAGAAACAATACTTCCACATGAACTTGATAATAACTTATCTACAATTCTTGGTGATTACTCACTAATTAGTTGATAATCCTAGAAGAAAAATCTTTCAAGACCATATATGCAAGAAGAGAGTAGGCATTAAAGACATGATGGAAAGACAAATTTTGTGAGCATGGGGGTAGAACCAAAAGCATGTTTGAAAAAATATAGCTTGGAACATAAGGGACAAGCAGTAGGGGGATAAATGAACTTGATTTGGGTACCAATGGGCAACTTGACATGTGGGAGTTTCGACACAATGAATTGGGAATGTGCATCTACTTTAGATTGGTAGATTTGAAGACTAGACTTATTCAATTCAGTCCATATGTACTCACACAACTATTTAGTATTAAGACAAAGTGAGAGGGGGACAGAGGACAAAATCCCCTTATAGATAACTTTAAGGGGAGGAACTAAATGTTATAGACATAATAAAACCTCCAATCTCTTCGAAAGTTAGAATGAAAAAAAGTAGAAAGCATGATAATAAGGTTGGGTGGAGAAAGATTTTGGATGTTTAGAATTGGTTCTTTATCTTTATGGATAAGGTTGAATTGAAGCTTGAGCTGCTACCAAGATTTCCACTTCAAGTTATGCATATCCCAAAATCTTGGAACACCTATATATCATTTTTAAAAATGTTATTTCATTTAAACCTACTAACGAGGCATATAGTTTTTTTGTCTTGTTGAATTAACCATTTCCACCAAATGGAGGAAGTAGAAAATCTTAGGTCAGGTCTGAGGGATTGGTCAAACTAGGTTAGTCACTATGAGACTAGTTGCAAAGACTTCTAACTATTATTTAAAGGGGTTGAACCATACATCTTGAAAAATGGAACTAGTAGGATTGTATCATTCCATTTCATTACATCCCAAGGATGATCGATAGAAGAAAATTGGATTCATAAATAGACCAAGTGTTTCCATGGACTGTCTCCCTTTGGATCCCTCATAATCCATTTAGTTAGCAAACACACTATTAGAAGGTGTTTAAGATATCAAGAATCCTGTTGTCCAAAAGTTGAATGCAATGTAGCTATAATTTGGATAGCATAGTCTTATCATAAGAAATTAAGAACAACCTATACATAGTAGTAGACAAGACATTAGAGCTCAATTTCATCAATTATAGGAAATTCCCTATCCTAGCCAACATTATTGGAAATCTGATTGATAGTGGCTTTTACATTATGTAGGTAGTGGAGATTAACTCTATTTATTTTACCTTCATTATGTAGCATACTAGAGATTGTGGAGAACTGGATATTCTCCTTTATGATCTATACATTTTTCTAGAGTTCATTCAATCATGTTTTTCTTCCAACACTTATAGATGAGATTGCAAACAGTTAACTTATCTTTCAAAGTCTTTTTTGAATTTCATTTGTTCCTTGAAAGTTGTATTTAGATTTGGCATATGGGTTGACATGTTAGCATAAATAATTTGACTTTCAATCTCCAAAGAAATTTTAGTTTTTGAAAAAATAGCCAAGAAACGATACTTCTATATGAACTTGATAATAACTTATCTACAATTATTGGTGATTACTCACTAAGTAGTTGATAATCCTAAAGGAAAAGATTTCAAGACCATATATGCAAGAATAGAGTAGGGATTAAAGACATGAGGTAAAGACAAATTTTGAGAGCATGGGGGTAGAACCAAAAAGCATGTTTGAAAACCTCTAGCTTGACACATATGGGACAAGCAATAAGGGATGAATGACCTTGAACTGGGTACCAATGGGCAACTTGACATGTGGGAGTTTCCACACAATGAATTGGGAATGTGCATCTACTTTAGATTGGTAGGTTTGAATACTAGACTTATTCAGTTCGGTCCATATTAACTCACATAACTATTTGGTGTTAAGACAAAGTGAGAAGGGGGCAAAGGAGAAAATCCACCTATAGATAGCTTTTAAGGGGAGGAAGTAAATGTTATAGACATAATGCCACCTCCAATTTCAAAAGGTTAGAATGAAAAAAAGTAAAAAGCAAGATAATAAGGTTGTGTGGAGCAAGATTTTGGATGTTTATAATTGATTTTTTTATCTTTTTGGTTAAGGTTGAATTGAAGCTTGAGCTACTACCAATATTTCCACTTTAAGTTGTGCATATTCCAAAGATCTTGGAACACTTTTAAAGAGGTGTCTTCCTTTAAAGCTACTAATGAGGCCTATAGGTTTTTTGTGTTGAATTAACCATTTCCACCAAATAGGGGAAGTAGAGAATCTTAGGTCATGTATGAGGGATTGGTCAAACTAGGTTAGTCACTATGAGACTAGTTGCCAAGCCTTCTAGATGTTATTGAATGGGGTTGAACCATACATCTTGAAAACTGGAACTAGTTGGACCTTATCATTTTGTTTCACTACATCCCAAGGATGATTGATAGAAGAAAATTGGATTCATAACTAAGCCAAGTTTTTCCATGGCCCACATCCATTTGGATCCCTCATAATCCATTTGGTGGTTAGAAAAACACACAGGTATAAGGGGTATATTATATTAAGAATCACTTTGTTCCTTAGTTGAATGAAATGTAGCTAGAATTTTGATAGCATACTCTTATTATCTCCACACTTGGCCCAAAGGAATATCCTTATAAGTTATATCAATTGACTATTCCAACACCTAGATGAAAACTTAGAAGAGGAGATATAAATATAGCTCACCAGAAGGACTTTCTTTGGCACCTAAATATGCCCAACCATGGATTAGAATTGGTTAGTCTAGTTCATGAGCTTCCTTTTGGATTTGTTCAAGGACCAATTCCACATGTCCTTAAGTGAAACAATAATATTGAGTGGCATGACAAGGAACATAGTGGTGATGCCTTGTTGCATTCTTGTCATTTACTAAGGATCCATGAGGTATGAGGAATAGGCCTAGTCATAATGAACTCAGTCTTAGGCATGACTAACTAGAAAATTGAAACAACACAAAATAGGTATAGGATATCAAGGTTGTGAATCATTTCATCATCATAATTTTGGATAAACATGACTTTATCAGCAAACTATGAGTTGAAGAGCTTAGTGTTGTCAAGAAGACATATGCCATGAATAAGTTTACTAGAGAGCTTATTAGAACATAATGTTATTAGGGGTCATACCCTTATAACATTTATATAATTTTCTAATATAAGGTTATTAAAATTTATATATTATATGCTTTATTAAGCATATCCCATTTGAAATAATTATGTTCTAATAACTATTAGATTATTAATTATTTATGAGTGGTTATTTTGAATAGGTGTTACTAATACCCCTTAAGGTATTATGTCACCCTTTCTCCTATATTTAAGGAGGCTCACTCTCATTTGAGAGGTGGATAATTTGGAGATTGATTGTGAGTTCTATCACTATGCACATGAGGTATTATTGGCCATGTGGACGTATGGAGAAGTGTTCCCCAAGTTCATTCTATATTACAATAGACCATTTTTTGTAAGTGTTTTAATAAAATGATCCTTTATCGGATTTTTTTACCCAAAAGGGTTTTCCCCATGTATATCTTGTGTAAATGTGTAAAATATATGGTTGTATGATTATTATTTAATTTATTTTATGTTTTTTATAATGATTAGTATCCTAAGATCCTAATTTTTAACATAGCTCACGTTGGAAGAGGTAACCAAGAGCATCAACAACTAGAAGAAAAAGGAAGGGAGCAAGTCGAACCTTAATTAATGCATTCTTGAAGGGGGAACCAAGGAGAGAGGGAATTGTTGATGGCCAATAGATAAAATTTGCATCCATGAAAATCATTTTGATGTAAGTATAAATCTTAGAGTTGAATATGAATATGTCTATCATTTTAAGAATGAAGGACTGTAAGGTCACCTTCAGTGCATCTTAAGACAATGACAAGTAAGTTATCGACAAACACTCCCTGATATGTTTAAGTGGTAAAGGGATGGTAAATACATGTGTGAATTCTATAATCGTAATAGAGATATGTTTTTCCCTATGTTTGGAAGGATATCAAAGTTATAAGTTAGACCAAAATTACTCATGCAATCATGTAAATTAAATATTTTTGATAGTTCTTGCATGCATAATATTATTGCTATCACTAATACCCAATTATTATTATAGAGTCGATAGATTTAATCAATGGCTTTTGTTTCTAATGGTATTGTTGATAGATAAAAATAAATGGATATTATTATTGGTAACTTCTAAAATTATGAATTATTATATAGATCAAGCTCATATGCTTGATAATGATTGGATAGAAAATAAAAGAAGAAATGTTAGCGGTTGACTAGAATTAGCATGATATTCATTAACAAATAGTATCATTATTGATTAAGAAAAAGTAGCAAATGGATG